>ML661893.1:62239-245405 GCA_007570785.1 Antilocapra americana | reverse complement strand
ACACACACACACACACACACACACACACACACACACACACACACACATTTATTTCATGAAATAATGCATTGCTGAAACTGAAACTCCAAAACTTGGGCCACCTGATGTGAAGAACTGACTCACTGGAAAAGATCCTGATGCTGGGAAAGATTGAAGGCAGGAGGAGAAGCAGATGACAGAGGATGAGATGGTTGGATGGCATTGCTGACTCGATGGACATGAGTTTGAACAGGCTCTGGGAGTCGGTGATGGAGAGGGAATTCTGGCGTGCTGCAATCCATGGAGTTGGTAAGAGTTGGACACGACTGAGCAACTGAACTGAACTGAATATTAATTCACTGCTATAAATTTACTAAAAATGGTTGGTCTGATCTTATCACTTCTCAAGGGCTCTGGTACTATGATGGAAACTTGTCACCTTTGCTACTGACATTTCATTTTTTCTCATGCCACTAGAGACTTGATTTTGCTTCATAGAATATGTTTTATACACTGGATACTGTCTGCCAAGATAGCAGTGAAGATTCCTCTGTGTAGGAGAAGGAATTCTTATCCAGACCTGGACTATGATGAAGATATGATGAAGGTCAGGGGACTCACACTTTAACTCTGAGTCAGTGCTGAGACCAACATGAGCGCTAGATAGAGAGGCTTTGTTATTTTCATTAATTTCAGAACTGATCCATAGCATGTAAACGTGCCTCTTCTAGAAGCCATCCTGCCTGTATGAGGGGCCAGGACTTATCTGGGACAATGGAGCTGACTGATGAAGACATATAGATCCATCATAGAAGAGTGCAGAGTCAAGACATAGGTAGACACTAGGTCCCGTAAAATTCATCGAACCCCTGGATTCTGCTGAGATTATACTATTTAGCCACCTGAAATAAAAATTCTCTTTTCCTTGAAACAGACTGAAGAGTTTTGTTTTGTTGTTGCTATTTCTCACTTGAAACTGAAAGATTTTCAAATCAAGTAGTTCTCAATGTTGTCATAGCCCCAAATGCCCCAAGAGACTGAGAATTTATAGCCATATGTGAGCTGCATTCCTGGGCTGACTTTAGAAAGGCCCTATGTTTAGTTACAATTTGTCTTCTACGCTATACAATTTGTCTTCTACAATTCTCCTATCCTTTCATTTGGAGTTAGATGTCTGATTCTTCACATAGGCACATAGATATCTCAATATAATACTATCCCTCCTCCTCACCCACTCCATCTTCTTCACCCACTCTCTGCCCACACCCTACCCAAAATTTCTTACACACCAAGATTTCAAACCTAAACTTTAAGCTTGTCTAATCCATAAAATATTTTAATAATGACATCTCAAAATCACCATATTTGTCATTATGAACAATTGTTAGAATTAACATTAAATTATCTTTAGGTGTCTGTGCACAAGTTGAACTTTTTTCTTTTTCATTTCTGAAGCTACCTATAAAATGTAAACACTTGAATGGAAAATGATCAACACATTCCATTTACACAGAATAGTGTAGGCTCATGTATCCCAAAGCAACATGGAAACAGCTGTCAAGCCTACTCACTTCATTTTTCATGGAATAGGAACAGATGCTAAATGTCTCATAAACATGTAGGGCAAGACACAAAGAAGTTGCAAGGGAAACCCTTTCAAATCAGGAAGTATATGCTCCCAAATCCTTAAAAAAATTATCATTAACAGTGGTAAAATCAGCAAGATGTTAAAACTTATGCATGGGTTCCAGAGAATATAGGAGACTTTCCCAAACTACATCCCTTCTGTTTTGTTGATGTCAATTTCACTCAACAGCATATGATCAATTGACAAATAAATTAGATTGCAAGTGCATTGGATTTGGAAGAAAGAGATAATCATAATCAGGGATTCCCCCTCTACCCCCAATATAAGAGGTGGATTTGATAAGCAACCTCTGAGTTTGTCAATGGCTGAGATTTAGTTAGGAATTTCACCTTCATTCTGCCTAAATTTCTAATCTAAATGTAATCTAATTCACATGAAATTCTATGAACCAAGGAAAATTCTATCAGAGTCAAGGTGCTCAAATATTCATGAAGATATATATTTACCAAACATTTTAGACACTGCACTATGTTGAATATGTTGTACATGTCGTGAAGGCAGAAGGTGTGGAGGTGGGTTGGAAATAGATGGTGCCTGCTCTCAACAAGTTTGCAAACTCTGAGGAAGTTCCTAAGATATGTATTTTTCAGTGTTAACTAACAATAAATGTAGTACTATGTTTACCTTATCCTCCCTACTACAGTCATGGGGAATGTTCTTTGTCTCTAAAACAGAGTAGACCACACTGACCTGAAGGGGTAAATATTATGATTGCATGAACATTTGAAAATCTTAAATTATGACCTTAAGCATTTTATCTCTTTATCCCTTTAGTTTTTCAAAGATTGCTGCTGCAGCTAAGTCACTTCAGTCCTTACTTATCTTCAAAATCTATCCTAATTCCGTTCAGTTCAGTCACTCAGTTGTGTTCAACTCTTTGCGACCCCAAGGACTGCAGTATGCCAGGCTTCTCTGTCCATCATTAACTCCTGGGACTTACTCAAACTCATGTCTATTGAGTCGGTGATGCCATCCAACCATCTCATCCTATGTCATCCCGTTCTCCTTCTGCCTTCAGTCCTTCCCAGCATCAGAGTCTTTTCCAATGAGTCAGTTCTTCTCATCAGGTGGCCAAAATATTGGAGTTTCAGCATTAGTACTTCCAATTAATATTCAGGACTGATTTCCTTTAGGATTTTCTGACTGGATCTCCTTGCAGTCCAAGGGACTCTCGAGTCTTTTCCAACACCACAGTTCAAAAGCATCAACTCTTTGGCACTCAGCTTTCATTACAGTCCAATTCTCATATCCATACATGACTACTGGAAAAACCATAGCTTTGAATAGACAGACCTTTGTTGACAAAGTAATATCTCTGTTTAATATGCCGTCTGTTTTTTAATATGCTGCCTAATTCTGTGTTCATCTACAAAGATTTCTTTGAAGTCTCCTGCACCTTTCTATGAGTCCTTATAACATACTATTGGCAAAGGTTTTGGATCCTTAAATATATGCTGCCTAATATAGTTACTGAACTGATTCCTATGTAAATTCCTGGGTCAGGAAGATCCACTGGAGAAGGGATAGGCTACCCACTCCAGTATTCTTGGGCTTCCCTTGTGGCTCAGCTGGTAAAGAATATGCCTGCAATGTGGGAGACCTGGGTTCAATCCATGAGCTGGGAAGATCCCCTGGAAAAGGGAAAGGTTACCCCCTCCAGTATTCTGGCCTGGAGAATTCCAGGGACTATACAGATCATGGGGTTGCAAAGAGTAGGACATGACTGAGTGACTTTCACTTTCACTTTTCTATGTCATGGCTTAGTTCCCCAGCTGGACTGAGCACCTGAGCAATATACTTTACTTTTTCTTTAGTTTCTAGAACAGCACAATTAAAGTGTTTCATGTAATTCAAATGAATAAATGAACTAATGCCAGTTCCCTTTGATCCTCCATGACCAATCAAGATTACTTCAAAAAACTTTTCCTGCTAGCCATCTAAATCCAGTCAGGTTTAAATTACTTGAAGATGTACCTTCAGGTACAGCACTGATTTTTATTTTAATTGTACCACAGTTTCTCTAAATGAGGAAAATGCCTTGGTTTACCTATTTAATCCACTACTAGCCTTTGGGATATGCGTGGAGGGATGGAATTTGGTGATAAGAAATAATGAGTATCAAATTAGTCATAATGGTGTAAGACCATTTATCATGAAAGCACAAAATAACCCAGAGAAGTCTAACCTAATAGCAGTGCAGCAATTGAAAACTACAGCCAGCTCATCAAGGCTCTTAGTGGAAAAAGCAAGAAACTCTGATGTGTAGAGAGAATGAAGGAGATTTTCAATGCTGTCAATGAATGTGTAGAGTCCCTGGTTAAAAACATATATATTTAGAGCTCAGTCAACAACATAAGTGATAGTCTAAGTAGCTGAAGAGGAAGAAGAGCACTAAACTTTAATGATTTTTAATGAAACTTTAGTAGGCTACTAGGAAGACTTCATATATATATATATGGACTTCCCTGGTGGCTCAGATGGTAAAGAAACTGCCTGAAATGTGAAAGATCTGCATTCAATTCCTGAGTTGGGAAAATCCCCTGCAGAAGCAAATGGCAACCAACTATAGTATTCTTGCTTGGAGAATTTCATAGACAGAAGAGCTTCGTGGGCTACAGTCCACAGGGTTGCAAAGAGTTGGACATGACTGAGCAACTAATACTTTCACTCATATATACATATATGTGTGTGTCAAATGTATATTTATGTCTATATACACATACACTTTTTGTCATGATATTGTTAGGGGAAACTGACTGAATCCATCCGCCATGACCAGGCACCATAGTAACCACTTGCTTGAGTTATCTTAACAATAGGCGCTCCTGGTAAGGAACATGAAACTAACAAGGTACTACCAAACAGAATTTGGAAAAGGTCCAAAGGAGAGAGAAGACATCAGCCCATATGTCCTACCAGCCTCCCAGAACATTTTCTGGAATCCATCTTGGCTGAGTGATACACACAGCACCAGGACCCCAAGAAAGAATGATGGGCCAGAGATAACCTGGAAATTAACCCTATCACCATACCTGAGACTCTGCAAGCCATGTGCCAGAGCAGTTCTGTTGGGTCCCCTTACTGTGCTGCTCTCCATCCAGGAACCCCTTCCCAATAAAGTCTCCTTGTTCTGTTAGTTTGTGTGTCTCCTCAGACTATTTACAAACATTACACAAGAGACAATTCTCAGGCCCTGAAAGGGGTCCCCCTTCCTGCAACAATATTGCATGGCTTCCATAAAAATAAAAGAAAGAGCTTCCATGTTTGATTACTTAGGTTCCTTTTAATACCTTCTCAACCGGTGGGTCATCTACCCTGAGAATCTTCTCTTAGGCAGACACAATTTTTAAAGTCATCAGGCAAGATCAATGCTCCTGAACTGCCCTCAGAGGAAGCAACTTAAGATTTTTTATTTTTGTTTGTGTTATTGTTCTCTTTAGTCTCCAACAAAATTAGAATCTGTTAACTGAAACAGAGTAAGAAAGAATAATACAATAGGGTCCAATTACACCCAGTTCGAAGCTGAAGCACAGCCAGATGAATGCTCATTCAGTTATTAAATAGCAGCCTGCATTTATTCTAAATGAGTGGCTGGATCTTGTACAAGTGGCAGGTCTTTGCAGATTCTCACTTACTAGAAAGCACATCCTTGGCTCTAAGACAGTGTCATTTCTATCTATCAGGAAAAAGAGAGTCAATAATGCAGCTGATCTGAAACCTTGCAGCACAGGAAGTCTTCACCAGCCTTCTTTTCAATTTGTGTTCTAGTCGTGTCTCTGTGACTCTATGGGCTCCTCTGTCCATGGGATTCTCCAGGCAGGAATACCCCAGTGGGTTGCCACTTCCTCCTTCAGGAGATCTTCCTGACCCAGGGATGAAGTCTCCTGCATTGGCAGGTGGCTTCTTTAAGCACTGTGCCACCTGGGAAGGCCTCTCTTCAATTTACAAATATTCTAAGTTATTGTCTCTTAGTGTAACTGAGCAGGACTCTAAGGGGCCTTCCTGGAACAGGCCCTCCCCCATATCCTCTGCATCTGAGGCACATTTCCCAAGTTGTTTTACAGATGTTAAACTATCTCCCACCCATCCAACCAATGAAAGACTTTAACTACTTGATGACCATGAACACATAACCCCAGGGCTCCTGGAACCCAAGGACTGATGTTAACTCATGTGACACCACCTTATTACCTCACCATCAGCCAAGCAGAGAATTGCACATGAGCTGAACACACACCCTGCCATCCTCCTTCCTCACTTGGCTTTTAAAATGGCTTAAAACCTTTCCAGGAATTCAGGGGTGTTTTTTAGAGTATGAGCTACCCATCTTTTTGCATGGCCATGCAATAAATCTTCCTTTGCTCCAAATTTTGATGTTTCAGCTTGTTTAGCCTCACTGTGCATAAACTGCACTAACATTAATATACTGATCATTTAGTCAAAACTACTTTTTCTTCAAGCTGGATGACAACAGAAATTATGTTTCAAGGCAGAACAGTTTTGACAGCGAAAAGAAAAGTGAAAGTGTTAGTTGCTTAGTCATATCTAGCTCTTTGTGATCCCATGGACTGTTGCCTGCCAGGCTCCTCTATCCATGGAATTCTCCAGGCAAGAGTACTGGCTACTACTGCTACTAAGTCACTTCAGTCGTGTCCGACTCTGTGCGACCCCATAGTCAGGAGCCCACCAGGCTCCTCCGTCCCTGGGATTCTGGGATTCTCAAGAATACAGGAGTGGGTTGCCATTTCCTTCTCCAATGCATGAAAGTGAAAAGTGAAAGTGAAGTCGCTCAGTCGTGTCTGACTCTTCATGACCTCATGGACTGCAGCCTACCAGGCTTCCCTGTCCATGGGATTTTCCAGGCAAGAGTACTGGAGTGGGTAGCAATTTCCTTTGCCAGGGGATCTTCCCAACCCAGGGACTGAATCCAATATTTGACATTGTAAGCAGATTCTTTATCATCTGAGGCACCAGGAAAGCCCCGCTGAAATGATTATGCACTCTTAACTAGGTTTTATTTTTATTTTATTTTTTTTATTGTTTTATAGTTATTGTCCTATTCCTAAACTATCCTCAAAAATATAAGTATTTCTTAAAATATAAAAGCAACATATATTTGCATGCAAATTTTATAAAAGTTTATATTAATTGCTTAAATATTAAAAATAAAATGATTAGAAAAAGAGATAACTTTAGTCAGTTTCCCAGCCATATTTGTCTTTTGTCAAATATATAATTTTTTTTTCCTGAGGCATGTATGATTTCCCCAATAGTATGGCTTTGTTATTAGTACTACTTTTTCTTTAAAATTACTTGAAAGTTTCTTCAAAGTTGCATTTTGTGTTTAATAAATATGAAAAATTTGACAACTTAAAAGTAACTTTTTCCTACAAAATTTTTTTTAAATTATAAAACTTCTCTAGATATGGCATATGCTTATTAAATGTCCATTCTGCTAAATGGAAAATAGTCTCTTGTATACAAATGTTTTCATACTTTTTAGCTTTGACTTAAGAGTTCATTTCTTTGTCAAGTATTTTTATGAGAAAAAATTCTTCCTACTAACTTACCTCTATGGTTGATTTGATATATATATATATATATATATATTTTACTATTTTTTTAGTTTGCAAGCTTTGTTACAACAGTGGCAGCCATTTTAGAAAATGGTATAGTAGTTTCCTATACAGTTAGAAAAGCATACACTCACTAAATCATCCAGTAATTCCTCTCCTGGGTATTTACCCAAGAAAAATAAAAAGTTATGTTAACACAAAAATGTGTATGTAAATGTTTATAGCAACTCTGTCCATAACAGCCAAAAGCTGAATACAGTCCAAGTGTCCTCCAAATTGTTACTGGGTAAAAGAACTCTGGTACACCCATACCATGAAGTACTACCCTGCAGAGGAATGAACAACGCATTACCCTAAGTGAAAGAATCCAAACTCATAAGATTACTACTGTATGATTCCATTTACATTCCATTCTGGAAAAGGGAAAAAATAAAGGAATATAGAGTGAGAGTAGGAAAGGAACTGACTATATAGGACATAAGGAGACTTTGATAGAACCATTATATACCTTGATTGTGGTGGTAGTTACAAGATTAAACAAGCTTATCAAAATAAATAGAAATGTACAACAGAGGGAGTGAATTTTAAGGTAAGTAAATCATACCACAGTGAAATTATTTCCCAGAAAAGCTCTTAAAAACAAACAGACAAAAAAAAAATTCATTCAAGATTAGAATTATGTGGTAGCTCTAATTAATATGAATATTGGAAACTCATGTCAAAATTACTAATATTTCCCAAAGTAATTAATACTCAGGTAATTAATATAAAACTCAGGCCAGAAAACAAACAAATACACCTTAGGGGTTGAAAAAACAAAGGTGGATGTACTTTGTACTCCAGTGTGCTAATATTTGAATAAAGACTGTCTACAAATTCTTAGGAAAAAAAATGTAGAGGGCTAATTTACAAAGATCAGTAATACAATAAGACTCCATTAAGTGACTTTAATAAAAATATAAATGTTTCTGAAAATCAACTGAATTTGGGCAGCAAAGAGAAAAAGTGAGTATCACCACAATGAAGGCTTAAAAAAAATACATTCAATCCTATCTTTCTTAAACAAATGTCATGGTTTAATTATTCTAATTCTTCCTAAATAAAACTTATAAATTTTGACAACTGCTATGTCTATTTTGATTGGTTAAAAACAATAACAACAAAAAAAACCCTCTTATGTTGCTTGAAGGCAGTTATAAACATGGATGTCTAACAAGTAGTGCCAAGTACATTTCAGCTTCATAAATTTAATTTAGTAAGAACATTTAATTTAGAATGAATATAATATTACATCACAGCAAAATGTGCATTCTTTTTACCACCATAAAAATTATTTTCAATGATGAAATTTTAAATTGAATTTATATTAACAAAATAATGCCATATTTCACCACTGACAGATGAAGTTTACAAAGTTTTACATTGATTCTATGAATTGGTTAACATTGATTCATGACTGGAATGAACTGATTTTATAATAAAAGCATTTGATGGTAACAATGGAAAACAGGCGCCACTAGCAACTTGCAAAGTTCTTTTTCTGCTAAACTGAGGCCATGTATTATCAGTTATTGTTTCATTTCCTGTGCATTCAAAGAAGACTTAGAAATACAAATGAGCAAAATTAAACATAGAAGAGTATTAATTTGATTTTTGATTAGACATTTGTTAAAAGATGAGCTCGATAAAGGACAGAAGTTATATGGACCTAACAGAAGCAGAATATATTAAGAAGAGGTAGCAAGAAATCACAGAAGAACTGTACAAAACAGATCTTCATGACCCAGATAATCACAATGGTGTGATCACTCACCTAGAGCCAGACATCCTGGAATGTGAAATCAAGTGGGCCTTAGAGAGCATCACTATGAACAAAGCCAGTGGAGGTGAGGGAATTGCAGTTGAGCTGTTTCAAATCCTGAAAGATGATGCTGTGAAAGTGCTGCACTCAATATGCCAGCAAATTTGGAAAACTCAGCAATGGCCACAGGACTGGAAAAGGTCAGTTTTCATTCCATTCCCAAAGAAGGGCAGTGCCAAAGAATGTTCAAACTACTGCACAATTGTACACATCTCACACACTAGTAAAATAATGCTCAAAATTCTCCAAGCCAGGCTTCAGCAATACATGAACCGTGAACTTCCAGATGTTCAAGCTGGTTTTAGAAAAGGCAGAAGAACCAGAGATCAAATTGCCAACGTCTGCTGGATCACCGAAAAAGCAAGAGAATTCCAGAAAAACATCTACTTCTGCTTTATTGACTATGCCAAAGCTTTTGACTGTGTGGATCACAATAAACTATGGAAAATTCTGAAAGAGATGGGAATAGCAGACCACCTGACCTGTGTCTTGAGAAACCTGTATGCAGGTCAGGAAGCAACAGTTCAAACTGGACATGGAACAACAGACTGGCTCCAAATACAAAAAGGAATAGGTCAAGGCTGTATATTGTCACCCTGCTTATTTAACTTATATGCAGAGTACAAAATGAGAAATGCTGGGTTGGAGGAAGCATAAGCTGGAATCAAGATTGCTAGGAGAAATATCAATAACCTCAGATATGCAGATGACACCACCCTTATGGCAGAAAGTGAAGAGGAACTAAAAAGTCTCTTGATGAAAGTGAAAGAGGAGAGTGAAAAAGTTGGCTTAAAGTTCAACATTCAGGAAACTAAGATCATGGCATCTGGTCCCATCACTTCATGGGAAATAGATGAGGAAACAGTGGAAAAAGTGTCAGACTTTATTTTGGGGGGCTCCAAAATCACAGATGGTGATTGCCACCATGAAATCAAAAGACGCACATTCCTTGGAAGTAAAGTTATGGCTAACCTGGATAGCATATTGAAAAGCAGAGACATTACTTTGCCAACAAAGGTCCGTCTAGTCAAGGCTATGGTTTTTCCAGTAGTCATGTATGGATGTGAGAGTTGAACAGTGAAAAAAGCTGAATGCCAAAGAATTGATGCTTTTGAACTGTGGTGTTGGAGAAGACTCTTGAGAGTCCCTTGGACTGCAAGGAGATCCAACAAGTCCATCATAAAGGAGATCAGTCCTGGGTGTTCATTGGAAGGACTGATGTTGAAGCTGAAGCTCCAATACTCCGGCCACCTCAGGCGAAGAGTTGACTCATTGGAAAAGACATGATGATGCTGGGAAGGATTGGGGAACGACAGAGGATGAGATGGCTGGATGGTATCACCGACTTGATGAATGTGGGTTTGGATAGCCTCCAGGAGTTGGTGATGGACAGGGGGGCCTAGCGTGCTGCGATTCATGGGGTCGGAAAGAGTCGGATGTGACTGAGGGACTGAACCGAACTGAACTGCAAAAATGCAAATTCTTTGACCCTCAGTCTAAACCTACTTGAAGCAAAAACTCTGTAGGTAGACCTCGGCTGTCTGTGTTTTAACAAGGCTTCCAGGATACACAGATGCACATGTAAATATGAGAATGTTATCTCAATGAAAAGTCACATTTCACAGAGTGCTCTGCAAATGTACCTTCTGCAGTTAGAAGCATTAAATCTCTGTTTTGGAGAAAGTCTTCATGAAACAATTATTGACTGTTGAGTTCAGAAATAGACCCACACATATATTTTTAACTGATTTTTCAACAAAGGTGCCAAGGCAACTCAATAGAGAAAGTGCAAGCTATCAATAAATGTTGCCTCAACAACTGGATGGTCATATGCAAAACAAAACAAAAAAAACCTCAATCCACACCATGCCATATGTAAAAAGCCAACTCAAAACTGACCTAAAGTAAGTGCTAATACTATAAGCCTTCTAGAATAGAAAAGAATACGAGAAAACTGTGACATAGAGTGTGAAAGAGATTTTTAAACAAGACACAAACAGAACAAATGATAAAAGAAATCAACTAAATTAAATAAAAATTTAAACCTATGCTCCTCATAAAATGGTGAAGAAAAAGTAAAGGCAATCCACCGCTTGGGAGAAAATAATTTTGCAAGACTGATCTCTAAAAGTAAAGTAAAATAGAAAAACAAAAAACCTTTGCTTTGTTTTAATATCTTTGTTTTTATAAATAACTTGACTTAGAAATATTGGTCAAAATTTGAACAAACACTTCAAAGAAGATATAAGGATGGCAAATAACCATATGTAAAGATGCTTACCATCATTTGTCAATAAGAAAATGTAAATTAATAGTGTGATCTAGCATTGCACACCCATTAGAATGGCTACAATTTAAAAAACTGATCATATTAAATGCTGCCAGAGATAAGGAGGAATGGGAAGTCTCATACATTACAGATTAGATTCTTTGGAAGAGAGTAAAGTTTGGGACTTTCTTGAACATATTCTATCATAACACAATTATTCCATGCCTATGTATTTGCTCAAGAGAAATGAAACCAAATATTTACTTGTACACAAATGTTCATTAACAGCTTTTTTGTTATAGTCCCAAACTGGAAACGACTCACATGTTCATCTGTAGAAAGGGTAAAACCATTGTAGTATATCCATATGAAAGAGCACTACTTAGCAATAAAAAGAAACAGATGACTGGCACATGCAAAACTCAAATAATTACACTCAGTGGAAGAAGCCTGACCCTCACCTCACATTCCAACAAGAGTATATACTTGATTCTATTATATAAATCTGCTGAAAATGAAGATGGACCTATAGTGACAGAAGGTAGGTCAATGCTTCCCTTGGGACAAAGTGAGACTTGGTGGTGGGTAAGGAAGGGCCAGGTTGCAAAAGTGTTCAAGAAAACTTCTGGGAAGATGGACATATCCATTATCTTGTTTGGAATGATGGTTTCACAAGTGTACACATACTTCAGGTTTCATACAGTAAACACGGACTGTTTATTGCACTTTGATTATACCTTACTGAAGGCAGGGGGAACAAAAGAGAGAAAAATCTAGTTAAATGCTATGCCAGATGGCATAAACCAAGATTTCCCTAAGCAAACCGAGATGTGTGGTTTACTTCATAAACATACACACCTGCCTGCATTGTTAATTTTTAATACCCTTTTGACATTTAGGTTAATCTGCATCTCTCATTCCTTCAAATAACTCATTCTGAATTATTCCCCATTAAATTTCCTTTATCTACATTTGCTTTTAGCATGGTAATTCTCTTTTTTCCAGGACTTATCACATTGTATATTTGCATTTATTTCCACTGAATTAATGTCTACCTCACTCAGTGAGATTGCAAGAAACGTGAAGCTTAAATCTTGTTGCTCCTCGTTATTACTGTAGTCTCAGTGTTTGGTACCTATGCATAATTAATACTGGTTGAAAGAAAAAAGAATCTGACAGCAAAATTAAGGATCTGGTAAAGGATGAAAAAGGCTTTATTTATTTATCTAATTTACTTACTCAATCCATGAAATAATTCTAATTCTATGACTTTACAGTTAAAGCATTTGCATGTGAACCGACACTCCTCTCATCTACGGTTTTATTTGATTTCTATAAAAATTTTATAAGAATTGGCAAAATAAAGTATGTCCTTTAAGGAAAGAACCTGGAACTCAAGATGGCACAGAAACAAGCAAGAAATGGAAATAAGTTCAAAACCCAAAGATTTGACACAAAGGTTGTTCAGAGTAATCCACAGTTATTACTTCAGAGACCATTATCATCTTATCCCTGGATATTGCAAGGGCCCCTAATACACTGATGCTCAGTTTGGATACATATTAGAATTACCTGAAATTTTTTTTCAAGTACCTATATCTTTGTCTCATTCTCAGAGATTCTGATTAATAAGTCATGGAGTCCTGTTGAGCATGAAGATTTGTCAAAGGGTGAGGGTTAAACTAACTGGCAGCAAAGCTTAGAGTCACTGGTTTATCTGAGCTTGGTCTGGAGAGTTGTACTGCCTCCAATCCATTCTCACTCTGAAGCTAACATCATCAATTTCAAAAACAAACATAAATATGTTACTCGCCCACCTGAAAGTCTTCAATGTTGCCAAAAACCTACAGAGTGTCCCATAGTCTAAACCTCAGATCTGAAAAAAAGCCCTGCTCAAAGAGAAGAATCAAAATAACTGATTCAGGGTCTGGGGCCGGGGAAAGATAAATTGAGCTCAGAATATCTAGTGCCAGAAAGCAAAAATACTATAGGAAAATGACAAAGCCATGCTAAAAGTTCACAGGAGACAACCTGAAGGGATTCGCCCTGGCCAATTTCAGCCTCAAAATAAATGACAGCACTAGATAATAACCCAATGCCTAAATTAAGAACACAGGATTACACACTGATGATAAACAAATAAAGGAAGAGGAGGGAAAACCATTCTTAACAACAGGATGCCAATAAATCTAGAAAATGGAGTTATATAAGTGTTTTCAACTGCCACACTAATAAGTGACTCAGACAAAAAAATCAAGAGATCCTAAGATCAATGGGTGAAAGTCTTGTGAGAACTAAATACTGACAGCCTCAAAGTATCTCATATAAACTACTTGTAGAATCTTTACCTATTGTATTTTTTTTAGAAATTTACAAATTTTAACCTACTTTTTACAATAGGTAAAAATAGTAACTTTACAATGGTTGAACCGGACTGACATCATCTCAGCAAAGTGATCACAGTTAAGGTCACCAATAAAAGGACATCTTGTGCCTCTGGATGTGATGTTCTGAGAAGGACACAGTATCACTTTTGCAAAATTCCTGCCAAAAAATGTAACATTTAAATCTAATCATAAGAAAAAGTCAGACAAACCCAAAGTGTGAGACATTCTACAAAATACCTAGTATGTATTCTCCAAAAATGTCAAGGAAAACAGAGGAACTGTCCTAAATTAAAGGAGACTAAAGATATCTACCAGCAGATGCAATGACTGTTCCTGGACGGGGTATTGAATTGAGGAGAGGGGGGGAGCTCCCTCACACACCTATGAGTTCCCTCACCTATGAAGAACAGTATTGGGTCAGTGGCAAAGTATGAGTATCAAGAAATATCCGCATTACATCTATGCTAAATTAGATAAGTTCAAGAACTGTACTGTGGTCATATGTAAGAGAATATTCTTGTTCTTAAGAATACACACTTCAGTGTGTGAAATATCAAAAGGACAATACATTTTGTATACCGTGTGCTGTGCTAAGTCAACTCAGTCGTGTCTGACTCTGTGTGACCCTATGGACTGTAGCCCTCCAGGCTCCTCTGTCCATGGGATTCTCCTGATTAAGAATGCTGGAGTGGGTTGCCATTTCCTCCTTCAGGGGATCTTCCAAACCCAGGGATTGAACCTGCATCTCTTGAGACTCCTGCATTGGCAGGAGAATTCTTTACCATTAGCGCCAACTGGGAAGCCCAAAAGGGCAACATATCAGCAACTTTTAGCTAAAACACTATTACAGAGAGACAGAGATGGGGAGGGGAGAGGGAGAAGTGGAAGGTCGATAGGACACAATGGATATAAGAGTAGTTTGCTCTGTGATAACTTAGAGGGTGGGTGGGGAGGAAGGCTCAAGAGGAAGGGGATGTATATGTATGTGTGTGTGTATATATATACACACACACACAAATATCTACAGCTAATCCACTGTGTTGTATAGCAGAAACTAACACAGCATTGGGTAACAACTGTACTCCATTTTTAAAAAGAGTACTTTGTACTCTTCTGACGATGTTTCCCTAAGTTTGAAATTTTATCAATATAAAGTGATTAAAATCAGGCAAACAAAAGAAAACAGAAGGTGCCTACCTCTGCACCCTCTGCTTTCCCTGACCCCCTGTTCACACCTCCAGTTACCCTCTACTGAGCCTGCGCTTGCCCTGAAGTCACTATGCTCTTTGTGGTTTATATACGACCTGCTACAACTATCTGGAATGTGTGGACCCCTTTCACCTGAGTAATTCCTACTCCTCTTTTCAAAGTCCTGGAAGGTATTCTGTGTCCTGTGGATCATTTTCTGGTGGTCTCCAGTCCATCTCTTTTGCCTGGAATGTCCCTCCCATAGAATGGCCTGTGCATTCCTCTGTCATAATTCTGGCCACACTACCCCCACTGTCCATCTCCTTCCCTGAAAAGCAAGGGCTTCTTATTATTGTTCTTCAGATCCCCATTCTCTCACATCAAAAAAGCAAGCTGTCAAAAATTGAGTTATTGATGGTTGAATAAATACCTTTCATTTAGTATCAGCATCCAACATCGTATATATTTTAGTAGATACTTTAAAAATGAGAAAAGAGGATTGTTGAAATAACTTATTTCCATGATTTTTCTTTCAATATATATTATCAGAGCATCTATTATATGCACTTCACTGTATAGATATAATAATAGAAATTGTTATCTTCTAACACAAATAGTTATTTTTCCTCTTCCCGTTTCTAAGGAGACTAAGCCCTAACAACTGAGCAGCGAGCTCACATCATCTTTCTGCAAACATCCTCATATTGAACCATATATTAATGATGGATATGGCTGGCCGGTGGCTGACTAGAATCATTCTGGAAAAGAAAACAAGGATACAGAGGGCTTGGGAAGAAGATTTGGGAGGAGGACTGGGCTGATGGCTGCCCATGGGGAAGGGTGGGAGGGAAAGCGAGAGACCTGGAGACACATAAGCTGAAAAGAAGGTAATGGAGAAGAAGATACCTCACGGTTTATGGCATTTAATTAACATTTGTTGAAAAAAGGCACGAAAGTGTGACGTGCACTTGGAAAGTGAAATTCTATGTACTATAACAACCTTTCATATTTGCACAAACCCTTTGGTAAAATAACTAGCTTCATTAATGTCTAGTAGAGCAGATTGAGAGTAGAAGATGGACAGATTTGCTGAGTAAGGGAGGGACAGAAAAGAGGATTCCCAAGGGAGCCTGCTCCTTGCTCCATTTGGAGTGCATGACATAAGTACTCTGCAGACAGCACAGAGAGGGCTGTGATGGCTTTTCGTTGTTATAGCTACTATCCATTCTGCTTGGTCAGGGCCTGTGTTATATACCAGTTGCTAAATAATGTTAGTGTCTCAAGTAAAACTGTGATAGAATACATATGATAGCACAATATGATAAGTCAAGAAGAAATGTGCACAGAATTAGAACATAAGATACATTAACAGAAAAAGCTACCTAGGAAGAACAGTCCTAAAAGCATTTCTAATTAGGACTCTGGTCAATAAGTGCTTCTGGCATCCAAATTTAAGTGTTTCTATGTTGAAATGTCACAAAAAATTGGTACCAGGATGTTCAAGTGGAAGCATTCTATATGCCTGATTTGTGTGTGTGTGTCTTGTTTTATTTTTATAAAAAGTTTCCATAAATATATGTTCCAGGTTATTATTACACATTCATTATATTAAGACACACTTATTAAAAAGATATGCTGGACACTGAAGCTTTACCCTAAAGGAAACTCTAATCCAGAAAATGCATATATATAAACAAATAATCTAACAGAAATATTGTTAGAACTTACTAATACAATTGCAAATGCTTTTGAGTCTTAAATTCTTTAAATAGGTTACACAATAAACAACAGGAGAAAAGAGAGAGGTGAGACTTCACTGATCTTTTGTATAGACATAATGTATAATGTAAGAACACTAAAATTCAGCCATATGGCAAGAGTTCCATCTCATGGCACTGGTTTGGGGGTCAGATACCCAGGTAGAAGCTTTGACTTTGCCATTATCTCAATGTGTGGTCTTGAGTAACTCACTAAGCCCATATGAATAGCAATTCCTTTTTCGTATCTTGAGGGATTGGTTAGGATCAGGAGGTTCAAATCCTCTGCCTAAAGGGCCTATGGGGTTGAAAAGTGTCTAGTGTGCTGGATTCTGTGTCCTCTACTCACCCTGCCAATGAAAGGAGTCCCACTTTTCTCGATTCTATATGTTTGAATTTTGTTTCTCCTTTGTTTGAGAAGTGCCATCACTAAAAACAGTACCAGGTTTCCTAAAATCATGTTCCAGATCACAAGAGAGCCTACCATTTTTTTTTAGGGGGAAGAAGTCAGAGGTGAAGCCTAGTGAATGCATTCATGAAAGTTGCATTTTATTTTTAAGATAATAATTGTGCAAGCTGCTAAAGAAATCTTTTCAGGTTGAAGTCTGTGCTATACTATGTATACTATATATTTCTTTCTCCAATTGATCAAATTGTTTTTCAGTACCACGATGAAAAATCCATTGCTTTTTTCCAAAATACTAACTGCTGAAAAGTAAGGATATTATGCAAGCAAAATTCAATTAACAAGCTTAATACATTCATCAATTGCTAAGTTAATTGGAACATTCAGTAAATCACCACCAATGTACCTAAAACTGGGGGAATGGCTCAGATAAGTTGAGGAAGTCAGGACCACAACACAGGCATGTTTTGTATCCTTCAATTCATTTCAGTTACTCAGTCATGTCTGATTCTTTGTGACCTCATGGACTGCAGCACGCCAGGCCTCCCTGTCCATCACCAACTCCTGGAGTTTACTCAAACTCATGTCCATTGAGTTGGTGATGCCATCCAACCATCTCATCCTCTGTCGTCCCCTTCTCCTCCTGCCTTCAATTTTCCCCAGCATCAATGTCTCAAATGAGTCAGCTCTTCACATCAGGTGGCCAAACTATTAGAGTTTCAGCATCATCATCAGTCCTTCCAATGAATATTCAGGACTGATTTCCTTTAGGATGGACTGGTTGGATCTCCTTTCAATCCAAGGGACTCCTAAGAGTCTTCTCCAACACCACAGTTCAACAGCATCAGTTCTTTGGTGTTCAGCTTTCTTTATAGTCCAATTCTCACCTCAATACATGACTACTGGAAAAACTATAGCTTTGATTAGATGGACCTTTGTTGGCAAAGTAATGTTTCCACTTTTTAATAAGCTTTTAATTTCATGGCTGCAATCACCATCTGCAGTGATTTTGGAGCCCCCAAAAATAAAGTCTGTCACTGTTTCCACTGCTTACCCACCTATCTTCCATGAAGTGATGGGACCAGAGGCAATGGTTTTAGTTTTCTGAATGTTGAGTTTTAAGCCAACTTTTTAATTCTCCTCTTTCACTTACATCAAGAGGTGAGTTGGGATTTAGTGATGGACAGGGAGGCCTGGTGTGCTGTTTCATGGGGTCACAAAGAGTCGGACACGACTGAGCAACTGAACTGAACTAAACATAAACTTTACAAACCTAGTTGGAAGAAGAAAATAAATTAGCATATTGTCACAACTCCAAATTAGCAGCATTCACTATAATTAAACTCTTTTTTTCCTTCCCGTACTCCCATTATCCTTCCCTCTGACTCTTTTTCCAGGGATGCTCTTCTCCTGAAACCCTAAATGTGGGCAATAACTTTAACCTGAGTAAGCCAGCAGTGAAGAAATCACCTCTGCTGTTTTCCCCTACTTCTCAGAGTCCATGTTAATTATGGCTGTCAGAGGAATCTAGGAAAGGAATTGCGGTTGAGAGCCCTGAGACTCAGTGAGTGGCTTTGATCTCTGCCACTTCTTCCTACTAGCCAGGCTGAAATGGGCATTTCATAGATATTAAGGCAGGCTAATTATGCAGAAAGCTGATTTAGTAAAACAGGAATAGAGGCTTTTTAGTCATACAAGCCTGGATTCCAGGCTTCTGCCACCCTCTAGTCCAAGGATGTTGACCAATTCTGGTTCTTCTTGTACACAAGGGCATTGGTAATTACTTATCACTGCATTGGTGCCAAACTAAATGAGATAACAAAAGTAGGGTTATCAGAACATTGTTTGGCCCAAACCAATTATGTAATAATTTTTTTCCAAATTCTATCAACATTGCAAGACCAAATAAAGAGATGACAAGTTTCTGTTAGTAACAAAGAGTGAGTGTCAAAGACATTAGACATATGAGGAGAATCACAGTGGTTCTCAAATATTATGGATATAGTAAATGCACGTGCTTAACATTTCTCTTACACTCTATAAATCCCCTATTTTCTCAATTCTATGGTAATAGTTTTTGTAATTTTTACAACTATTTCTGAAATTAGGATGAGTCTTAAAATTGATGCATGCATTTAATGTGATGCCTATAGCTATTTTCTCCTAAAATTTTGTATTGAAATCAAAAGTGTTTTATAATCAATAATGTTTTAATTATATAATTAAGTAAAATAGCATTAGGAAAAATGAATCATCTCCTTTAAAAAATAACCAGAGCTATCCTCTGAGCAGTCTGGAAGACCTAGTTGACTATCAAATGTCACCAAACTTTCCCTTTGAATTTTTTATATGTCTTTGCGTCTCCCACATTGATTCTTTATTGCCATTCCCTTCTTCAAACTACTGTCTCTGATTACTTGCTATGTTCCAAATACACTGTAAAATGCCTTATAAATATTTTATTTTACTCCACATAGCCCTAAGGTGAAATGAAAGATGAAGATGTTCAGGTTTTGATGAGAAAACTGAGGTGCAGACAAATCAGCACGGTTCTGGTTCACAGTGGCTGAGATATGGGTCAAGTTCAGGTGTGACTCCAAAGCTGTGATTCTTAACCGTAACTGGAGTTCCTCGATTATAAGAAAATGATTTTAACATTCAAACAAATAATCCAAGTTCCCACAAGAATAACCTCAAAGTTAGGGCCAAGGGGAAAGCAGAGGAGAGAGCTATACAAGTAGCACTGTGGAAACAAAATTATCAGAATCAAATTACATATGGTGTGTCTTCATGTGGAATTTTACATCAATTCACACTATGTATTTTGAAGATGTACTTTAAGTACAATGCAAAACAATATGCAAGGGAAAACAAGACTGATATGAGTATATTTAATGCTTATTCCCTGTATTTTTGATTTTAAAAATAATAATTCAGTAAAATCTATAGGAGTACATCAAGGCTGTATACTGTCACCTTGCTTTTTTAACTTATATGCAAAGTACATCATGTGAAATGCTGAACTGGATGAAGCACAAGCTGGAATCAAGATTGCTGGGAGAAATATCAATAACCTCAGATATGCAGATGACATCATCCTTATGGCAGAAAGCAGAGAAAGAGCCTCTTGATGAAACTGAAAGAGGAGAGTGAAAATGGTGGCTTAAAACTCAACATTCAAAAAACTAAGATCATGGCATCTGGTCCCATATCACTTCATGGCAAATAGAAGGGGAAACAATGACAGACTATTTTGTTGGGCTCCAAAATCACTGAAGATGGTGATTGCAGCCATGAGATTAAAAGACACTCCTTAGAAGAAAACCTATGACCAACCTAGACAGTATATTAAAGAAAGCTGAGCACCAAAGAATTGATGCTTTTGAACTGTGGTGTTGGAGAAGACTCTTGAGTATCCCTTGGACAGCAAGGAGATCAAATCAGTCCATCCTAAAGGAAATCATTGGAAGGTCTGATGTTGAAGCTGAAACTCCAATACTTTGGCCACCTGATGCAAAGAACTGACTCACTGGAAAAGATTTTGATGGTGGGAAAAACTGAGGAAAAGGGGACGACAGAGGATGAGATGGTTGGATGCTATCACCGACACAATAGACATGAGTTTGAGCAAGCTCCAGTAGTTGGTTATGGACAGAGAAGCCTGGTATGCTGTAGTCCATGGGGCCCTAAAGAGTCAGACATGACTGAGTGACTGAACTGGACTGAACAGATAGTCTATAGTGGAAACTATTTTGTTGGGACCACAATTAAAAATATGACAGTCTCATCTTTTAAAAACTATGAATATATGTTTATCCATATTATATCCATGGATATAAATGCACACTATGAAAATTTGCTGGGGTAAAAACAGTAAATAATACAAATGTTATGATACAGGAAAAAAACGGCCACAAAGTAGATTAAAGAAGCAATAAATGACTAATATTTCTACCATATATTAAACTAACTTTAAGTCACTTATCTCTTGCAGCCATAAAATATTCTCAACCATACATACTTTAGAGCAAACGAGTCTCCATTTGCCCAAGATGGCCCTGGCTTATGCCAATGTCCCAAAGCGATTGTCAACATTCTCAGAATTGGCCCAATTTGGACAGTAAATTATATGGTCACACTAATAATGCTCAAGAACCTGAATTTTTACTCTAAACTTGCCTATTATAAACCATAAAATCTTGTTACTCTTCATATTCTTCTATAAGGCAGTTTACTTGCATGAAATGTTAGAAATTGTTTCATAGTTAACTTAAAAAAAAAAAGGTAGCACCATGGAGTTTCAGAAGTTAAAAGGTAAATGTAAGGTGATGGCTACCTCTTTCTATCAGAGTTTGCTCTTTCTGAGAGTGCCTGCTTGTTTGGCCCACAAAATTGTATTACAATCATCACTTTCCACTGCACCAGGTTTCTTGGAGGGAGAATGTTATGAGCCATAATTCATGAGAGATGATGCTTAAAAACTGTTTCACTATCAACAAAATGTCCCTCATCAGAAGCATGAGAGACATGCTTCTGTCCAATTTAAATATCTGAAATTTTTACAACAAAGTAACTTCTTTGGACAAAGTCAGTTCTCTCCTCTGGGTCCAGCTATGGCATGGTCAGAGTTTTCAACAGTTTTTATTAGGCACTCAACATTCCTTTCTCCTTTGTTTATTCTTTTTAGAACTCTGCATACATTCAGGTTGCTAAACTTTTCAAATATGATTCAAGGAAAGATTATCTTACCATCTAATTCAGGTACAGATTTTGATTGGTCCAAGCTAGCAGCCCGTGGTCTTTTCTGGATCATGTACAGTGTTCAAAGATTACTTCATTCAGTAAAAATGGAACATCATAGACTATGCTTGATTGACTGGCTTCAATCTCAGTTGGTTTGTGTAGCTGTCTGTCTCTTTTCTACAGAAAATAAACAAAATACCACATGGTTACCAATGTCAGAAGACATCACATTGCTACCGCAAAGGAATCAGCATTATAATAAAATGAATACTGAGGAAGACAGAATGGAGACATGGAAAAAACTGGGTCCATAGCAACATTATTAAGGCTTATCTACTTCTGAACTTTCAGGTATAGACATAATAAACACACTCTAGTTTAAAGAGATTTGAAAATCAAAGATTTTGTTACTTGTATTCAAAAGCATGCACATGAATACAGTGCTTCAGGAAGCATACATGACTGATCAGAGCTAGCATGGAAGACGAAACTGTCTTACCAAGTGGCAGCAATATCAGCCCAACTGGTCAAGCCTCAAATCTAGAAATTACCTTTGGCTTTTAAAAAATAATTTCTCATTTCAAATCTATTAGAAATGTGTGTCTCTTTGCCTCCAGCATATTCTGCATTCTATCGACTTTTCTTAAACTCCATTTCAGCACAAGTATCATGCAATTTGTTCCTGGGACATTACCACATGCACGTAAATGGTCTCCCACTACCAACAATAACCCAATCCAATTGTTCTCATCCATACCACTAAAATAATTTCAAAACCTTTTCATGGCTTCCCATCGTACTTCAGATAAAAGTTGTGTTTGTAAAAATAAATCAGGACACACAGATTCTTTTCATGACCTGCAACCCACTTCTGCAACCTCTTTTCCCAACATTTGTTGTATCTCAACTGTCTGGCCTCATCACTAGTTTGCTTCAATTCATTCCTGCCCTAGGGCCTTTACACTCTCTTCTCTCCCTAGAATGTTTTTTCCATGGCTTTACATGGCTAGCTCCTTCTCATTCTCCAAATTTTTGCTTAAACATTATCTCTTTCGAGAAACAATTCTTGATCCCTTCATGTTTCAGCCCATGATTCTACCCTGATGTATTTAACACTGATCACAGCATCCCATGTATTTCTTTTACTGCATGTGTCCAAATCTAATTATTTTCTTATTTATATGATTTTTTTTTGCTTATTTTGGTCTGTCCATTTCTTAAAGAGATCAGCTCCATTAAGAGAGGAATCTTAGTGGTTATGTCTACCTAAGACATTGACTTATTATAGAAGACAACTGGCTCGGGCAGGTTTAGAACCTGGCTGTCAATTCTTTGACACTCTTTCCACTGAAAGGTAAGATCTATGTTCCTGGCTCTTAAATCTGGGAAAGCTTTAATAAATAAGATAA
Organism: Antilocapra americana; assembly: GCA_007570785.1. Lineage (NCBI taxonomy): Eukaryota > Metazoa > Chordata > Mammalia > Artiodactyla > Antilocapridae > Antilocapra > Antilocapra americana. The sequence goes on along the minus strand of ML661893.1, from coordinate 222,182 downwards.
ACAAGATACAGTGGAAGGGATCCTTTGTGACTTTCGAGAGTAGGTCATGAAAGGACATGCAGCCTCTGCCTTGTTTGCTGGGAATGCTCACACACAGATCCTTGTGCTGCTGTGTAAGAAGTCCATTACTCATGGACTACCATGCTGGAGGGGCCACACAGGGGAGGGAGTGTTGGTAAATAATCTAAGCCGATCCCTTTCTTTAGCTATCCCAACCCAAGATTCAGGTATGTGAGTGGAGTCTATCTTGCAAGTAGATCCTTTAGCTTCAGGTGATTCAGTCCTCATTTAAGTCATCCCAGGAAAAGCCCTGGAAATTGTAAAATCACAGAGCAAAGCAGAGCTGTTCTGATGGTGTCTGTTCTGATTCCAGATGTGTATAGTCAATAAATGTAAGAAAATGACTGGTGTATGCCACTAACATCTCAGAATGTCTTATAACATTAGGATTTTTTCTAAAGTAACAATAGGCATCTGGAGCAAAGGCCCACCAAATTTTGAAAAATATTTGTTGAATGAGGTTGACCAGATACTTTGTAGGAACACTTCTCTAGCGACCTGGGCTCTTGTCCAAGTTCCATTACTAACATATTATCTAACCTTAGGAAATCTCATCTATAGGTTTCAAGTTCCTTCTATGTACATTGAGGTGATCTGACTAATTTAACTCTTAGGTACTTGCCACTGAATTCTTAGTCTATAAATGAAAGCTAAGGGTTTCAACAATAATGAAAAAGATAAATAGCCAGAATTAAGGGCTCTTTCTTCTCTGGGCATTAAAAAAGAGGTTAAAAGGGTGTGCTCCTTAGAGTTCTCAGCATGAAAGGGAGGAGGAAGCAATTTGATAATCTGACAATTGATTGACTTTCTTGAATCTCTATATTCCCAAGGAAACTATGTCTGTGTCTTTAAGTCAAATCTCATCAGGATGAAGGGCTCACCAGACAGATAGGTTAACTAGACAGGAGATCGGAAGAAGCTGCAAACAAATGGCTTCTGAAGGCTCCCATTTTCTACCTAAACCATTTTCCTGTTTCTTTCTACAGAACTGACTTCAGAACTCAGAGGATGGGACTATGGAGGCAGCAAAAATGTGGTAGAAAGATTACTGGGTCTGGGGGCTATCCCTGCAAGTAGGAAGCCTTGAGCAGTCACCACTCTGAACTTCTGCTGTTGAGCAGGAGGATGGTGACTCCTCTCTGCTCTTTATTAGGAAATGAGGTGTCTTTCCCCAGGGCACACAGAATAGAAAATGGAAATAGGATAAGAACATGGGTCTCCCGATTTGTAATTCAAGTGTCATAGTACTGCCCCCAGCACCCAACTCCACGTCTCATACACCACTCAGCATAGGCATCAGGTTCTGAAAAGGGGGAAGCACAGACAGCCAGGTATGAGGGATGTGAGCACATCTACCTTTGGTATTTCTGTGAGACTGTTCACTGAGGATAGATCTTTGAGTATGATTAGATGAGAATTCTAGAGACTAAAAAAGAATTCCTGGGAAAGATCATTCTCATGATGAGCAGGAGTAGGTAGGGTGGTGGTCTTAACTTGTAGACATTAATTGCTATGGTTTAGACCCATCTGAACATGGAAGAATCACATTTCGGGGGGAAAAAACTAAGAATATGGTAAGGGGTCTATATTTAAAATTTTATTAAGCAAACAGCTCAGCTTATCTCTCTGGCAGGTACTGTTTAGAGTTCTTGACATTCCTTTGGCTAATGTTATACATATTCTCAGTATCTTTCTAATTCCAGCACAACCATAGCCAATAGATTAGAGCTGTTTTAAGAGACCAGGAATATTTTCTGTCACTGCACTCCAGTCAGACTCCTGCAGAGAGAGAAAGTGATTTTGAATATGGCCTAATATTCAGGAATCAAATACTTTCCAAGTATATCCTCCTGAAAAAACATAAGGTCAAATATGTGTACGATAAGAGGTATCCACGTTGGGAATATTTTAATAAAGTCACACCAGGGCTTCCCTTGTGCCTCAGATGGTAAAGAATCTGCCTATAATGCAGGAGACTCAGGTTTTATCCTTAGGTCAGGAAGATCCCTTAGAGAAGGGAATGGCAACCCACGCTAGTATTCCTGCCTGGAGAATTCCATGGATAGAGGAGCCTGGTGGGCTACAGTCCACGGGGTTGCAAAGAGTCCAACATGAGTGAGCAACTAACACTTTCTGTTTCACACAATCTGACACAAAGCCAAGGCTACGATTTCTGTGGTTCAATGTCCCTTGCACTACGGTGCAATGCTTTTAGGAATTCTATCTAATAATGATCCAATGGCCTATAGTGAAAACAGGGTAGAACAGCTATAAGATATAGAACAAGTGGCAATAATTTTATATGATATGATTCTGTTTCATGTCACCTGCTTAAGTGCATTTTATAGAGGGACCTATTATAGTACATAACACACAAAAATATTTTTCTCTTAGGCCTGCTGATTTATATCATTCCTTTAAACATAAAAATGGAAAAAATAAAAATTATTTATAATTTAAAGTACTCCTATTCAGTGTATCCTTAAAATTCTGATTTCTTTTCAAGGCAAATAAACTAGTAGAAGACAGATGTTTATTGGAAACAACTGAACAAGTATTCCACATTATCACTTTAGCTAAAATAAATTTAACTCTAATCAATCTCCTCCTGTTCAGACAGAACAGTTTAGAAATCAGAATGCTAGTAAAAGATACCATCATGTATAGAAAAAAAAAACAAAACAAAACACTGCATGTGAAATGTAGTTTACTGCTTTTGTGAGGAGTAGCCCAGCCATAATAAAGCAGGGAGGAAAAGAGGACCAAACAAATGTATGATGGTAAACAGACAGCCCACCATCCCCCTTTCCCACATCGATACAAACATTACAAATTAATCACACAACTCTTTTCTGTTAAGAATGAGTGTTGGAATCCTTCTGCAAAAACAAACCAGACTACTACAGTGGCCAACTGGACTTGACATACGAGATAACACCAATTTGCAGAAAGCTGGATTCTAGTCTCCGACTGGAAATTAAGATACCAGTGTTCTGGATCTAGCTTAGCCACTGATCTACTCTGTACTATGGACTAATTTCTTTCCTTTTCAGCAGGTATCAGCTGCCCCCCTGAGGTCACACTGTCAATATTTATTGCCTATGCTAGAATCACCATACATTTTCCCCCCTCCCCCAGAAGGGATCGTATGGATTAGTTGGCTTGCTAAGCCACTGAAGGAAAGGATGTGGGTGTCAGGGAGTGTTTCTCTGTTACTTTTGTAAAGTTATTTTAAATTCACAGTCAAATAAAAGTGCAATAATGCCATCTCAAATTATTACCACTTGCTTTATTTCCTATTTGTAGCTTGTTTAACTCTAGCCTTGCAACACTGTTAAGAGAATTCCTTGGGGGCATCTCAGAATGATGCAATGGATGCTGAGCAAATCTTGAAGCCTGGGTTGTATAACTTTGTTAAATAGCTTCTCCTCTAGGATGCTACCTGTTACAGACATGTCTATCTTTGTGTTCTGTGCTCTCAGATTCTAAAAAGAACACTGGAGTATACTGTGGAATTAATGACAACCAGATTATTTTTCTCTTGTAAATCTAAAGTATGATTCATGGAAACTGGAAGCCAATCCATGGACGTCTTTTTGGTGAGAGGTTGCACAGAGATGGGATTTGGGCAGCGATGTTGCTTCAAGATGAGGTTGTTGTTCAGTTGCTCAGTCATGTCCGAGTCTTTGTGACTCCATAGACTGCAGCATGCTGGGCTTCCCGGTCAATCACCAAACTCCCAAAGTTTGCTCAAGCTTGTGTCCACTGAGTCGGTGGTGTCATCCAACCGTTTTGTTCCCTGTCAGCCCCTTCTCCTGCCCTCAATCTTTCCCAGCATCCATTTCCAATGAGTCAGTTCTTCACATCAGGTAGCCAGAGTATTGGGGCTTCAGCTTCAGCATCAGTCCTTCCAATGAATATCCAGGGTTGATTTACTTTAGGATTGACTGGTTGGATCTCCTTGCAATCCAAGGGACTCTCAAGAGTCTTCTCCAACACCACAGTTCAAAAGTATCAATTCTTTGGTGCTCAGCCTTCTTTATGGTCCAACTCTCACATCCACACACAATTACTGGAAAAACCATAGCTTTGACTAGATGGACCTTTGTTGGTAAAGTAATGTCTCTGTATTTTAATACACTGTCTAGGATTGCCATAGCTTTTCTTCCAAGGAACATGTGCCTTTTAATTTCATGGCTGAAGTTACCATCTGCAGTTATTTTGGAGCCCAAGAAAATAAAGTCTGTCACTGTTTCCATCATTTCCCCATCTATTTGCCATGAAGTGATGGGACTGGATGCCATGATCTTCATTTTTCGAATGTTCAGTTTTAAGCCAGTTTTTTCACTTTCCTATTTCACCTTCAACAAGAGGCTCTTTAGTTCCTCTTCACTTTCTGCCATAAGGCTGATGTCATCTGCATATCTGAGGTTATGATATTCTCCCAGAAATCAACACAAAGATAAATGTCCAAGGAAGCACAAAACAGAGGTCACTTAAAACATTGAGCTATCTGCCTACGTTCTAACTTTATAGTTCTCATTTCTAGCTTAACTGAGGCTCTGAGGGGTTTCACTACCCATTCCTGGATACTCTCAATTCTCTGTAACCATACCACACAGTATCCTTTATTTTAGCCTGCTCCTGGCAGCCTAATCACATTCTGTTTAATGAGGGAAGCAGGATGGAGTAGCTTGAACTAAGAGATCTCTTAAATCATGTTCATGAATTTGTATTTGTTTATTTTCATTATAATGAATTCTATTTCGACCCTGAAGCTAACTCAATGTCACACAACAAGCTTCTTTTGGGAATTTTCTCTGCCCACAGCCTCATCCTTCTTGGCCATTCCTCTTTTTTTTTAGGTATATAATTGGATGTTGTGTGAACCCTCACCTCAGTGTCCATTTTGAGGTTCCCTTTGCTTACAGTTTTCCCAGCATCATCAGCTTCCTCTATGCCTTCCTCTTTTCTATCTCTGCTGCTCTATTCTAGAACTCTTTCTCTGCAAAATTTATCAATGCAAACTTAGCCCTCCATGTACTCAAAATGTCTCCTGAAGACAGACACATTTCTAAGAATCTCTCTTCATGTATCTATCTCAAGTAGTTTTCCAAAATTATTAAAGACACTGCCTGTGGGTTGGAATCCCCTTCTCCATCAATTACTGGATATGCAGCTGTGGAGACATTACTTAATCTTTCTGAAACTTAGTTCCTTATATGAAAAAGAAAGTTCTATCATAAACTTCCTTTGCACAGATCCTCAGATACAATAGTCAATAAATGTCATCATTGTTGCCATCATTATCATCAGCATCCTTGGCTCAGCATGCCTTTGCCCTGCTTCTAATGCTTCTTCTGGGTTACAACACAGCTCCAGCACTACCTCTGTGGAGCGTTCCTTGACTTTTCCTACTTTGCTGTTTAGTCACTAAGTCATGTCTGACTATTTGGCAACCTCATGGATTGTAACCAGCCAGACTCCTCTGTCCAGGGATTTCCCAGGCAAGAATATTGGATTGGGTGGCCATTTCCTTTTCCAGGGGATCTTCCTGATCTAGGGATCAAGCCCACATGTCCTACATTGGCAGGTGGGTTCTTTACCACTGAGCCACCTGGAAAGCCCCTTTCCTACCTTCACCTTTATTAAAGTTATTGTAACATTTAACACATGCAAAGTGATACTTTATACATACATTTCTTGCATGTACATTTCTGTCCACAGAAGTATTTGTGGGGAAAAACATACAAATAAAAATATGTATGCAAAATATCTTATACTTCATATGTGTTTTTTCCTCCACAAATGTGAGGTTGTGCCTGAAACCTCTTTCATCCTCAAAACAACTCAAAGTACTTTTGATTTTGTCTCCTACACATATCTCAAATCCTGCTCTCTTGGCTCTTGACCTTCACTGAGATGAATAATTATGATGGTAATTAAGGTTATACAAGTGTTTCCAAATAGGTGCTCATATTCATTTACATACAAGCAGTTGGACAGAAAGAAGTTAAATACCCTAGAATCAACAGATCCTTAGCTCACCGTTTACCAGCTTCAAAGCCTCCTATAGGAAAGCTTGTTCTGAGGTAACCATTTACTAGCTGGATAACTCTATTAAATATATAACTCTCACTTCTCATTCAACTAAAGTCCATTTTTCAACAACTTATATAATTGTTATTTCAGAATCTTAAACTCTTCAGGCTAAGTCTCATCCTTTATCCTTGTGATATCCCTCCAGACACTTGAAATCAATGATTTTATCTCCATTTATTCTTCCTTTGAACCTGAGCAATGCTGCCAGGCCTATCAGATTGCAGCAGAAATAATTAGAATGGCTGGGGAAGTGTAATAGGGAAATATTTCAGGCAGGGACAAAAAGTCAATCTCTTCAGCAGGGAGATGGAGAGAACTAACTGCTATTTGATATGACAGAGGAATCTAAATGATATGCCATAGGGCATCTAATTGGGTGTTCCTTGCTACCTGGTCCTGTTGCCTACCCAGAAGGGGACAGTAAATGAAATTAGCAGGGCCTAAATTTAGAGAAGATCAAAGGAAATCCTTCTCTACACAATGTGCAATTATCCACTACTGCAGGATATTATTGAGGCAAATTGAAGCAAAAAGAATTTGGAAAAGGATTAGGTGCTTATATGAATAAGAACAGCTTGTGCAGTTACTAGCAAGAATAACAATTACATGGCCAATTAATCCCCTGGTGTCGGGGTATGCAGTGAGCTCAAGCTGGGGTCAGAGAATGAACTGCCTATAGAATACTACAGTAGTATTCAATTTTCCATGTGCATTGTTGAATTTTCCTTTGGCTAACTCCTCTGAAGAATCTAAGGGAAAACACTTCAATTGGTAAAGAGTGAATTGCTTCAGGTTTGGGTTTTATAATCTGGGTCAGAAATAGAAATGGCCTCTGTGAAATTTCTCTGTAAAGATGTGGCACCAATATCCTGAAATGACTTATTGGCAGCATGGAAAAGACCACACACTAGTTGTCTAAGGATCTGGGTTTCCAGTCCTGTTTCATATCACTGACTAGCTTGGTGACATTGTCTACCTTAGTGAACCTCAGTTTCCTTGTTTACAAAATGGCAGGCATATCCTAGCCATCTCTGTAAAACATGACCCTAGTTTTTTCAGGCCTCACTGCCTAGGTGAGCACTGTCAAGAATAAATTGCTTCTTAAATTTACATTGGAGTCAAGAGATGAGTCTTTATAAAGCATATAAAGATAGTGAAATATCTGTGCTTCGGGTGCCCGTGAGAAGAATCGCTGACTCTCACATACATAACTGGGGGTCCATGTGTCCTATTGTTGATAGTTACCTCCCATCTACACACGCCATGGGATCGCTGGTGCTGAAAACCCTCTTACAAGAAGGTCTGAGCTAGTTCTTTGCTCCCTGAACTCCTACCACCAACTTTTCCTCAAGTCTCTACATGAGAAGCCTACCCTTAGATTCCCATGAAATCTACATGGGAAAACCTTTCTCATCGATTTCCTTGGACAAGTGTCCTCAGGGTAAAGTCAAAGGGCAACACGTACCTCTGAGGAAATTTTGCAAAGTGAGGACATGGTTTTATCTTTATGCACATCTTTCTTTTCATTCTGCTTTTCCACTCACATGACCAAAAGAATACAACGAGGGGACAAATTCAAACTAGGAATGGTATTAAGGAAAGGGGCTGCCTAAGCTACAGAAAAAGGGAAATATTTTGAAAGAAAAGATACAGAAAATATTAAAATGAAATAAGGACAAGATGGTCCATTATTGACCATATGTCTAAGACGTGTTGGTTGAGAAAACGAATCTCTAATGAACATCTACTTATCTATATTTTCTAATTAATAAAGGGATCAAAGGAAAAAAATAATTAACTAATAACATATTTTCATTCTACTAATGCATTTAGGAACCACCCATATGGCATATTTGTGCTTATTTTACCCAAAGAATATGAGCACAGTAGGTGAATCTCCCCCAAAAGACTACTTCTCAGTTAGACACAGTTTATCCCAGCTAATTTGCAGCTATTGTAGTGAACGCAAAGAAGGAAGTTTTGACTATGTCCAAGTTCTCTTGCTCAACCACTGCGCACCCACCTCTGCACACATGGATGGATCTCCCAACTGTCAAGTAAAACTACAATTTTTACTTGCAGTGTTTGCTGGTTTAGTTTTTAAATCTGAATTTAAAAGGTTAGACTGCAGAACCATACAGTCTAAGAGAGTTAATATCAAGTAGCTATGTCTAAAACTCATTTGGAAAGATGAGAGAAGAGAGAAATTTCTGAACAACTGGAAAGCAACCACGGTTCAAATGAAAAACAAAACAAATTAGGGATAAAACATAAATGTCCCCACCATTTCATAAGGGCTGTTTCAGAGGTACAAACTTTTTAGATAGATCTAAAAATAAGGAGTACATACGCTAATAACATATCTGTACACTTTATGGGGAGGGGATGAAACTGGGCCCAAGATATGTTACCTCCAACAACCTGCTCAAAGGCTTTAACAAGTAGGGAATCTTCCTGATTATTCTCACCAAGCTAACATAATTCTGAAAATAAAACCTAATAAAGACCTGTATATGTGTATACATCTAATAAAACGGAGCTGAGTTAAAGTCATTTAAAAAGCATAACATACCTGAACAAACGGGTGCTATTTAGGCAGACAATAACAGTACAACGTAAGGAAACCTATCAGTGTAATTTACTGATAAACAGATCAAAGGAGAAACAGCATTATCTCAAATGAGGCCAGGATTCAACTGACAGAATTCAACAGACATTAGAGCTAAAAAAAAAAACAAAAAAAACCTCTTGGCAATTTATAAAAAAGAATTCCATTAAATTAACATGGAAAAAGTGTATCTAAAATTAACTGTCAACACTGTACTCAAGGTAAAACTACGTTACCTTTCCAACTAAAACTTGAAAAAACAGTGCTATCATCACTAGATTCTGGAAATTCTAGATGTTAAGATAGGGTAAAAATCACATACGATAAATGAATACAAATACAATATTTATTTAAAAAGTCAATGCCAAAATTTCATTAACTGCTGAAGTACTGGGGATAAAATGATTCATATAATGAGCCTAAGGGGAAATGGAATAATTATTGAATCTCTAGAGTTTGGTAAGATAATTACTAACAAAAAAAAAAAGGAACAATGCCTAAATCACACAAAAACCAGTCAGAAATGTGACTTTTAACAATATTATTCATACAGCAATCAAAGACAGACTATTAATTTCATTAAACTTAACTAAAAATGTGTAGGATCCATTCAAAATAAATCTTTAGTTAGTCACATAAAAGATGATTTGTAGAACTGAAAATAATTGCCATTTTCAGAGAAAATTTCACAATTTTATGTATCTTCATTTTCCCCTATTTTAAAATTCTGTGTAATTCTCATTGCTTCTCAGTGGAAATTATGCTTTCTTCATAACTGAATAAAATGAGTAGCAAAGGAGTAAATGAGAAAGACTGAAGAAAACTTTCAAAGACAAACACCAGTGAGTAGCATATTTCCAACCATTCAAAATATGTATAATAATTTAGTTATTACTGGTAATGGCTACAGAATAGGTATTCAGATGATTAAAAAAGAAGTGAAATACACGAAACTCACACATATATAACAAAATTCAGTTTAGGACAAATGTGAATTTAAAATTTTCAATTAAAGAATGGATTGTTCAATAAATTGTGCTCAGAGGAAAGGAAAGCTGGCAGTCTAAGGGACTCTCAAGAGTCTTCTCCAACACCACAGTTCAAAAGTGTCAGTTCTTCAGTGCTCAGCTTTCTTTATAGTCCAGCTTTCACATCCATACATGACTACTGGAAAAACCATAGCCTGACTAGATGGACCTTTGTTGGCAAAGTAATGTCTCTGCTTTTGAATATGCTGTCTAGGTTGGTCACAGCTCTTCTGCCAAGGAGCAAGCATCTTTTAATTCCATAAGTAAGATCATCTAATAGATAGGTACAAATGAAATAGGCTGTCAGAGGGCCAATGTTACCTCTATTACCCCTACACTATTTCAACTAGCAAAAATTAATTGCATCCTTATTCTGTTTAATTGTTTTTGTTCCTAGGTACTCTACTTTTATATATCTAACCTTGTTAACTTGTCAACCCACATGAAATTCAGAGATGTTACATAATTTATCTAAGATCAACTAGTTAGCAAGGGGCAGAACAAGCATTAAAATCCAAGCCATACATACTTCCACAATGATCACTGATACTAGAGATTCAGAAGAGTCTTCATGCATCAGATAAACCAGGGACAACTTAATACTTCCCAAACCCTTCTTGCTGAGTCCTAGAGTTATCATAAATGCTTTTGTAAAAATGTAGATTCTAGAGACTCAGTACTGGGTAGTATGTTATAGTTAGGTTGGGGGCCAGGAAGGAGTGGAAAATATGCACATTTTGAAAAGTTTCTTGATATTTGGGAAAGATTATTATTCTGTGCTTCCTCTGATCTAATTGAACACAGGTGTGAGAAAAGAGAATGAGATGTATAACACAGATAATGTATGTTCAGTCACTTTAGTCATGTTTGACTCTGCAATCCTATGGACTGTAGCCCTCCAGGCTCTTCTGTCCATGGTACTCTCCATGCAAGAATAATGGAGTCATTTGCATTGCCCTCCTTCAGAGGATCTTCCCAACCCAGGGATTAAATCTGTGTTTCTTTTGTCTCCTGTATTGTAAGCAGGTTCTTCACCACTGAGCCACCACAGAAGCCCATAACTTAGCTAAGAGATCTCCCCATATCTGTCCATGGGTTATGAACAGTCAAAAGCACACACAAGGATTGAAAAAGCAAGAGAGTTCCAGAAAAACATCTATTTTTGCTTTACTGACTATGCCAAAGCCTTTGACTGTGTGGATCACAATAAACTGTGGAAAATTCTGAAAGAGATGGGAATACCAGACCACCTGACCTGCCTCTTGAGAAACCTGTATGCAGGTCAGGAATCAACAGTTGGAACTGGACATGGACCAACAGACTTGTTCCAAACAGGAAAAGGAGTACGTCAAGGCTGTATATTGTCACCCTGCTTATTTAACTTATATGCACAGAGTACATCATGAGAAATGCTCGGCTGGAGGAAGTACAAGCTGGACTCAAGATTGCTGGAAGAAATATCAATAACCTCAGATATGCAGATGACACCACACTTATGGCAGAAAGTGAAGAACTTAAGAGCCTCTTGACGAAAGTGAAAGAGGAGAGTGAAAAAGTGGGCTTAAAGTTCAACATTCAAAAAACTAAGATCATGGCGTCTGGTCCCATCACTTCATGGCAAATATTTGGGGAAACAGTGGAAACAGGGAGAGAATTTATTTGGGGGGGATCCAAGATCACTGCAGATGGTGATTGCAGCCATTAAATTAAAAGACACATACTCCTTGGAAGGAAAATTATGACCAAGCAGAGACATTACTTTGAAAAGCAGAGACATTACTTTGCTGACAAAGGTCCATCTAGTCAAGGCTATGGTTTTTCCAGTAGTCATGTATGGAGGTGAGAGTTGGACTATAAAGAAAGCTGAGCACAGAAAAATTGATGCTTTTGAACTGTGGTGCTGGAGAAGACTCTTGAGAGTCCTTTGGACTGCAAGGAGATCCAACCAGTTCATCCTAAAGGAGATCAGTCCTGGGTGTTCATTGGAAGCCCTGATGTTGAACCTGAAACTCCAATACTTTGGCCACCTGATGTGAAGAGCTGACTCATTTGAAAAGACCCTGATGCTGGGAAGGATTGAGGGCAGGAGGAGAAGGGGATGACAGAGGATGAGATTGTTGGATGGCATCACTGACTCAATGGATATGAGTTTGGGTGGGTTCCGGGAGTTTGTGTTGGACAGGGAGGCCTGGGATGTTGCAGCTCATAGGGTTGCAAGGAGTTGGACATGACTGAGCAAATGAACTGAACTGAACACACAAGGATAAAAGTTAGATTTCCCTCAATCCCAAAACTGAACAGTGGAACTCAGAAGGACCCCCAGATTCTAGATTTTCAATGAAATCGATCATTTGACCCAGGAAAATTAGTCAACAGCTCCATGCCTTTAGCTGAAAAATGAAGTTAATTATGCCTTGCTATTCCCTGGGGATATTATGAGGCACTTTAAGAAAGTGAAAAACTTTTATCTACTTGTAGAGAAGCAGGAGGTGCTTTGAATAATGGCAACAAAAGTAAAAATAAAAATAAGCATTCAGAGCCAAACAATTTCTCTAGAAAAACACATTCTTAAGTGCATTAGCTATCAAAAAAAAAAAAGACAAATAGAGTTGCTTTCATTTTTCCAGCTTTCTTTATTCTCATAAAGCTCATTAGGCAGAAATTAGGCAACAAATATATAGCTATAGTCTTCAAATTCTGTCTGCTGAAATGTCTTAATACACAAATGAAGAAAAAAATGAAACTTCATATGAACTTAATGATATAGTCAGTTTGAAGCCATAAGCGCACAAACAGTTCAGTGTATTATGCTGAAATATTTCATGAATAGAGGAAGAATATGTTAATACCTAATATATTTCAAAAATGAAGTGATTTATATTCTAAGTAATCATCACCTATGACTAGTATCATTTTATACTCAAAGCAAGACTGTATTTCTCTAGATAAATGTAATCTTTTCTTAACAGTACAGGATCAATAACACCATCACTCTGAATAACTTCTTATTGGAAACAGGTACAGTGGAAAAAACAGAAAAAAAATTAAAAGATAGACCTCTATTAGTCTCATGTCTATCACCTAAATATTAACTATTTATACACTTAGGTGATTTCCTTAACTTCTCTGGGAGTTTAGAATAATGGTTCTTCCTCAAATGTTTTGAGCTTCACATGTAGCTTATGTAAAATAATCAGCATAGCACTTGGCACATTGTAACCATTCATTTGAAAAGTGTCATTTTTCAAATTCTCCTTTTTGGCTACAGTGATGGGAAAATGGGAGAATCTCTCTCATATAAGGTACCCAGACCATCCAAATAAGTGCTGTTTTGTAAAGAGGCTTCCTGACTTGGACCAAAAGAGTGGTCCTCTAGTCCTTGAATTATGCAAGATATTTCATAATATCTTGACTTTAGGTACACATTTCATGTGACTTTAGGTACAAATTTCATGTGACTCTAAGTAGGCTTGATTTTTAATGCTTGAGTAGAGGTGCAGGGAACTTGTATATACAAGGTATACAGTGCCTGACTTCTTTTGGTAAGAGTTGTGGGTGTACCTTTCAGCCTCATGAGAGAAAGCATTTTGGCTTTCTAACATCCTGATGAGACTTCCCAGGTGGCTCAGTGGTAAAGAATCTGCCTGCCAATGCAGAAGACACAGCAGACACAGGTTTGATCCCTGGGTCAGGAAGATTCCCCGGAGTAGGAAATGGCAACCCACTTCAGTATTTTTGCCTCAAAAATTCCATGGACAGAGAAGCCTGTTGGGCTACAGTTCATGGGGCCGCCAAGAGTTAAGACTTGACTGAGTCCCTGATACACATGCGACACGCTGATGGAGGAGAGTACATACACTTAAGTCTGTGACAAAACAGAACTTGTGGCCAGAACTGCCATCTTTGCCACGAGTGGACGAGGTGACTCAGAATCATAGGAGACCTGAGTTTTGTGGAATGACACCTACTTCTCCCCATCATTGGTTCATTGGACACATCACTCCATCTGAGGCGGTAAGAACGTGACCCTTATTCTCCCCTGAGTTCAAGGCCCTGCTTTTCCTTCCATTGGCTCTGGAGTGGCAAGAAGTGTCATTAAGATTGATTTTTTAAAAATTCTTACCTAGAGAATGTTGTATTCCCTGTGAGAGCCCACTCAGTTATATAAAGAGAGTTTACTCTTAGTTTCAAATTTGGAACTACAAAATGTGTCTCTAACTCACCTGAAATATCACCAAAGCAAATCGGTGTGTCTTTGGGAGCAAAAGCACTAAACACTGTCTGCCCCAAAGCAGCCTTTGCCATAAACTTCTTCATGTGTGTTCAGCCCTGCACGTTGGAAGAGAACCGAGTCTCCAGCAAGCCTGCTTTGCTCCTTCACTTGGGAAATGGCCCTTTCTACTCCTCATGATTTTACACTGGGGGCTGAATCCTCTGTTTCTTGGGGTCCTTTCAGACGGTGCATGGACCAATAATTCTATTACTTTGAGTTTTCCATTTGTTAACATTTTTGAAGAATTTGTATGATCACTTTTTACCATCTCATCACTCTTTCTCCCACATATTTTTGCCTTGTAAGTCAGTGAATCTCTAAATCCATCTCTTGTTCTTTCATTCAATTCCAGGTTGGCTTGAGTACTCTTAGGTAAGTGAATTCAAAGACATGGCTGCAGATAAGATATCTCTGGGCATAGGAAAAGATAACATGCTCCTTCCCCAGGTAGGGAACTAAAAGATACAAACTTAAATAGATAAAAAACAAGGGTATATTGTACAGCACAGGGAAATGTTGCCATTATTTCATAGAAAATTTAAATGGAATATAATCTGTAAAGATAATGAATGACTATGCTGTACATTTGAAACTAATACTGTTAATCAACTACACTTGTTAAAAAAAAAAACAACTACCCTACATATAAGAAAGAATATAAAAGCTTTGAAATTTCTTAAAAAGAGCTTTTAATACATCTAGTTCCTATAGACTGAAAATGAAATTTCTAGTGAGCAATTTGGTATCCTAGAAAACCCACAGACTCTGAGTTCATGTTCCTCATCTGCCATCAACTGGCTGAGCAAACATGGACAAGATCTTTAACCTCTCTGCATCCTTGTTTCCTCATGTATAAAGATGATAATACTACCTACAAAATAGAGTGATCAACAATAGGCTAAGGAATGTAAAAATGTCTTGCATAGTTTTTGTATCAGTTGTCATAGAATATATATTTTCTGAGTAAGTAAAACAGATTCTAGCCCTAACCCTTAATTCTAAGGCTGGTTAAGAAGCATGCAGCATTAACAAAAAGTGAGCCCTTCTCGCTTTCTGTAGTTTCACAAGTAATCACAAAAAAATATATATTCTTATTGCAAAATACAGACTTAAATTTAAGAAAGTAGGGAAAACCACAAGACCACTCAGTATGACCTAAATCAAATCCCTTATGATTATACAGTGGAAATGACAAATAGATTCAAGTGATTAGATCTGATAGAGTGCCTGAAGAACTATGGATGGAGGTTCATGACACTGTACAGGAGGCAGGTTTCAAGATCATCCCCAAGAAAAAGAAACACAAAAAGGCAAAATGTTTGTCTGAGGAGGCCTTAGGAACAGCTGAGAAGAGAAGTGAAAGGCAAAGGAGAAAAGGAAAGATATACCCATTTGAATGTAGAGTTCCAAAAATAGTAAGGAGAGATAAGAAGGCCTTCCTCAGTGATCAATGTAAAGAAATAGAGGAAAACAATAAAATGAGAAAGACTAGACATCTCTTTAAGAAAATTAGAGACACCAAGGGAACATTTCATGCAAAGATGGGCATAATAAAGGACAGAAACGATACGGACCCAACAGAAGCAGAAGATATTACGAAGAGGTGCCAAGAGTACACAGAAGAACTATACAAAAAAAAAAAAAAAGATCTTCATGACCCAGATAACCATGATGGTGTGATCACTCACTTAGAGCCAGACATCCTGGAATGAGAAGTCAACTGGGCCTTAGGAAGCATCACTACAAACAAAGCTAGTGGAGGTGATGAAATTCCAGCTGAGTTATTTCAAGTCCTAAAAGATTATGCTGCGAAAGTGCTGCAATCAATAAGCCAACAAATTTGGAAAACGCAGCAGTGGCCACAGGACTGGAAAAGGTCAGTTTTAATTCCAATCCAAAAGAATGGCAATGCCAAAGCATGCTCAAACCACTGCACAATTGCACTCCTCTCACACGCTAGCAAAGTAATGCTCAAAATTCTCCAAGCCAGGCTTCAGCAGTATGTGAAACATCAAATTCCAGATGTTCAAGCAGGATTTAGAAAAGGCAGAGGAACCAGAGATCAAATTGCCAATGTCTGTTGGATCATAAAATAAAGGAAGAGAGTTCCATAAAAACATCTACTTCTGCTTTATTGACTACACCAAACCTTTGACTGTGTGGATTATAATACACTGCAGAAAATTCTCAAAGAGATGGGAATATGAGACCACCTTACCTGCCTCCTGAGAAATCTGTATGCAGGTCAAGAAGCAACAGTTACAACCAAGCAAGGAACAACAGGCTGGTTCCAAATTGGGAAAGAAGTACATCAAGGCTGTATATGGTCACCCTGCTTATTTAACTTACATGCAGAGTACATCATGTGAAATGCCAGGCTGGATGAAGTACAAGGTGAAATCAAGATTGATGGGAAAAATATCAATAACCTCAGATATGCAGATGACACCACCCTTATGGCAGAAAGTGAAGAGAAACTAAAGAGCCTCTTGATGAAAGTGAAAGAGGACAATCAAAAAGTTGGCTTAAAACTCAACGTTCAGAAAACTAAGATCATGGCATCTGGTCCCATCACTTCATGGCAAATAGGTGGGGAAACAGTGGAAACAGTGACAGACTTTACTTTCTTGGGCTCCAAAATCACTGCAGACGGTGATAGCATGAAACTAAAAGACATTTGCTCCCTGGAAGAAAATCTATGACCAACCTAGACAGCATATTAAAAATCAGAGACATTACTTTGCTGACAAATTTCCATCTAGTCAAAGTTATGGTTTTTCCAGTACTCATGTATGGGTGTGAGATTTGGATCATAAAGAAAGCTGAGTGCTGAAGAATTGATGCTTTTGAACTGTGGTGTTGGAGAAGACTCTTGAGAGTCCCTTGGACTGCAAGGAGATCAAACCAGTCAAACCTAAAGGAAATCAATCCTTAGTATTCATTGGGAGGACTGATGCTGAAGTTCCAATACTTTGGCCACCTGATTGGAAGAACTGACTCATTGGAAAAGACCCTATGCTGGGAAAGACTGAAAGCAGGAGGAGAAGGAGATGACAAAGAATGAGATGGTTGTGTTGTATCACCGACTCTATAGACATGACTTTGAGCAATCTCCGGGATGGACATGGTGATGGACATGGAAGCCTGAGGTGCTGCAGTCCATGGTATTGCAAAGAATCAGACACGACCGAGCGACAAACTGAACTGCATATTTAAGAACAGTCCCCAAGCAGTATTTATGGGTGAGGACTTACACATTCTGATGGGAGTAAAGTTTATCACCTAAGGAGACTGACCCACATTCATGTTTCTATTACTCTTTGACAGTCCCCAGCATACGTTGTACATGTTTTCACTACTAATATCCAGATTGGGTGGGAGAGTTCCAGTTCCAACCATATGCCATGGGGAAGGGGCATATTTTCTTATTGCATGCCCAGAGATATCTTTTCTACAGCCTTTCCCTTGGCATGATAATGCTGCATTATCTTTTAGCTCTATAGTTGTTGTTGTTTTTTGTTTGATTTTTTAAGGAGAATTAAAATATTTATTTGGTCCAATGTTATTAGCATATTTGTGGGCCACATGAGCAAAACAGTTTGGAGAATCTAGCTCATTATTCCTAGAAGTAGATGATAGAAGGATAAGAGAGCTACAAATTATTCAATGATTGTTCAGGGAAGATTTTTTTTTTCTATCCTATCACAAAGACTCATTTTTGAGACAAAAGCAATAATAAGAGTGACCATAGAAAGCATATTTACTAGTATAAGCTCTATTTTATGAATTAGGCACTAAGCAGAGAAGTTACGCTAACTTCCTGAAATCACCCAGATAGCAAAAAGTAAAGCTAAGATAAAAAGCCACACTGATTATCTACTGAGCTCACATTCTTAACCATGACAAAAACATGATAATTTTTGACTTCATCCATGCAATGATATGGAAATTACTTTATTACACAGAATGTCTTGATACATCACTCTATTACCTGGCCCTAACTTTTTTAGTTTTACCTTTAAATATTCCCTTGACAAACTATGTTATTTTTAACACTCTTCTCCTTTCAATGCCATGGTTGTCTGGTATCTGCTTTAGTTTCTTCTCCTTAAACACATTATACCTCACTCATCATCACCTATCTGAATATTTTCATTCTCCAAGTACTAGTGTAAACACCACCTCTTTAAGACTAGCAGTGTATAAAACACCAGGCACGGGCAGTTTCATTATTGTGCCAGTTTTATTTTTAAAGTGAAGAAATTGAGGTTGTGATGATTTAAACCACTTGGTTATCCCCAAACTGGCATACTGTCAGGCAGGATTGAGTCCTTATCTCTTTGCCTCCCAATGCCTGTGTCTCTAACCCTTACCCTGTGTGTATCTCCTGTATTCTAATATAAATGCCCTTTGTATGAACTTCCTGAGGTTTCTTTTCACTTTATACGGTGAAGGAACATTCTTTCAGGAGATGCCTTATCTTTCTCACTGTACATACAATAAACACCTTGGGACATAGGCTTTTATCTGATGGTAAGACTAGGATGATACTTATACACAGAAATTGCACAAGCACAGTCTGTCTTTAGGTAGCTGTATAGACTGCTGAATACAAGAAGGATTATTCTCCAATGACTTAAAATTGTTTTTTAGGGGTTTTTTTTTTTAGAGTTTTCATCAAAGTTTAATATCTCCTGTACGTAACTACTTTATTACCCTTGGTGAGACATTCCATATTACATTGATGCCTGCAGATTACTGAAAGGACCTTCATTGGTTTTTTAATTACTGATTTTCAGATAAGCCTTGATTAGCAAACAATGATCTACAAATTACAAAGACACTGTTACTGGTTACAGGACACTTGAAAAGAGCCCATGAAACTTATAAGAAAATTGCTTGTGTTTAATGACTAGTAGGAAAACAATTTAAGGTCATCCTTTCACATATCAATTCATTATCAATTTCAAGTCTTTAAAACGTGTTTGGCAATTGTCCAAATGCTGAAAGAAGCCACATAGTTTACAAGTAAATTGGGAATGAATGCAGGTAAAGGCATAGACTAGAAATGTAGAAAGATCAGTATTTGCTGCTATACTTGTTACACTGTATACATGATTATGTTAATCCTACTGGTAATGCTCATCATAAACAGGTGAAACTAATTACTCAGTAGGGAGTCACAGAGCACTGGCCTCTAAACTTACTTATAAAACCTTATGAGGTATCCTTTCAAACAGGAATCTGGTGTCTAATTAACACACCAAAGCAATGTGCCTATTAAACTGGAAATATAGCCATCTGGAGAGCCATTTAAACACACTATTTCTTATCGTGGATGCAAAGATAACCACCACCCTTAATTTTTAAAGCCTCCCGTGAGACTCTGGAGCACTGAAGGGTTTGTATACTCCTCACAGTAGCAGTGCAGAGACAAAAGTACTCTGACAACTGGGCTGCACGGATGAGCCTTCTGTAGATTGGGAGGTTCAGGGATTTCTTCTACATTCTGGGCCTTAGATTTCTTATCTTTAAAAAGAAGAATTTGGACTCAATAATCTCTAAAGTTCATTTCAGATCTAAAATTTGTGATGGCATTATACATGGCACATTTTCATCAGCAGGTAGTTCTGTTGCTGTTCTTCTTATAAACTTCAGACCCCTTTTGTGACTAAGTAAACAGCTTTCATACATAGCTGAAAATGTGGTGAGACAAATGTATAAGATACAAGCTACAATATGACCAGGAAAACTGTTGAGGACTGTTATGGAATTAAGCTGGGCTGGCTGAATCACAAGCTGGAATCAAGATTGCCAGGAGAAATATCAACAACTTCAGATTTATAGATGATACCACTCTAATGGCAGAAAGTGAAGAGGAACTAAAGAGCCTCTTCATGAGAGTAAAAAAGTTGGCTTAAAACTCAGCAGTAAGAAAAATGAAGATCGTGTCATTTGATCCCATCATTTCATGGCAAATACAAAGGGAAAAGGTGGAAAGAGTGACATATTTTATTTTCTTGGGCTCCAAAATTATTGCGGATGGTGACTGCAGCCAGAAAATTAAAAGACACTTGCTCCTTGGAAGGAAAGCTATGACAAACATAGACAGCATATTAAAAAGCAGAGACATCACTTTGCCCACAAAGGTACATACAGTGAAAGCTATGGTTTTTCCAGCAGTCATGTTTGGATGTGAGAGTTGGACAATGAAGAAGGCTGAGCACCAAAGAATTTATACCTTCAAACTGTAGTGTTGGAGAAGACTCTTGAGAGTCTCTTGGACTGCAGGGAGATCAAACCAGTTAATCCTAAAGGAAATCAACCCTGAATTTTCATTGGAAGAACTGATGCTGAGCTGAAGCTCCAATACTTTGGCCACCCAATGTGAAGAGCTGATTCACTGGAAAAGACCCTGATGCTAGGAAAGGTGAGGGCAGGAGAAGGAGACAACAGAAGATGAGATGGTTAGATAGCCTCACCGACTCAATGGACATGAGTTTGAGCAAATTCCAAGAGATAGTGGAAGACAGAGGAGCCTGGCATGCTGCAGCCCAAGGGATCACAAAGAGTTGGACATGACTTGGTGACTGAAAAACAATAACACTTAGGTGTACAGATGATGATGAGGATGAAGACTAACATTTAGTAAATTTTTACTATGCTCCAGGTAGCTGCTCTTAGAATTTTGGTGATAATATTTTAATTGATTTCCCAGACAATCCTAAGAGGCTAGCACTAAAACCACCCTCATAAAATAGATGAGGAAACTGAAGCATAGAAGTCAGATAACTGTCTTAAAATCACACATCTGTTCAGTGGCAGAACTTGGATTTGAATCCAGGGAGTCTAGCTTCAAACATTGTTCTCTTCAGGCCAATTTTCTGCCTCTTGAAAAGGGAGTGGGTTTGAAACCATGCCTAAAGAGTCCCCAAAGGAGATAAGAACATCAGTAAACTTAAAGCAAATATTCTTTTTCCCATTTAGTGAACTTGTAAACCTAACCACAGTGCAAGGACGCTCTGATGAAAGGAGCTAGAACACATACACTAAGATGAAGGCTTAAGCATCTCCCATTACTCCCAAATTGTACCCTGGATTCCTTACTGAGGTAGCAATTACTAGGCAGTCGGTGTAGAACTCTGAGACCTCAGTGGTGTTTTCAGTAAATATCCCACTCCATCATCCTGAATTCCTGGAATGTGTCTTTAGTCTGACAAATAATCAGCACTCAGATCCAGGGAAGAGAAGTAATTCTGTTCCATGTGCTTGAGGGGAAAAACAACAACAACAGCAACTGTTGATCATTCATCTTAAGCCCACACTTTTGGCCCACAGTAAAACAGCCAGAGGGCATGAGAAAAGGTGTGACTTAATCCAAGGGTCTAGGGAAGCCATAAAGATGTTAGGTATCTTGACCCTTAAATTGGTTGGTAAGAAATAATGTGATTTAAGGAAGGATATAAAAACTCCTATAAGTCCCACCTTGGGGGGACTCTTTACCCCCTCTCAGTGTCTATGCTGAGAGCTTGTACTTTCCTCCTCTTTAATCAATCCTCTTCACTTGCTACCATGAGTGTTTGTGGATTCCATTCTTCAGCTCCGTGGATAAGAACTCAAATTCCTGTCTCATTACCACCTCAGTTCTACAATATCAGTGTAGGAAAGGAAAGACTGAAGACAGAAGAGAAAGGTTTCCTGGAAAGCTGGTTGTGTCATTTCCAGGAGAGCAGACCCTAACTGCAATCCCTCCTCTCACTATTAGAACAAAACACAGTGTAGAGAGAGAAACATCTTGATGCATAGCTTTGGAAGCAAAGTGATTCTACCATTAGCAAAACTTTATCAATCAAAGTACTAGAATTTGGCCAATCAGATTTATATATTTTCCTGGGACTAGGATGCAGGATGGAAGAATGGGTGGGAAGAAAAGCAAAGAATGTCTTTTCCTTCCTAGAGGCTTGTGATTTCTATTGCACTGGGAGAAATCCAGGCAGATTTATTGGTAGAGACAAAGCTTGAGGTGAGCCCAGGATTTCTGTAGGTTGAGATGAGAGATGGGTATTCCAGACAATAAAGTCAATGTGCAAAGGCAAAGACAGTGCATAGCAAGTGAGAAGACTAGAGTGTAGGTAGAGGGTAGTGGGATTAGATAAGACAGAAATAAAAAGAATGGCGCAGCATTAGATAAGACTAGTTAAAGAAATGACTATGTAAGACTTCTCTCTACAAATATAATTGAAGTTTGTTGGGGGTTGGGGGAGGAGAGTCTGAGATTTGGAGAGCAACAAGGTTGTCAGAATTTCCCTATTTCATTCTATTTAACCAGCTGTTATAGACAGTTACCATAAAGCCAACCAGACTGCTTGGAGGCAGCCCTTTGGCTGGTTCTAAATGCTGTGCTCTGGTCCCCTGCAGTACTTCTCCTTTCAGGCTGCTCTTTGTCATGGTGAGAGGACATCCCCAGAGGTCAAGTAAAGCCTGCCTTTCTCCTTTGCCTTCCCTGATCATAAACTGTTTTATTCAAAAGCTACTCCCTGCATGTCTGCCTCCTTTCCTTAAATCTGAATAACCAATTGTCGCCTCAGGGTGGTTCAGAAAGCAGCCCCCACAGCACCGAGCATTTATCATCTCCTTCCTCAGCAAGTAAAAGCCAAGAAAAACCTTAAGACATGTTATCCTCCACTTGAAGGAGCAGCAGGGACAGCACAGTGTTTCCACAGGAGGGAGCAATTAAACAGAATGAGTAGCACAATGACATTTCCAAAGTCAGATGGAAGATTTGGAAAGCCTCCATCATCAGCCAGTGAGCAGACAGCGATTTAGGCAGAGGCTGGGATTCCCAACTAAGACAAACCAGTTATTGTGTGGCCAAGGGACAGGGACAGGGACAGGGACAGGAACTAGGGACGGTGCTATTTTCTCTGACTGATCATTCCTTCCTGCAGCCTGGATGATCCATATATATCAGTGCTAGCAACAGGCAGAGTACCAGTGTGGGTCACATCTTTTGGTCCTTTCAATTCAAGAGTTAAAGTAGTCAATGAATGGGTGACATTACAGCCAGCTACCATAGGAGGAGTCCAGAAATCAGAGACAGATCTCTTTGGCTAGAACTCAAAATAGACTACTTACTTAGTTCAAGTTCAGAGCTCTTAAACTGCCAACTTTGGGGTCAAATGTAGCTTGAGGGCATAAGTTGCTTAGGTTACACACACAAGGTTTTTTTTTCAAGTTTGCATTGGGTACTAACATTTAAACACTGGGAAATTTCACATATTAATCTAGTGTTCCAGCTTCTCTTGGCAGAAGTTGTGTGGATCTTAGTACACCTAGCTTCCAAGTCCTCTGTCTACAGTGCTGATTATTTATTACTGTTTTCCAACAATAAACAAGAGTTATCTGCATTTATTATGCTTTCAAGGGATTGTTTCCCCTTCATGTTTGAGACGTGTCCTCTAGCCTCTTGTTTTGAATATACTGCTAGAAAATGAAATACCCAAAGAGCTGCTTTTTTTACACCTGACTTTATTACATCATCTGCTTGATCCCTTTATAGGCATTAGAGTTCATGTTCCCCTGTGGTAATAGCTTACATTATTCCATACTCTGTATGTGCCAGGAAGTGTTCTGGTCCCTACATATTAACTTATTCAACAAAGTACCTAGCCGCTACTCAGTACTCATTTTATCTCCAGTTTGCAGATGAAGAAACCAAGGCACTAAGATATTAGGAAACTTAACCAAGTTCACACAGCTATTGTGACCTTGAGCTCAAACCCAGATACTCTGGCTCCGGAATTGAGTCAGAACCTCTCCAATATACTGCTTCTACCATAGCAACCCAACGAGAACAGCAAGAGAAACCACCACAGTGAACACTGCCATTTAAAAGCAGGATGAAATGGATAACCAACAAGGACCAGGGGCTTGAGGGATAATGGATACAGGTATATACGTGTGTGTGTGTGTGTGTGTGTGTGTGTGTGTGTGACAACATTGTTAATCACCTAGACTTCAGTATAAAATAAAAAGCTCTAAAAAAAAAAAAAAAGCAGTATGGCTCATTCTTATGATAGGCCATTTAGGTACCTCACATTATTAAAAAGTTTATGGACAGCAAGCTGTCCTGAGTATAAACATGCATGCAATAGAAGCAAGATACAAATGATAAAGTGAATTTTCCTTGAACTCTAAAGTTACAGCTCATTTGTCTCCTATTATTTATGCTCAATTTCTCAAATTTTGTTCAATGAGCTTTTACTGGTATCAGAGAAAATAAGTTACATTCAACAAAATATTATTGCAGCTACAGATAAGAAGAATAATTCACCTATGCCTCTCCATCCTGAGTGTGCTGGAGACTAACTAGCAAATGTAATGAATGCACCTACCCACTGACCACTACAAACATTGGCTAGATTTCATGATTCTATTTTTCTTCAGGTAGCAAATGGCTCGGAGGAAGATGAACTATAAATATGACCTATATCAGTAATAGAGAGGGCTAAGACTTAGAATTATGGTAATGATTATCTGAAAAAAAAATCCATGTATCTCTGGGTATGTGATTACTCCTGGCCTCTTTCTCCTGTACAAATAGTTGTGACCACTCAGTTTACAGTTGAATTTAAATAAATAAATAAACATTCTTTCTTTGGATATTTGGGACCCAGGATCTACTTACATATCTCCTTCCAGGAAATGGCCTCTCTATTCAGGAAAAAAAGCCTTGTATATCCCCTTCTCAGAAGTTTTTACAAGAACCCAGAAATGACCACATTGTTCTCTCCAATTCTATATCCTTTGCTCCATCCCCTTCCCCCACCAAACTGTATCTTCTAAGCCAGAATCCTTACTGCCAAGCTTGACATATAATTAGTGCATAATAAATATATGAAGGAGAAAAAGAGGAAAATGTTACTTGTGCTTTACAAAGTGAGAAAACACCTTCTCTTATTTGTCTTTGCATTTAATGAGGGTGATCATGTAATTTTGGAGTGGCAACTGGAAAAGATGCTAGAACTTTATGGTTTCTAACAAAGCTATAATCTTTGATAATGCTTAATTATTGAAAGTGTTTGGGAACTGACATTTTTCACTGCAAATTAAATCATATCACCTTACGGGAGGTTATAAAAGAAAATATAAATCAGAATGGTCACATCTAAGGCATGGGCACACTTGTTCTATGTTATGCGAGACAGCAAAAGAGACACAGATGTATAAAACAGTCTTTTAGACTCTGCGAGAGAGGGCAAGGGTGGGATGATATGGGAGAATGGCACTGAAACATGTAATTTATCATATGTGAAACAAATCACCAGTACAGGTTTGATGCACTATACAGTGTGTTCAGCGCTGGTGCACTGGGATGACCCAGAGGGATGGAATGGGGAGGAAGGTGGGAGGCGGGTTCTGGATGGGGAGCACATGCACACCCATGGCAGATTCATGTCAATATATGGCAATACCAATACAATATTGTAAAGTAAAAAAATAAATAAATAAAACTGAAAAAAATTCTCTATGTTAAAGGCAATTCTAAAGAAAAGCAGAAAGAAATGAATTAGAAGAAATCTAGAAATATTTAGGTTAGTAAAAATCTGGACATATTTAGAAGGAACAACAACAACAACAAAAAAAACAGAGGGAAGAAGACTACATCTTCCACCTTTGGCGACCAGCAACATTTGACTTAAAACTTACTCAATGAAGCCTTCTCAGACCACACATGTAGATTTTGCCTATCTTCTGTATTCTCACAGAGCTTCTGTAATTCTGCTATAGTATTACCTCTACTGTGTGCACTTATCTCTACCATAACCTTGTAAGCTCCATGATTTTATCATAAAATGTGTATCTTCAAAAGTGACATATGCCACAAACTGAGAGATTAAAGAAAGATTGAAGGTCTGAGTTTGTGCTTTTGAAAACTGCTGGCTCAAAGGAAATAGGAAAATTATCTGTCTAGTCCAGATGTCCAAGACCCTCTTAAATGCTCACTTGGCAAGGGCATGTGGGAGGGATTCATTTACCAGGAAGAAGGCTGCTTTAGAGGATGCTGGTCTTCTAACTGTATCATCTCTGACAGCAGCACCTCACTCTGCTAGCGAGGATTGCTAGTTTACAGCAGGCTGCTGACTACTATCCCCAAACTTGCTAAGGTTACTTTCCCCCTCATGGATCAGGTTCTGGCCTCTGCTCTGCTTCAATGATGCCCCAAGTTTGTACTTCAGCACCATCCAACTTAGAGATCCCTCTGCGTAGAAAGCACATTCCCAGAACTGGGCACATTAGGCTCCAATTTTTATTCATGTTTCAGCTTCAAAATACCATTCCTCCAGGAGAATACAACTTACCACCCTATAAAATTAGCACTCTCTCCAGGGCATGCAGCCTTTTACATCACCATTTTAACTGTCAAATTTAACACTATCAGAAATTGTTGTTGTTGTTTAACTCATTTATTTTCTGTTTCTCCACTCAAAGCTTCAGGAGAGTCTGCCTGTCCTGTTCCTGGCAAGTGTTCATACTGGAACACAAATGGTACTGAGTGACTAACTATGGAACAGTGAGTACAAAGGAGATGTGCTTGATGAGCATCTACCAGGTGACTAGACCTGGACTCAATGTTTTCAAATAGCATAGGGAGCTCTACTCAATGCTCTGTGGTGACTTAAAAGGGAAGGAAGTCCAAAAGAGAGTGGATATATATGTTTATCGGAAACTGTGGTTGTTGGAAAAGACTCTTGAGAGTCCTTTGGACAGCAAGGAGATCAAACCAGTCAATCCTAAAGGAAATCAACCCTGAATATTTATTGGAAGAACTGATGGTGACGTTCCAGGACTCTGGTTATCTGATGCCAAGAGCCAACTCATTGGAAAAGACCCTGATGCTGGGAATGATTGAAGGCCGACAGAGTAGGGGGAGACAGAGGATGAGATGGTTGGATGGCATCACCAAGATGGATAGAAGTTTGAGCAAACTGTGGGAGACAGTGAAGGACAGGGAAACCTGACATGCTATAGTCCAGGGGTTGCAGGAAATCGAACATGAGTTAGTGACTGAACAACAATATGTATTCATATAGCTGATTCACTTCACTGTACAGCAGAAACTAATGTACGACTGTAAGGCAACTACACTCCAACAAAAATTTTTAAAAGAACAAATACATTGCCTTACTGATTCTCAGTTTTGAAGGAGGCATTTTTTGTTTTTGTTTTTTCTGATCTCTCGCTCAGTCATGTCTGACTCTTGGTGATCCCATGGATTGTAGCCTGCCAGGCACTTTTGTCCTTGGTTTTGTCCAGGAAAGAAGCTGGAGTGGCTAGCCATTTCCTTCTCCAGGGGATCTTCCTGACCCAGGGATTGAACCTGTGTCTCCTGCATTGCAGGTAGGTTCTTTACTGCTCAGCCAGTGGGGAGCTAATCTGTGATTTGGAAGTGAGGAATAAGACTCAGAGGGGTAAAGTAATCTGTCTAAGGTCACACAGCTAGTGCTCAATGAATATTTTGAAGGGAAGAAAGGTAGGCAGGCAAGTGGGCAGCTAGAGAGGGGCAGATCCACCCAGGAGAAAGAGCTCCGAAGTCCATGCTTGTTTTATTTCATCATAAAATTTTAATGTGCATCAACCTCTTTTTTGACAAGGTGAACAGTGTGTTTTGTGACTCCCAGGCCTGACCTTTTAAAAGTATCTTGGTTACAGTTGGAATCAATACTTTTTGTGTCAAGCTGTCATTTTCACCACCAATCTTACACACTATTCCCATGTAACTTTGCTCCCTTTGATGCAAGCTGAAGAATGTCATCCTCCAATGTGAGAGGACAGAATTCAAAGCAAAGATTGATACCATTAATTCCCCACTGCAGTCGGGAGTCTAACACCTCGATTTGGAGAGGATTCACACATTCAGTTAGCATTTTTAAAAATGCAAAAAGCAGCTCCCTCCCTTTGGACAGTCTGACATTTGCAGACTCCTTTACACGATCATGAAAAGTCTCCTTTTCACAATCAGGGCCATGTCAGTCAGGTGCTGTTCTTCTGTTGTGTTCCATGCGGAGTCTTAAATGACTTCACATGGTATAAAGTCCAGCCTTATCCGGCTGTTGCCACTTCTTCATCCTCATTTCCTGCTATTCCCCCTTCTCACATCACATCTCAGCAATTCACTTCCTATTTGTTTTCAGGTAGTGCTCCGTGGTTTCTAACATCTTCCTACTTGGGTTTCCTCTCAAAATACCCTTCACCTACTTCTTCATCTACTCTAATTCCTCTTTAAGATGCTTTCCCTAAAGGTGGTTTTCTCTATAAAGCTTTCACGGACCATCCACATTTTCTTGGCCAACCTTGGTGTCTCTTCATTGATATTTACAGTGTACCTTGTAATATCTCCATAACAATTACACTGCATTTTCATGAATTGTATTTGGCTTTTCTTTCTACTAGATTACCAACAATTTGAGGCTGATTATCTGTCTTACACTAGAAGTAGCAGCAGAAAGAGTTCACATTTATTCAGGGCTTACAAAGGGCTAGACCTTGTATCAGATACTTTTCATGTCTTATTTTTTAATTCAGAAAATAACAGCATTACTATAGATGGAGCATATCCTTTGCTCCATTTAGTACACGATTTTGGAGGTATCTCAGATACAACTTTGAATTCTCATAAAATTATGTAAGGTGCACCATTATTTCCATTCCACAGATGGAAAACTAAAGTCCAGAGATGTTAAATTACTCACTCAAGACAAAGAACTAGCAAACGGCAGAGCCATGATTCAGACCCAAAAGGAACACTCATTCTGTATTAGGTTATGCACTCATGAAAGTAAAAATGTTTCATTTCTATCAATATCTTTTGAATGAGTGAATTTATTCCTTTATACTGAGCATGATATTTGATGCTGTCCATAAGCCAATGTTATTACCTATTCAATCTCATCTTTCCAGAGACTTGTTTAAAAGCCAACCTAATCATTTTATATTCCCTAGTCTCACTCACTCAGTTCACTTCTGACACATGTTTCTCTTGGCTCAACCTGAAAGGTTGGCATTCTTCTTCCTTTTCTATACAAATATCCCCCCAAACACCAAGTACGTTTTTTTCTTTTAGTTTTCTTTAAGTTCATATTGTAGAACCTCAAATTGAAAAATATAGCAAACTTTTTTTTAACTTTGAGATCACTATCTAGTCGTGAATCTTGTTCCATCTTTAATATTCAATCAAACAACAGAAGATATAGGGAGATATCAGCTGGAGTTCAGCTGCAGAGTTCAACAACCTTAGTTCAAGTACTAGCCCCTTCGATTTTGGAATCTTACTTAAATCACAGTTTCCTTTTTTGTAAAATGAGGACAGCAGTTTTACCTAACTTAACAAGCTATAGAACAGCCTGTAAGAATGCACGTCTATCATTAGCACAGCTGCTGCTTCACATTAAGGGCTCCAGAGATACGTATCACCTCATATTATTATCGCAATAGATAAGAGGCCACCAATATTAAACTGGACTAATCATTGAATTTACAAATGGGGAAACGGGCCAAGATGGGTAAGCTACTGATTCAGTCACACTACTCAAGAACCACATCAAAGACGGCATGACTTCCAAACCTCAAGCCATTGTTTTATGTGTGTGCACTCACTTGCTCAGTCATGTCTGACTCTTTGTGACCCCATGGACTGTAGCCTACCAGGCTTCTCTGTCCATGGAATTTTTCAGGCAAGAATACTGGAGTGGGTTGCCATTTCCTTCTCCAGGGGATCTTCCCGACCCAGGGATCAAACCCCTGTCTCTTGTGTCTCTGGCATCAGCGGGTGACTAGCACCATCTGGGAAGTACAGTTGTTCATGAAGCTACTTCTATCTGACAAGCATGTGTAACTACATTGTAAAAATACTTACTTAATCTTCTATAATATTCTTCATCACTCCTAAACAAATGCATATTATATGTTTTCCAAATAATGAATTCCAGAGTTTCCAAAAGATTTTATTTAGCTGAATCTTAACATTCAGCCCTATTTTTCCCTGCCATGACCTTGGCTATCTTTCAGATTGAGAACAGAGCTAGAGAGTAGCAACAGTATATTCAGAAAGCAGGAAAAAGAAAGGGTGAGGAAATGAGGAAAGAGAGGCCCATTATAAACAATTCTAGAAATAGAATCACAAGGCTTGCAAATTCCAAGCATCTGGGGAAGGAATCAGACTTGTTACAGGAAATGGCTATTTACTGAGAGATGAAGGGACTTTGTTTCCCTAATCCCAAGCTTGCTAAACCTTCTGTTTCTAGTTTCAAAGAAAATGAAAATTGGAGAGAATAAAATCATTCTCTT
This sequence comes from Antilocapra americana, assembly GCA_007570785.1. Taxonomy (NCBI): domain Eukaryota; kingdom Metazoa; phylum Chordata; class Mammalia; order Artiodactyla; family Antilocapridae; genus Antilocapra; species Antilocapra americana. The sequence continues at coordinate 191,764 of ML661893.1, read as the reverse complement.
TCTCAAAACTTCTCTTATTGAGAAAGACAAATTTTCCCCAGACTGCTAGACCATGGTAAACAGTTTCCTCTTTAAAGTCCAAAGACACAGAGTCTGATGAATCCCTCCGAGCTGTACAATTTAAATGCGTAACTCTTCTTTTATGGACCACCATTAAAAAAATTAGGGAGGAAATGAAGTTTATCATCCCCTATCTATGAACCGTCTCTGCTTTCTTCTCATCTTTTATTCATCAATTTTCATCATTTATTCAGCATTCATCACCAGGCTCTCAAGGCCACATACTACTCCATGGATGCCCAAGGCGTTTTCCAGAGGACAATCCCCCACCCACCCCAGGTTCCTAGAGTTCAACATTCACCATCTTTTCTCAACATCCTGATTCTCTTAATATGAGAATCATAACTCTACAATAAGATCCTGGACAGTGGGGTCTTGCCTTATGACTTTCTCTCCTAGAATAACAAACATAACTTATTGGGTCAGCCAAAATTTCATTTGGGTTTTTCTGTACAAAGTACTTGAAAAACCTGCACGAACTTTTTGGCCAACCCAACGCACAGTTGCAAGTGGTCTGTATTTGGTAGGTTGCAGGTGGGTAGAAAAACGAAGAAATTCATTAAATGTAAGAATGAAAGAAGCTACGCAAAATAACTTATAGATAATATAGTAGCTTGCTCCCTGGTCCTTTCATTCTAGTAGGATATTTACTCTTTTCCAAATGCAGTGTTTCTATAGAAGATATGTCAGACAGATGTCTTTTTCATATCCTTCAACACCTATGGACAGCCACATACTACACACATTTAGTAAGATCTGGATGTGCGATACCTAAGTATCTTCTAATATGCAAAGATGGAAGTTAAGGGTAGGATTTTGTTTTGCTTTTTTATTTATTTTTAACTGGAGGATAATCGCTTTACAATCTATTTTAGTTTCTGCCACACATCAACATGAATCAGCCATAGGCATACATATGTCCCCTCCCTCCCACTTCCCACCACATCCCTCTCCTCTAGGTTGTCACAGAGCACCAGGTTTGAGCTCCCTGCATCATAGAGCAAATTTCCACTGGCTATCTGTTTTACATATGGTGATGTATGTTTCAGTGTAACTCTTTCAATTCGCCCCTCCCTTCTCCTTCCCCAACTGTGACCGCAAATCTGTTCTCTATGCCTGCATCTCAGAAGACCTAAACAGACTTTTCACCAAAGAAGACATACAGATGGCTAATAACACATGAAAAGATGCTCAACATCGCTCATTATTAGAGAAATGCACATCAAAAATACAATGAGGTATCACCAGTCAAAATGGTCATTATCAAAACAATCTGCCAACAATAAATGCTGGAGAGGGTATGGAGAAAAGGAAACCCTCTTGCATTGTTGATGGGAATGTAACCTGGTATAGTCACTATGGAGAACGGTATGGAGAGTCCTTAAAAAACTAGGGATAAAACTACCATACGACCCAACAATCCCACTACTGGGCATATACTCTGAGAAAACCATAACTGAAAAAGACACAGGTACCCCTATGTTCACTGAAGCACTATTTATAATAGCTAGGACATGGAACAGAGAAGGCAATGACACCCCACTCCAGTATTCTCGCCTGGAAAATCCCATGGATCGAGGAGCCTGGTGGGCTGCAGTCCATGGGGTCGCTAGGAGTCGGACACGACTGAGCACCTTCACTTCCACTTTTCACTTTCATGCACTGGAGAAGGCAATGGCAACCCACTCCAGTATTCTTGCCTGGAGAATCCCAGGGATGGGGTGCCTGGTGGGCTGCCATCTATGGGGTTACACAGAGTCGGACATGACTAAAGTGACTTAGCAGCAGCAGCAGCAGGACATGGAAGTAATCTAGATGTCTATTTACAGACTAATGAATGAATGAATGAAGAACTTGTGTTCATTTTCAGGGTAGGGATTTTAGACCCACTCTGATTTTGATGAGTTCAAACTATATCCCTGCCACTCCAAAGGCATACATTAACACAGAGGAAAATAAAACAATAAAATAACAGAAAAACACAAAAATAGAAATATTTTACGCACAAATCTGTGTGTACAATAACAGAAAAAACAACAAAAATAAAAATTCTTATAACAAAAAATTAAAAACAATCAGTAAAGCCAAATGTTAGGGGGAGAGAGGAAAAAAGTTAGATAATAAAGAGAACTTGCATTCAAAATATCTAGTATAGAACAGGCTTTGTGCAGAGCCAACTGATGAAGCTCATTCAAGGAGAAATGAGAATTGAAATCTTTGTGGAGAAAAAGCTAAGATATATCACTCTTAAAAGAGCTATGACAGGCAGTTGAAACTGCTACAAAAGGAGCTTTGCACCATAAATGTGAAAACTTGAATTAGACTTATACTTCAACAGACACTTCCATTCTAGGGTTTGGGTCATTTACTTCACCAGTCATGTATCTCCATGTACAAACTGAGAAGCCAGCTGCAAAGAGCTGCAAGTGTCTATTTAATGGAAAGGAGGCCACATTGCCCCTGAAGAAACATCATTACTGGGAAGATCATCAGGACCCCGTGTGAAGAGCCATTCTGGTTCCTTCACTCCCACAGACAGAAGGACCAGCAAGCCATATAAAGATCCCTCCTCACAATTAGGCTGAGCTTTCATCAGTTCTGTGATGCCTTCAGGATTTTGCAATACCCAGCATTTTAAGGAGACCAGTGATTTGCCGTCTTTCTGCAGCCAGCTAACAGATCACACAGTGGCCTTGGCTTTGTGGTGACATGAGCAGTTGTTCAAAGTCGGAACTCTTTCAATTTCTCTCTTCCTTTTCAATATAAGCTTCTTTCCAAAGGGGCTATAAACTATTCCGGTTGAAGCTGTTTCCTTTCATCAAAGCTCCCTCAGATGAAAGACAAGGCAAACATTAGCCAGTATGACAATGGTATTGGAGGGCTTTGCTTTCTTTCTTATTCTAAAAGAATGATGAAATTCTGACCTGAAGACCATCCAGTAGTATATTCAGGGCTGACCTTTCATGGTCTTAATATTTATTATACTGCAAAAATGTTTAGAGCAGCACCATTAGATAGAAATATTATCATACTAAGTAAAGTAAGTCAGAGAAAGACAAATATGATATCACATATATGCAGAATCTTAAAAAAAATGATAAAACTTATTACAAAACAGAAGCAGACACCAAAACTCAAAGAACGAACTTACAGTTACCAACCGGCAAGGGTGGGGTGGATAGATTAGGAGTTTCGGACTGACATGTACACACTGCTATATTTAAAACATAATCATCAAGGACCTACAATATAGCACAGGGAACTCTGCTTAATATTCTGTAAAAATCTAAATGGGAGAAGAATTTAAAAAAGACTAGATACATGTGTATGTATAACTGAATCACTTTGTTGTACATCTGAAACTGACATAACATCGTTAATCAACTACTCCAAAATAAAATAAAAATGAAAAAAATTAACCAATAAAATGAAAGTAAACAAAAAAAATAGAGAGGGCTTCCCTGGTGGCTCAGTGGTAAAGAATCTTCCTGCCAATGCATGAGACACAGGTGTGATTCCTGGTCCAGGAAGATCCCCCATGGCCCGGAGTAACTAAGCCTGTGTGCCGCAACCGTTGAGCTTGTGCTCTAGAGCCCAGAATATGCAACTAATGAGCTCACATGCCACAACTACTGAAGTCTAAGTGCTCTTGAGTCTGTTCTTTGCAACAGGAGAAGCCACTGCAACACGCTTGCACTGCAACTAGAGAGTAGCCACCACTCTCCACAACTAGAGAAAAGCCCGGCAGCAATGAAGACCCAGCATGGCCAAAAAATAAAAATATAAAAATAAAGAAAATGTGAATCACACATGTAAGCCACATTATTAAAATTTTTCTAGTAGCTACACTAAAAAAAAAAATTGTCAGAGACAGGTGAAATGAATTAGCCTATTACATTGAGTTCAACATATCCACAATATTATCAGCTCAAAACGCAATCAATATAGAATTATTTGTAGGATTTTTTCCTAAGCTTACACAAAATCAATGTGTATTTTATACTTACAGCATATCTCAATTCAGACCAGCCATTATTCAAATGCTCACTAGATTGCCTGCTTTATTGGACAGTGTAGCTCTAAACCTCGCATTTGTATATTTAACATATATGTCACTAGTAGGGCTTACAGGGGCTTTTTTCCAGCAGGAATGAAAAATTAACACAGAACAGGCCATTAATAAATGTTTGCTGCTTTGGTGATGAAAAAGCATATTAATATTTTTTAATCTCATGATTCCTTACTTGGGGGGGGTATGCAAGGTGAAATAAGGCTGCCACTGAAAACAAACGAAGAAATGAAGGTGATAGAGCCATGCTAGAGATGGCTGTGATAAACAGAAACAGCATCTTAAGTCTTCATATTTTAACAGAGAAGGCAAATATTTTCAAGATCTTTAAATGTCAATAAACTCACTAAGCATCTAAATACCAAAATGAGAGAAACAAATGTTTTATAGAAACTGAAGAGACAAAATTCTACCTTTTGAATAATTAAATATCTAAATGTTGCTAATGTTCATGACTGGAGGGAAGAGGCCACATTTCCACTTGCTACTGGAAATAAATGTGACAACAAGTCCTTATGAGGAAGAACAGTCAAATATCCTTAAAAATTTTTAGTTTTGATACAACCATTTTAATTCTGTATCTTAAGGGAATTACTGGATAATCACATAAAAATGAGCATAAAGGACGTCTGCTTCACTGATTAGACTTTTGAAAATTTGGAAACAATCTAGCCACTGAAAAGGCAATGATGTACTGCTACATTTATGTAGATATACACACAGATAAATCTAGTAGAATACTGTACAGCTATTAAAAATGCTAATACAATTTCATATTTATTGAAATGTATATATGTATCTGGGCTTCTCTGGTGGCTCAGAGAAGTAAAGAATACACCTGCAATGTGGGAGACCTGGGTTCTATCCCTGGGTTTGGAAGATGCCCTGAAGAAGGAAATGGCTACCCACTCCAGTGTTCTGGCTTGGAGAATTCCATGGACAGAGGAGCCTGGCAGGCTACAGTCCATGAGGTCATAAAGAGTCGAACATGACTGAGCAGGTTTCACTTTTCATATACTCATTTATTATTAAATGAGAAACTTCAGGTTTTGGAACAATATATAGAAAACACCACTTAAACATATAGCAGTGGGGATGTTTAAATTTCTGTTTTGTATTTTTTGGGAAACATTATTTTAGTAAGTATACAATCCTTAAACCAGAGAACAAAGTAAATCTTTACATTGTGGAAATGAACTATACCCTGGAAAGTTTTAGAAGGTCCATGATATATAAATAAAGGGTTGTGGTGTGCTGCAGTGGTTAGGAGTAGCTTCTTCAAAGAGAAGAGCATTGCCAGAAGAAGAGAAAATAGAATATTCTGCTTCAAAAGTATTTCATTTTCTTATGATCATTTATCCCTAAAATCACTTAGTTGCAAGCCCTTGATCTTCTTCAACTTGAAATGCAAGAGAAAACACACACACACACACACACACACATCAAAATATGCCTGTAAGATGAGTCCCTATCTGGCAATTTTAAAGATTACAGCCTTCACTTGGACCTGCATTCAAGTTTACCTGGGAAGGAGGGGGATGGAAGTGTTGAACTGGGAAATGTCAATAAATAATAGCGCAGCAATTCAAACATCATCAGCTTAGCAAAAGGCCCGCTGAGGATGTGTCCACACAGAACACAACACAGGCAGGGCCATTTGTGGAGAACCAGAGCACAGCCTATGTCTTGGCTTCCCCAGAGAGGTCCCATCTTTCTGGACCTCCCTTGCAGCCACACGTGATGCCCCATTTACCGTCTTCTTTCCCTCTCACTTTCCAGAACCACGGTCAAGTCCATCTGACTGTCCCCACCTGGACCACTCTGACAGTCTCACTGGAGCTCCCCAGCCTCTCCCTCTCAGTCCCTCCTAAACGCCATCCTTTCTAGACCCTTACCAGCAACAGGCGCTCCCCAGCGCTCTCAGGTCAGCCCAGAGGCTACAGACATGTCACAGCAGATTATGCCCTTACAGTTTGGGGCTTTGTTATTGCTGTTACTTTGCTTCACACAGTGCTTAAGAAGTGTTTAGTTGGCTAGTCTAATGTGCAGAATAGTTCACATAAAGCCATAGATCCTCCACTCAACCTGAAGTTATGTGATGAACAACACTGAGCTCACATCCCTGGGACACAAAATGTCCTTGAACTGAAAGCCAGCTTCCCCTCAGCAGCAGTGGCAAGGGCCTTGGTGACCTGCTTTCCTTCCTGCCTGCTTCCTCTTGCTCTCTCCTTGTCTCCCTCCCTCTGCTCTGTCTTTGTTTGTTCCACTTATTTATATTCCCTATTTTGTCACTGCGGGTACAGAATTAACACTTGCAGTCCTTTCCAATGTAACTTAACCTGTTTTCCAGACTCACTCATTTGGCTCCTTCATTTACCAGTCTATTTTGTGTAATTTCAATATGCTTTTCTCTTTTCCATACCCCATATGCTGGGCTTCCCCGTTAGCTCAGATGGTAAAGCGTCTGTCTGCAATGCGGGAGACCCAGGTTCGGTCCCTGGGTCGGGAAGATCCCCTGGAGAAGGAAATGGCAACCCACTCCAGTACTCTTGCCTGGAAAATCCCATGGATGGAGGAGCCTGGTAGGTACAGTCCATGGGGTGGCAAAGGGTCGGACACAATTGAGCGACGTCATTTTCACTTCACTTTTCACCCCATATCCTGTTTTTATATCTTGAAGAGAACCCTTACCTTTCATGCATCAAGTTTTTACTTTGTCCTCTGAGTTTTCCTGACTACCTGCAAAAGTCAGCTCTTCTTCCTCCAGGTTTGGTAGGAAGCTAGCATCCAGATCTTTCACCTGACAACTATGAACTACTTGTTGTGAGTGTTCTGATGTTTGGTAATGCTTAGCCCAATAATGCTGTGTTCCCTATAAAACAGAAGATAATGCTTAACCAATTTCTGTGTATTGATCCATATACAAATCAGGCAATCTATGTCTGCTTTTCTCATCTGGACTAGTTTTAGCCACACATCATCCATGACCTGCCTTTTGAGAACCTGTACGCAGGTCAGGAAGCAACAGTTAGAACTGGACATGGAACAACAGACTAGTTCCAAATAGGAAAGGAAGTATGTCAAAGCTGTATATTGTCACCCTGCTTATTTAACTTATAAATGTAGAGTACATCATGAGAAACACTGGGCTGGAGGAAGCACAAGCTGGAATCAAGATTGCCAGGAGAAATATCAATAACCTCAGATATGCAGATGACACCACCCTTATGGCAGAAGGTGAAGAAATAAAGGGCCTCTTGATGAAAGTGAAAGAGGAGAGTGAAAAAGTGGGCTTAAAACTCAACATTCAGAAAACTAAGATCATGGCATCTGGTCCCATCACTTCATGGAAAACAGATGGGGAAACAGTGGAAACAGTGGCTGACTTTATTTTTTGGGCTCCAAAATCACTGCAGATGGTGATTGCAGCCATGAAATTAAAAGATGCCTACTCCCTGGAAGGAAAGTTATGACCCACCTAGATAGCATATTAAAAAGCAGAGACATTACTTTGTTAACAAAGGTCCATCTAGTCAAGGCCATGGTTTTTCCAGTAGTCATTTATGGATGTGAGATTTGGACTACAAAGAAAGCTGAGCACTGAAGAATTGATGCTTTTGAACTGTGGTGTTGGAGAAAACTCTTGAGAGTCCCTTGGACTGCAAGGAGATCCAACCAGTCCATTCTAAAGGAGATCAGTCCTGGGCATTCATTGGAAGGACTGATGTTGAAACTGAAACTCCAATACTTTGGTCACCTGATGTGAAGAGCTGACTCATTAGAAAAGACCTTGATGCTGGGAAAGATTGAGGGCAGGAGGAGAAAGGGATGACAGAGGATGAGATGGCTGGATGTCATCATTGACTCGGTGGCCATGGTTTTGGGTGGACTCCACGAGTTGATGATGGACAGGGAGGCCTGGCATGCTGCGGTTCATGGGGTCGCAAGGAGTTGGACATTACTGAGCAACTGAACTGAACTGAACTGAACATCCATGAAGCAGAGAACAATCACATCTAGAAAGCAGGATCTTGGTTAGAGTAATTGGACAGTTGCCAGAAACTCACTCAAGTCACACCCCCATGGACAGCTTCTTAGTAATGCAGGAAGGATTTCTTTAATCATTATCAAGACTGTTTTCAAATGAATGAGTGCTATGATTATGAAAGAGCTTTTGCTTATTTCACTTTTCTATTGAACTGAAAAACAAGAGCTTAGTTCCAGGGCTAATTTGTAATCTTACATTTTCTCTAGCTTCCATGCTTACTGAAAAGCATTTCTCATGATCTGTGCTTTCAACAAAGACAGGCTCTTTTCCTGAAAAAGACACATCAATTTTATCTTGTGCACATCAGCTGTAAGTAAAGTCTTTACTCGTTGTGATTTGTATCTCAGGGATCACACATTATTTGTTGGCTTTCACTGAATTATTACTCTGCTGTTCACTCTACCACTAGGGTTTAAATATCTCTCATCTTGACCATTCATTGAAGAGGCCCTCATTAGTCTCTAAGTCCAGGTGAAGAAACCTAGGTTAAGATACAGGAATAGAGAGAAGTGATGCAATTATCCTTGGGCACAGCAGAAGGCAGCTTCAGTGCTAAAATGCAGCCCTACCCTTATTTAGCACTATTTCTTTTGTCTTCATTTCACATCCTGTGGGTAGTAAGCCACTCATGCCAACTTTTACCAGGGTTTTCTGAAATACTGGATGTTTGCATCAACTCTAGGATGGCTCTAGTTCAGGAAGCAGAAAACTAGAGCATGTAGGTCACCACCTGCTTCTGAAAATAAAGATTTTATAAAGAAAAGTCATGTTCATTTGTTTATATATTGTTCACAGCTGCTTTGCATAAGAAAGATTGGAATAGCTGCAAAAGGAAGCACATGGTTACATAGACTAAAATATTTACTATGTGACTCTCTACCAAAAAAAAATGTAGATGCCTGCTTTCTCGGTTAACTGGAATGAACTCCAAAGGCAGACGATCCCCTATAAAGAACATTAAGCCCCACCTGACTGATAGAAAAACAGAAAGATGAATGAATAAATGGACAAGCAAATAAATGAACTTTTGAAGATTAATTCAGAATACCCTAATCTGAAGCAGGTGAGACTGTCTCATCAAGGTCACAGAGATGGAAACTGAGTTGGGGAACTTGGGATTTTCTCAGTGGGGGCATCTGGTCTCTAAGCTAACCTTAGTTTGTTGGTTTAGTCACTAAGCCGTGTCTGATTCTTTTGCCACCCCAAGGACTGTAGGCTGCCAGGCTACTCTGTGCATGGGATTTTCAAGGCAAGAATACTGGAGTGGGTTGCCATTTCCTACTCCCGACCCAGGGATTGAAACTGTATCTTTTGCATTGGCAGGTGGATATTTTACCACTGAGCCACCAGGGAAGCTCAACCTTTGTTGCTGCTGCTTTTGTGAGTAAATGTGACAGCTTTGACATCCTGACTATTTTATCTACTCATCTTTGGTTCTTTTCAAACTTTAATGAAAAAGTGTGATTCCTACATGCCTGGGGGCTTGGTGTGTCACAGGGATTGGACATCTGTGTACAGATGTGGCTACACACAGCTCATGGGAGACTACTTCCACTAGTCCTCACCAATCCTGGGGGCTTTTGCTTTTCTCACTCTTGCTGAACTGACAGTGGGGGAACAGTGAGAAAAGGCTGACAGCTCTCTGACCTTTAGTTAATTGAACAACAGATTTCGCATCTTCCAGCAGCAGCAGGAAAAGGAAATGGAAGTGATGTATCACATCAATAAATATTTTTTGATCCAGCCATCAAGTAAGTTACACTTGATTATATAATGTTTTCTTGCAAGGAGAGGAGATAAAATGAAAAGATAGATGCAACTTCCAATGAAAGCTGTTTTAAAAAAATGACATTCAACCTCGTGAGGAACAATATTAAGTCACAGCTTTTATAACTGACAGTCAGCCATAATGTCTACTTGGCAAGACTTGCCATAATGTGTAAATTTAAATTAGAGTAGTACCTCATGCCAAGCAGGTATTTTATATGAACAATTACAGTGACAATTTTGAAGACTCTAAAAAGATGCTAGCAGCTCAAGCTACCTCCAGAGTGATACTTGATGTCAATTTTAGCCAGCATTAATTTTAGTTTGCATGGGGTTGGAAAGGGGAGACCAGAACACAGCCATTTATAGAGGAAATATTATATTCACTAATGGCATTCTCTCAAATTGTATTGCTACTTTATTCATGGGTATTGAATTCAAAACTTCTCTCATATGGGGCTTTGCTTTTCCTGTTGGAATTTCTCCATGTTGGAATTTTGGGAAACATGTTACAAGCCTATTATGTGCAGAGCATTGTATTATATTTAGGATGAAACAGAGAGAGACCTGCACTCAACAGGTTTAGAGTCCAGTAAGAGAGAAAACAAACAAAAGAACCTTGCAGGACGGTGCTTCGACTTTGGTTTCATTTCTTAGTATTTACATCAGTAAGGAGTTTGAGATGACTGGAAGTAAGGGGAGGGGACAAAATGGTGACGTGATCTAGGTCAGTAGTTCAGCCATGAGTTCCCTTTAAATGATTCTTCTTGCTGTGGTATAACCTGTGATAACCTGGGGAATGAGATTCCCAAGACCCACATCTAGTCCAGAGGGAAACAGCCTCTCTCTCATAGGACAGCCTGGGGATCTGCGTTATAAAAAAATACCTCAGCAGATTCGTGAGCACATCAGAGTCTGCACACTAATCATACTGCTTTCTTCCAAAACCTAAGTCAGAAACCACAGGCCATCCTCTGTGTGTTCGCCACACCCCTGACATCAGGGGGTATTGAACACTATGTATGTCAGTGTCAGCTGGTGGGAGTGGAAGGAGAGTGACTTGAATGTACCGAACTCTGCTTCTGGAGTTGGATTCTGTCTCTAGGATGGGATTTTTAACACAAGTAGATTCCCAGCTACGCCATGAGAAATAATACAATAAAACCAACTGACCAGCAAGCCCTGTTGCTTTTACTTCTTGAACATCACTAATTCGTATTTAATCTTCTCTCCTTCCTCACAGTCACAGCATTAGGCTCTTCTCATCTCTCGTTAGAAATTTAGGAAGAACCTGCTTATTACTCTTGCCACCTTTAGTTTTACCTACCTCAAACCAGTTTTTTAAACTGTTCTAAAGTATTTCAAATATACACAACTAAGCATGCCTCTTCCTGGCTTTATATTTCATTTATGAGTTCTCACCCATCAAGGATAAAGGCCACATTTCTATTCCTGGGATACAAAACCCTCTGTGATCTGCCCCTAGTTTCTCATTCTACCCCAATTGGTACTCACCCTCCACCTTTCACTCTGATCCATGCACAGACATTTATACTCAGTTTCAGAAATCTCACTCATAACTCCACAATCCTGTCCTCTCATTAAACCACCAAGTGAAATTATATTGTTAAGTGATGACAATGAAGGTCACTCTTCACACGTCACTTAAATCTCATGAGTGTAGAATCACATCTGCTTGAACCTAGTATCTAATACATTATTTAGTCTTACCTAAGAACTCTTTAAAATGCTGTTATGTAGAGGAATAAAATACAAGGCAGTCTAAAACATGTTAATGCTCCAGGTATAAAAATGTTAATTCTCTTGCTTGGGATGACTTCCTTTTTGCCTGTTTCCATCTTACTACTCAAATCCTAGTTCAAGTATTCTGAGCATGCTGTTTTCTTGTTTCATTTGCATTACTGTTTTTAAAGAACCGTCTCAATATCATATCCTTTGATATGACTCAAAGTTTACTGGTCTTGCCTAGTGTGTTCTCTTTATACCTCTCTCTGATTGTACTTATCATTTATACTGCTATTGTTGGCTGAAATGTTTATCTCCACTCTGGTACAATGAGATAGCTTAGAGCAGAAGTTGTATTTCATTCAGTTTTGAATTCCAATACATAGCACAGTACCTGACATTGACTAGTTGTCCATTAAGTGTTGGTGACTGAATCATTGTAGAAACAAGTCAGTGAGTCAATAGCTGGGTAAACCTATGGATGAATTAATGATCATGTTGGAGAAACACACTTTTATGCAGGCTCTGGTAGCAAGTGGAGGTCAGAACCACAGGTGTCCATTTAAACTGGAGAATATGGCCAGTATTGAGATTTTTCACAGATGGGTTACTGACTCTACCCAGAAGTCCCACTGAGGTTGGGAACACAGGTAGAGGCGGTCAGAATTTATCACCTTGAAGTCAGAGTCTTCTCTAAACACAGATATGGACATGCCATGGATTTCATCATGGTCATTTGATCATTTCCCAATTCCTGTAGAAAAACGATCAAAGGCTTTAAACCATAATTCAAGAAATAATTAATATCAAGGTTCAAATTATCTTTTAGCCTTTTATCCCTATTCCTTCCTCACACACACATTTGTTCCTCCTATGAAGACCACTGTATCTGCATCTGAAATTACTATCTTTCTGTATTTTAGCTCATTCCTCTTCTTTAATGGGCAGTCCTGGCCCATTTTCTCCAAACAAAATTCATCTTTAGCAACATCTCAAATACCATCTCCGTCACAAACCTTTACTTGATTCTTCCTGTTAACAAAAGCATTCTGGCTTTTATATAGTACAGTGGCAAAGTATGTACTTCTCAGAGTCAGACTATGTGGTGTTGATTCAGCTCTATTGTCAATCTGTTGTGTAAACTGAACCATTCACTTCCTGCCACTTTAAACCTGTTTTGGTTTGTTTGTCACCTGAGAACAGGGTCCATAATAGAACCAACCTCATAGAATTCTTGTGAATTAGAGAGTAAAGGACTTGGTCCACTGGAGGACTTAAACATAATACCTGGCAAGAAGTAGACATTTGGTAAGTCGGTTGTTCCACTTTTCCTCCTTTTCCTCCTTATTATTGTATTCCCATTATTTTTTGTTTATGCATGCTTTGAGTATACATATAATTGCTCTGAAAACATCATTAAGTATTGCTGGTATATCCAGAATCATTTTTCATTCATTTTGTTTCATTCTGATACCTCCTGAGAGAAACTTGCATTACTTCATTCTCTTCCACTATACTAATTTTTGGTATTCTCAGGGTAATTTGTGCCTGCCTAAATCTTTCTGAGCCTTGTTGTTGGTTTTTGTTGTTGTTGTTTTCACCTAGGAAATTGGATAATACCACTATGTTTTCAGGGTATGAGTATTTAATGAGAAAATGCATACAGAGTGCCAAATCTCAGTCACCTTCTCATCATGACCCACCCAAGGTCATCACTTGTCCATTACTGGATGCAACTGAGGACATGAGATCCCTCAGGAGTGTTTTGAGAGTATATATTATGTCCAAAATCACTGTTGATCTAAGCAGGGAGGAATTTAGAGTTAGTGTAAAGTTGTTCCTCACTATAAAGATAAGAAACTAGTGAATGCAGTTACCTCTCTGGGACTGAAAGTTCACACAGTAGATGGATCTGGGTCTTCTGACTAGCAGTCGTCTGCTGTACTTCCACCCCACTGACTTAGATTCACTCTCTATCTTCCTCTCATCTGACACGGCCTATTGATCTGCACGTCTCTGTGATCTGTTATCCACAACAGTCTTTCTGAAATATTTTGCTTGAAAAAATTAATAAATGCTTGACATGGCTATGAATGTTATGTCTTTCTTCCTTTGCCATTCACTACCAACTTGTCATCTCCATGTTGCTTCATAGCCACTCCCTTCTTAAGGCAGAGACAAGGCTTTCAGAAGGAAAGACTCATCGTAAGTCTAGGAGCTTAAAGAAGATAACAAGATCTTTCTTGAGTCTCATCTGTTCCCTTTCCCATTCCTCAAGCAAGCAAAACTAAGTTCTATAGACTACCCAATAAACAGCACAGGGTTCTCCTTCTTTTTTCTAAGACCACCATTTGTTTTACCCATGAAGAAGGGAGTGTTTTAAATGGCAGCAAATGAGGCTTCTTTCTTTTCTTCCATAACTGAGAAGCACACAGTATGGAATATAGCGGTTCAGAATACAAGACACTTCAGCAGTTGGACAGAGCCACAGACTGGTTTAGGAGAGTCCAAGTTCATAAAAGTAAAATATGTATGGAAAACACAGTAAAATCAAAGATTTTTCAAATTATACATGGATACCCAGAGATAATCAGCTAAACTAGCATAGTGGCTAAGACAAAGAACAGGATCTAAAGAGACTGTGCCTGTCAGACTACTTCTTAGGGAGGAGAGAAGAACTTGGCAAAGACTTGAGGGGATAAAGTTAAAACTGAGTACTGAGATTTCGTGAGCAAGAATCTCTACTTTGATAGACTCAGCTGACCTGGATATATTTTAAGAAGCTTCTCTCCCCTCTTCTAGAATTGAGCTCTGCTGAGGCCTGGGAGCATCAATCATGTCACACACGTCTGCATGAATGTGGGGACAAGGCAGAAAGAAAGGTCATTTCAGGAAAATGACATGATATGAGATAATTTTAATGAAGAATCTTCAGCAAGGAGACAGGAAAACTCAGGCTCATGTTCTGGCTCTGCCACCATTGGGCCATATGATTTAGGGCACCTTTCTTTCTCTTGCTTATTCTGAGCTTTTGTATCTGTATAAGAAATGGACTAGCTGTTCTCCATTCTATACGCATATTGAAATCACCTGCATATCTTAAACAAATAAATAGCCCTAGAGCAGATCAATTAAACCTGAATTCTAGAGATAAAGTTGAAACAACAGAATTTTTAAAAGTTTTTCAGGTATGAGCAGGCTTGAGAACTGGGTAGAGGAGATCCTAAGTCCTCAAAGCTAAGAAAGTAAGGCTCAATAAATTCAGAAGACTTTCCTAAGGAAGTGACTTTCAGAATGATAGAATGAAGACCTCTGTAAAACCTGCTCCTCCATAAAAGTAGGGAAGACATGAGTAAAAACTCAAAAATCGGCATTTTTAGAACTCTGGAAATTAACTAAAGGCTTGCAACAATCTGGAATGTTTATTCAAGTATCTTGTTAAGACAGCAAGCTTCGTGCCAATTTAACTTGCCCTTATCCCATTTCTCTCTACTCAGTAGCCTGAAAAACCAACTTAGAAGTATAGTGGTTAGGAATAACAGCAACACAGAAACCACCAGAGGCCCTAGACTGGATGTGGAGATTCCTAAAAAGGTGATCCCTAAAAGAATTGTCACTACTTGACTTTTCTGTCAGCTACTAAAATGAAAAGTTCTGTTTTCAAGGGTTATCTTCGTTTGACCTCACTTAGCGCTTACTCTGTGTTAAAGAATCCTAATTGAAAGGTATTTGCTAAAACAATCAGTTGCAACTGTTTAACACTGCAACTGCCTGAGTTGACCTTTCCAGTGTGTTTAGCAAGCAGAGGGATGGGATGGGGAGAGAGGTTCGGGACAGGATGGGAGGGGGTTCGGGATGGGAGAACACATGTACACCCAGGTCTGATTCATGTCAATACATGGCAAAAACCACCTCAATATTGTAAAGTTATTAGCCTCCAACTAAAATAAATTAATTAGGCAAAAAAAGAAAAGGCTTATGGGTAAAACTGACCAATAAGATGTTTACTGGAGACTTTGTAAAGCCCTGACATACTCAAGAACCTAGAAGAACATGTGTAAGCATACATCTGTGGGTATGCCAAGGAAAGATCCAAGAAAGACAGCTGGCTGACTTTGAAGCACTTCACCAGTAGGATATGTATATGTGAAGTCAGAGCTATAAACTCTGCTCGAGTGTTGAATGTCTACTCCAACAGACACAGCTCCTCAACAAAGACTGAGTAATATTTGAGGTATTAAAGGAAATCTCTGTCTATTAATCTGACTGAGCAGACAGACTTCAGTGAACACACATGACAAAACACACAGACATTAAAGAATTAGTGTAGGAGTCACTAAACAAACAAGCATCAGTAATAATAAATACTGGGAAGGAGGAGAATTTGATTTTCAGAATTACCACACCATATTATTTAGCATCTCTAGTTTTCAAAACAAAATGAGAGACAAATAGCAAAGTACAACACAGGAAATGTCAAAATCAATCAATAGAAATTGTTCCTAAAGGAGCCAAGATGTTGGACTTAACAAAGACTATTAATCAGTTACTTTAGACATGATAAAAGAATTTTAAAAGAAATTAAAGGAAAGCATGAGAACAATGTCTCACCAAATAGAGTATATCAATAAAGAGATAATTTGGCATAAAAATTTTTGGAGCCGAAAATAAAAATTAACTGAAATAGAAATTTCAATGAAATTGCCCAACAGCATATCTTAAATGATAGAAGAAAGAATCAGTGAACTAGAAGACAAACTGAGATTATCCAATCTGAGGAAAAGAAAGAAAAAAGAATCGAGAAAAATAAACAAAACCTGGCCCAGTGAAGAACCAGAAGGAAAGAAGAGAATAAATGGGGCAGAAAGAATAACTGAAGAAACAATGGTCATAATTTTCCCAAATTTGATTTTAAAATATTAAGGTACATGTTCAAGAAGCTTAGTGAACTCCAAGAATAAATTCAGAGGGTTTCACCTCTAGAGGTATCATAGTCAAATCACTTAAACTAAAAACAAAGAAAATATTAAAATTCACAAGAGAATCAATTGGGACTAACCACCTACAAGGGATCCTGGATAAGACTAACAGCTGACTTATCATCAAGAGCAGAAGGCACTAAGATGACACATTTAGAGTGGTTAAACAAAACAATGACCAAAATTAAAATTTTAAATTATTGAGAAATTACAACATTCCCAGGAAAGACAAAATCTGAGGGAATTTATTGCTAGTAGACATGCTTGACAACACGACTATAGAATAGACCACCTATCAACCACAAAATAAATATTCTTTTCAAGAACACAAGGAATATTCTACAAATTTACAATATATAAGGCCAGTAAACAAATCTTAATATAAAAATATTGAAATCTGGCTGCAATTAATCAAAATTACAAATTAACAATAGAAGAATACTTGGTAACTTCAAAAATACATGAGAATTCAAGAACAAACTTATAAATAACCAGTATGTGAAAAAGAAATCACAAAGGAAGTTAGAAAATACTGACATAAATTAAAATGAAAACATAACCAAGACTTATGCAATTTAGCTAAAGCAGTGCTTAGAGGAAATGTATAGCTATTAAAACATATTTTAAAAGATGAAAAAAATTGAAATTAATAATCAAAAATTTCACCTTAAGATGACTAAAAAAAAAAGGAACAACCCAAAGAAAGCAGAAGGCAAATAATAAAGACAGAAAGAAAAAAAAATTGAAAAAATAGAAATAATGAAACAACGGGAAAAATAAACCTAGAAGTTGTTTCCTTGAAAATATTCAACAAAATTAATTAAACTTTAGTTATAGTGATCAAGGTAGAGTGAAGCAAGAAAGGAGAATCTACTAAAATCAAGAATTAAATATAAGCTGATATCATTGTCAACTTTTTAGAAACTAAAAAAATTATAATGGAATACTATAAGTATTATAGTATTTGGCCTTGGAGTACAAAATGAAGCAGGGCAAAGGTTAACAGAGTTTTGCCAAGAGAATGCACTGGTCATAGCAAACACCCTCTTCCAACAACACAGGAGAAGACTCTACACATGGACATCCCCAGATGGTCAACACCGAAATCAGATTGATTATATTCTTTGCAGCAAAAGATGGAGAAGCTCTATACAGTCAGCAAAAACAAGACCGGGAGCTGACTGCGGCTTGGATCATGAACTCCTTATTGCCAAATTCAGACTGAAATGGAAGAAAGTATGGAAAACCATAGACCATTCAGGTATGACCTAAATCAAATCCCTTGTAATTATACAGTGGAAGTGAGAAATAGATATAAGGGACTAGATCTGATAGACAGAGTGCCTGATGAACTATGGATGGTTCATGACATTCTACAGGAGACAGGGATTAAGACCATCCCCCAGAAAAAGAAATGCAAAAAATCAAAATAGCTGTCTGAGGAGGCCTTACAAATAGCTGTGAAAGAAGAGAAGTGAAAAGCAAAGGAGAAAAGGAAAGATATTCCCATCTGAATGCAGAATTCCAAAGAATAGCAAGGAGAGATAAGAAAGCCTTCCTTAGCAATCAATGCAAAGAAATAGAGGAAAACAACAGAATGGGAAAGACTAGAGGTCTCTTCAAGAAAATTAGAGATACCAAGGGAACATTTCATGCTGAGATGGACTCGATAAAGGACAGAAATGGTAGGGACCTAACAGAAGCAGAAGATATTAAGAAGAGGTGGCAAGAAAATACAGAAGACCTTTACAAAAAACATCTTCACGACTCACATAATCATGATGGTGTGATCAGTCACACTCAGCTAGAGCCAGACATCCTAGAATGTGAAGTCAAATGGGCCTTAGAAAGCAACACTACAAACAAAGCTAGTGGAGGTGATGGAATTCCAGTTGAGCTATTTCAAATCCTAAAACATGATGCTGTTAAAGTGCTGCAATCAATATGCCAGCAAATTTGGAAAACTCAGCAATGGCCACAGGACTGGAAAAGGTCAGTTTACAATCCTATCCCAAAGAAAGACAATGCCAAAGAATGCTCAAACTACCGTACAATTGCACTCATTTCACACTCTAGTGAAGTAATGATCAAAATTTTCCAAGCCAGGCTTCAGCAGTACATGAACCATGAACTTCCAGATGTTCAAGCTGGTTTTAGAAAAGGCAGAGGAACCAGAGATCAAATTGCCAACATCCGATGGATTATCGAAAAAGCAAGAGAGTTACAGAAAAACATCTACTTCTGCTTTATTGACTATGATAAAGCCTTTGACTATGTGGATCACAATAAACTGTGGAAAATTCTGAAAGAGATGGGAATACCAGACCATCTGACCTGTGTCTTAAGAAACCTGTATGCAGGTCAGGAAGCAACAGTTAGAACTGGACATGGAACAACAGACTGGATCCACATTGGAAAAGGAGTACGTCAAGGCTGTATATTGTCACCCTGCTTATTTAACTTATAGGCAGAGTACATCTTGAGAAACACTGGGCTAGAAGAAGCACAAGCTGGACTCACGATTACTGGAAGAAATATCAATAACATCAGATATGCAAAAAATATCACCCTATGGCAGAAATTGAAGAGGAACTAAAGAGCCTCTTAGTGAAAGTGAAAGAGGAAGGTGAAAAAGTTGGCTTAAGGCTCAACATTAAGAAAACTAAGATCATGGCATCTGGTCCCATCACTTCATAGGGAATAGATGGGGATGGGGAAACAGTGGAAACAGTGTCAGACTTTATTTTTTTGGGCTCCAAAATCACTGCAGATGGTGACTGCAGCCATGAAATCAAAAGATGCTTACTCCTTGGAAGTAAGGTTATGGCCAACCTGGATAGTGTATTGAAAAGCAGAGACATTACTTGGCCAACAAAGGTCCGTCTGGTCAATGCTATGGTTTTTCCAGTAGTCATGTATGGATGTGACAGCTGAACAATGAAAAAGGCTGAGCACCAAAGAATTGACACTTTTAAACTGTGGTGTTGGAGAAGACTCTTGAGAGTCCCTTTGACTGCAAGGAGATCCAACAAGTCCATCCTAAAGGAGATCGGTCCTGGGTGTTCACTGGAAGGACTGATGTTGAAGCTGAAACTGCAATACTTCGGCCACCTGATATAAAGAGTTGATTCAATGGAAAAGACCCTGACGTTGGGAAGGATTGGGGGCAGGAGGAGAAGGGGACGATAGAGGATGAGATGGCTGGATGGCATCACTGACTCGATGGACATGGATTTGGGTAGACTCCAGGAGTTGGTGATGGACAGGGAGGCCTGGCATGCCTGGCATGCTCCATGTTCATGGAGTCACAAAGAGTTGGACACAACTGAGCGACTGAACTGAACTGATAAGTACTATATGGCAACCCACTCCATTACTCTTGCCTGAAAATCCCATGGATGGAGGAGCCTGGTAGGCTGCAGTCCAAGGGGCTGCTGAGAGTCGGATATGACTGACTTCCCTTTCACTTTTCACTTTCATGCATTGGAAAAGGAAATGGCAACCCACTCCAGTGTTCTTGCCGGGAGAATCCCAGGGACGGGGAATCCTGGTGGGCTGCCATCTATGTGGTCTCACAGAGTCGACATGACTGAAGTGACTTAGCAGCAGCAGCAGCATATGTACTCTAAGCCATCAAATTAGATAACTTAAATAGAAAGGACCATTTCTTAGAGAGATACAAATTTTTGAAACATAAGAAATAGAAAGTATAAATAGACTAATAGTAAAGAGATTAAATGAAAAACTTCCCCTGCACAGAAAAATATCCTGGAACAAATGGCTTCATGGGTGGGTGAATTCTCCCACTTAAAAGAGAATCTGGAAGGGGAACACATGTATACCCATGGCGGATTCATGTCAATGTATGGCAAAACCAACAAGATAAAGATAATAAATAAAATAACAAATTTTAAAAAATAAATAAAGTCTTTACTGAATTTGTTACAAAAAAAAAATAGAATACAAATCTTCCACAAAGTCTTCCAGAAATGAGAAGACAACTGAACACTCCACAAGTCATTCCTTGAGACAGTATTTCTCTGATACTAAAACCAGAAAAAGATACAACAAAATAAGAAAACTACAGACCAATAAAGCTTCTGAATATAGATATATAAATACTCAGAATAACACTAACAAAATGAATTGAGCAACACAGAAATGATTCTATAGTATAATTAAGTGGAATTTGTCTTAGGAACACAAGGTTGCTTTAATACAAAAAAGGTAATCAATGTAATACAACATATTACTTGAAAGAGACAATAAAATTACATCTAAATTAATGTAGAGACAGAATTTTACAAACTTCCTTTCATGATAAAACAAAAACCCTCAACAACTCAGGAACAGAAAAGAACTTCATCACAATAAAAGGCTGAATGGTGACACCTCAAAAGATATGTCTGCCTCTTAATCACTAGAGCCTGTATATTTTACCTTTTTTGTAAAAAAGAGCATTATCTTACAGTGAAATGTGTGTAATTCTGTTAAGGATCTTAAGAGGAGGAGCTTATCTTGGATTATCTAGGTAGGCCCTAATGCAATGATATGCACTCATAAAATACAGACCCATGGCAGAGAAAGTGAAGTAAAGATGGAGACGGAAGTTGAAGTGATGTGGCCACAAGTCTAGGAATGACAGAGTGATCACTGGAAGCTTAAAAAGGCAAAGGGTAAGTTTTCCAGTAGCGCTCTCTGAGAGAGTGCAACTCAACCAGATTTTGAACTCTAAGTCTACATATCTGTGAGAAAATATATTTCCATTGTCTTAAGTCAATCAGTTTATAGTAACAGTAACCTAAAGAAACACAGGCATCCACCAAAATTCCAAGGCTAACAACTTGAGTGCTGAAAGATTAAAAACTGTCCCTTTATAACAGGAACAAGACAAGAACACCCACTCTTGTCTCCTCTATTCACTCTATAATGGAGGTTGAAGATTGGGAATCTGGGCAAGAAAAATAAAAAATAGCATCTAGACTAGAGAAAAGAAATAAAAGTATGTCTCTCTGAAGGAGACTAGATTTTGTATTTAGAAAATTCTAAGTGAACAGCAAAAAGTATTACTGCTAATGTACATGTTCAGTAAGGATACAGAGGGCTATACAAAAATCAATTATATCCGTATATAGCAACATAAACAATCTGAAAATGAAACAAAGAACTCAATTTCATTTGCAATGACATCCAAAAAAATGATATTCAACAATAAATTTATCAAGGAGATTTTACACTAACATTATGTGTATGCTCAGTTGTGTCCAACTCTTTGTGAACCCATGGACTGTAACCTGCCAGCCTCCTCTGTCCATGGAATTTTCCAGGCAAAATACTGGAGTGGGTTGCCATTTCCTACTCGAGGGGTTCTTCCTGACCCAGAGATCGAACTTGCCTCTTCTGCACTAACAGGTGGATTCTTTACCACAGAGCCACCTGGGGAGCCTGCCAAATAGAATGAACCACTGTGAAAATTAGGCTAAAAATATGAAGTAGCATAACATGAACATTTAGAAGACCTAAATGAATGGAAAGACATCTCATGTTAATGGATCCAAAGATTTTTTTTTCCTTAGAGAAATTGAGAAGCTGATTCTAAGAAGCACACGGGTATGCAAGAGATTCTGATTAACCAAAACCACCTGCCAAAAGTTACTACAAAACAATAGTAAGACAGTGTGGTACTAGTATAGACATTATCATACAAATCAATAGAATAGAACTGAGTGCTCAGAAATAAAACCTTATGTTATGGTCAATTGATTTTTAACAATTCAGTGGTCAAGGACTTATCTTTTCAACGAATAATGCAGGCACAACTGAACAGACATATGCATAAGCAATGATCCCATACACAAAAATTCTCAATCCATAACCAAAAAGTAACTAAAAATAAACCACAGACCTAGATATAAGTGCTGAAAGCCTTGAAAAATCTTGGAAGAAAATAATAGGCAAATATACATGGCATTGAATGAGGCAATAGTTTCCTAGATTTAACACAATACAAGCAATAAAAAGAAATAGAAACTGGACTCACAAAATTTTCAAAATTTGTCTTGAAAGGATGTCATCAATAAAGTGAGAAGAAAGTACAGAGAATGAGAGAAAATACATGAAAATAATTTATCTGATGAAGGACTTTTATATAGAATATATAAGGAACTCTTACAACCTAATAATAAAAAGATCAACAACCCAATTTTAAATGGACTGAGGATTTGAATATAGTTTTCCCCAGGGACAATCTTCAACGTCCAGTATGTACATAAAAGATGCTCAGTGTTACTAGTGAGGGAAATGCAAATCAAAAGCACAATGAAATGCCATTTCACGTCCCTTAGTAAGATTGTAATAATAAGGCAACTGGAAATTAAGAAGTATTTGTGAGAATCTGGAGAAATTGGAATGCTCTTTTGGAATGCTAACACTGCTGGTGGGAATGTAAGATGTTGTACCACTTTGTAAAGCAGTTTTGCATGCCTCAGAAAAACTAAGCATGGAGTTATCATATGACTCAGCAATTCCATTTCTAGGTTCATAATCAAGAGAATTTAAAACATATCCACATGAAAACTTGTACATGTACATTAACACCAGCATTATACATAATGGCCCAAAGTAGAAACAACCTCAACTTCCATCAGCTGATGAAGAGATAAACAAAATATGGTATTGAGGGAAATATTATTCTGTTATATGAAGAAATGATGCACTAATACATTACAAAGTAGAGGAACCTTGCAAATATTATGCTAAGTGAAAAAATGTAAACCAAAAGGCCATGTATTATGATCCCATTTATATGAAGTGTCCAGAATAGACAAACCATAGATTAGGAGTTACCAGGGGTGGAGGTAAAGGAGAGAGAATGGGGAGTGGCCACAAATGAGTAGCGTTTTTTATGGGGTTTTTTTTTGAGATGATGAAAACAGTCTTGAAATAGGCGATAGTAAAGGACGCATATCTGTGAGCGTTTTCAAGGCCAATGCATGACATACTTTTAACAGGTAAATTTATGGCATATGAACTATATCTCAGGTAAACTGTTCTGTAAGAAGTCTTCAAAGATTTTCTTGGTGTTCTAGTGGTTAAGAATTCACCTTCTGATGCAGAGGATGCAGGGTCAATCCCTGGCTGGGGAACTAAGATCCCACATGCTTTGGGGCGACGGAGCCTGCACATTGCACCTAGAGAGCTTGCGTGCTCTAGAGCCCTGTGCAGCACCAAGAGGAGCCCGTGTGCTGTGACTAGACAGGAGCCTGTGTGCCCAGCAAAGACTCAGTGCAGTCAAAATTGTAAAAATTTAAAAAAGAAAAGAAGACTTTCTCAAGAACATGCAAATAGAAGTAAAGATTAATGATGAATTTGGAAGAAATCTGTACCCCCCTAAATCCTGTGATTATTATTCCATAGTACTTGCCAGGTTAACTCTGCCTCAGGTTAACTCTACCTGCTTGAGTAAGAGGAAGTATGTACTGTTTGGTCACACTGTACTTTCAGCTTTCATGCACTCCTAGAGAAAAAAAAAATGTTTTTTCGAGGACAGGAGCCTCAGAAAATTGTAAAAGATGTTCAGGAATTCCAAGTCATGTCTTCCTGAAACACAAACCAGAAGAAAGGGGATATGGCTTACTTAAGGGTATACTTTCCCTCTGAGAAGTCAAGAAACCTCAGGACAGAGACCACACTCCGCCTTGGCTATGTAAATCAGAGTTCAAAAAACAGGAAAGAGCAGCAAGGTGCTCTATTAAATACTGAAGGTCAAGCTCTGCCCTCACACTATCTGCTGACAAGGAGGGGAAAAAATGTAGCTTTAGGGTGAAAACCAGGAAACTGGGGAAAAATCTTTGAGCGTTTCTTGGTTGCTCTCTTAAATAGGAGCTTTTTCATTGAAAAAGCAAGAACATTAACCTTTGTTAATATTTTTTTAAAGGTAGGTGAGAAGTTTGACAGCTCAGCATAGAAAGAATAAGAGGTGCAGGGAACTAGTAATTACTGCTATTCAGAGACAAAGGCATGTGTGTGTGTGTGTGTGTGTGTGTGTGTGTGTGTGTGTGCATGCATGCACTTGTGTGTTCGCCATTCTTTGGTTTCAGTTTATTATTTAACTTCTTTCTTCCTGCCAACGGAGACAGCTTTCTCCTGTGACCTTGGCAAAGGGAAGTTACAGAACATAAAAGACACTAAAGTTCCCTTTGGGGTGGAAGTTTACCAAATACATAGAAGATCTGTTTTCCAAATTGAAAAATGCAATTTTCCAAATTTAGTACTCATATTGTTTTAGGAATATAACTTGGGATTTCTCCTCCTTCAAACCTGTATTTCTCTTTTGTCCATGTTCTCCCGTACAGTCATTTGATGCATCTTTAAATGTTTTAAATGGTAAATATGATGTCATTTAAAAGCGCTAAGGGTGAAGCTATATTCAGAACATGATCATGAGCCAGAAAAAAAGAGGAGCTAAAAGGTCAAGAGAAGCAAGGATAAATGTCACTAATTCACACTGTAACACAATTTCCTAACAGAAAAGCACTTCACTGTGAGGTTTTTCTTATAGTTGGTTTAGGTGCAACTACACAATGTCTGGCATGGTAGTCATGTGGAAGTGAAGGGTAACATCATACTAGGAGACAATATGAAACTTTCACCAGTTCTTGAGTCTTGTCAAACAGAGCTAGAATCATACTCCTATACTTTTATTGGCTATCTATTCTTTGAAAAGTTTCTTACACATCCAAGACTCATTTTTTTCAAAGGTTAAGTGAGGATAGTAGTGCTCTACCATGTTTCAAGAATCTGTGAATGTTAGAGGTGATATGTAAAAAAAGCCTAGGATAAATTTGGGAACACAGAGATATTTAATATATGAATAAAACACAGCCATTACAACTCTAATTCAGTGTCATTCACAATGAAAACGAAAAGTTATGGAACATTTTCTATGAAAATGTCCGAGATACAGAGGAGAAGCTGGGCTAGGTGAGTTAAAGTATCGGGGGGAGAAAAGAAATGACCGAGAGCTTTCACTAAGCCCCCAGGTTCCTATCAAATACATCATCATATCCACATCATCATGCTGCCTTTGCAACTGAGAAATCCAGGAATGAAAGAAAGCAACTTGCCTAAGGTTATCAGGCTGGCTGTTGGCAAAGCCATTAATAAAACCCAATTCCCAGAACTCCCAGTCCAGTTCCTTTCCTCACACTGCAAGCCTTCCCCAAATTCATTTCTCATTTATTCTTTTATAAGTAATGGACACAAGTTCCTTTCTGCAAAATAGATACCCAAAACACAGGCATACATAACAAGACACCATGAGAGAGGAGATAAGGAAACTAAAAAGACAAAATAAACTCACATGTATTGCCACTGACAAAATTTTAGTTGAATGACAAAGAGAGCTATTCAATTGTGCAGAGAGAAAGAATACATTTCTTATGATAACTCTAGTCTTGAGGAGGAGTTCAGAAAGTGTATCATAAATTCTTTATAAAAAGCTAAGACAGTCGAAAAACTATTCTGTATTTATATAGAAAATGGGTAAAATATAAAAAAAAACAGTTTTGACTTGTAGAGGGTAAGCTTCAGTAATCTGGAAAATTCAGTTTTTACCAAACATTACATGCCTCAATGATGTTAGCTCTTTGGGGAGGATTTTCTATTTGTGTAGTATATTTATTGACTGCTTTCATTCAAATCATACCTATGGTTTGAAAAGACAAATGTTGTAAAACAGAGGTACATGGCTAGAAGGAGGGGGAAAAATGCTCTGCTAAAGGTCAGGCAAGGAGAAAAAACCTCTCATTGCTTCTCCTAATTGCTAGGCTTGTTGTTATTGTTTAGTCTCTAAGTTGTGTCCAATTCTTTCAGACCCCATGGACTGTAACCCACCAGGCTCCTCTGTCCATGGGATTTTCTAGGCAAGAATACTGGAGTGGGTTGCCATTTCCTTCTCCAGGGGATCTTCCTGACCCAGAAATTAAACCCAGGGCTCCTGCACTAGCAGGTGGATTCTTTCCCGCTGAGCCACTGCGGAGGCTCAATTGCTAGGTGCACGCGTATCTGTATTTTCTAGTATCAAATACATTTCACTTTTCCCCAATATCTAGGCAAACAAAACAATCACCTCCTCCTCAGCACATTATCTAACAACTCCCAACCCACACTGACTTCTCTTTATTCTACTCAAGTGGCATCCAAGAGCCTTGCGACATTCCCTGAATCATTCGTATTGTATTCTATCCAAATCATAGATTGTTTGTTAACACCTCATGTGCACATATCTTACAGATACAGTTAATTTAAAAATACTTGAATACATACTTAATGTTTGCTATTTCATCTCATCGACCAAGATGCACAACGCTCAGGAAATGTGTTTAATCAGTAAATGAATAAATGTATGAACAAACTGTTAATGAATAAATTTAGAAGTTGTGTTCAAAATATTGAGTGAAAGCAATCCTGGCCTAACGAATGCTTTAGCCATGTTTACGTATGAATTAAATTAATTTCACATCTTTCAGGCATGAGATACTGGCTTGTTCAATGAGGTCTCAGCATGGAGTAATGAAGAAGAAACACGGGACTGAAATAAATGTTCATTTCCTGGCCAAAAAAAGACATTGAATTTTAAGCAGATTACATTATATCTAGACATATTTCCAAATAAGTTAAATAAGTGGACTGAATTTGGATCTTTGAGATCCCTTCCAATTTTGAAGATCTTTGAGATCCCTTCAAGTTTTGAACTACATATCATATTTATAATATGACAGGAAATAAGGAAATGACCAAATTGGAGGCCTTGGGTTGCTGTTTCTTCTCAGAATCCATTAATTCTAAAATCTGATGGCTCTTCAGAAATCACCCATGGGATTTCCAAAAACAGATGCATAGATTAGCACTCACAACATTGTATCCCATGTGATTGCTTCTGAATAACCAACAAATCATGGAAGAAATTAAAAAAAGGAAATCAAAATATACATAGAAACAAATGAAAAGGAAAATGTGACAATCTAAAACCTATGGGATTCAATAAAAGCAGTGCTAATGGGAAGGTTCATATCATTACAAGCTTACCTCAGGACACAAGAGAAAAATCAAATAAATAAAGCACCTAGAAAAATAAGAAATGAAGAACCCCAGGGTTAGTAGAATGAAAGAAATCATAAAAATTAGGGCAGAAATAAATGAAAAAGAAACAAAGGAGACTATGGCAAAAATCAACAAAACTAAAAGCTGGTTCTTTGAGAAGATAAATAAATAGACAAACCATTAGCCAGACTCATCAAGAAAAAAAGGGAGAAGAATCAAATCAACAAAATTAGAAATGAAAATGGAGAATTCACAACAGACAACACAGAAATACAAAGGATCATAAAAGACTACTATCAGCAACTATATGCCAATAAAGGGGACAACTTGGAAGAAATGGACAAATACTTAGAAAAGTATAACCTTCCAAAACTGAACCAGGAAGAAACAGAAAATCTTAACAGACCCATCACAAGCACAGAAATAGAAACTGTAAGCAAAAATCTTTCAACAAACAAAAGCCCAGGACCAGATGGCTTCACAGCTGAATTCTACCAAAAATTTAGAGAAGAGCTAACACCTATCCTACTCAAACTCTTCCAGAAAACTGCAGAAGAAGGTAAATTCCCAAACTCATTCTATGAGGCCATCATCACCCTAATGGTGATGACAAAGATGCCACAAAAAAGAAACTATAGGGCAACATCACTGATGAACACAGATGCAAAAATCCTCAACAAAATTCTAGCAAAAAGAATCCAACAACATATTGAAAAGATCATTGATCATGACCAAGTGGACTTTATCCCAGGGATGCAAGGATTCATCAATACTCACAAATCAATCAATGCAATACACATTAACAATTTGAAAGATAAAAACCATACGATTATCTCAATAGATGCAGAGAAAGCCTTTGACAAAATTCAACATCTATTTATGATAAAACTCTCCAAAAAAAGGAGGCATAGAAGGAACATACCTTAACATAATAAAAGCTATATATGATAAACCCATGGCAAACATTATCCTAAATTGTGAAAAATTGAAAGCATTTCCCCTAAAATCAGGAAAAAGACAAGGGTGCCCACTCTTACCACTACCATAAACATAGTTTTGGAAGTTTTAGCCACAGCAATCAGAAAAGAAAAAGAAATAAGAGTAATAAAGATTAGAAAATTAGAAGCAAAATTCTCACTCTTTGCAGATGACACAGTTCTACATAGAAAACCCTAAAGACATCACCATAAAATTACTAGACCTAATCAATGAATATAGTAAAGTTACAGGATACAAATTTAATACACAGAAACCTCTTGCATTCCTAAACACTAACAATGAGAAAACAGAAAGAGAAATTAAGGAAACAATCCCACTCACCATTGTGATGCAACGAACAAAATACTTAAGAATAAATCTACCTAAAGAAACAAAAGACCAATATATAGAAAACTATACACTGATGAAAGAAATCAAAGATGACACAAATAGATGGAGAAATATACCATGTTCATGAATCTGAAGAAAGAATATAGTGAAAATGAGTATACTACCCAAAGCAATCTATAGATTCAATGCAATCCCTATCAAGCTACCAATGGTATTTTTCACAGAACTAGAACAAATAATTTCACAATTTGTACGGAAATACAAAAAACCTCAGACAGCCAAAGCAATCTTGAGAAAGAAGAATGGAACTGGAGGAGTCAAATTGTCTGACTTCAGACCATACTAAAAAGCTACAGTCATCAAGACAGTATGGTACTGGCACAAAGACAGGAATACAGATCAATGGAACAAAATAGAAAGCCCGGAGATAAATCCCCACATCTATGGACACTTTATCTTTGACAAAGGAGGCAAGAATATACAATGGAAAAAAGACAATCTCTTTAACAAGTAGTGCTGGGGAAACTGGTTAACCACCTGTAAAATAATGAAACTAGAACACTTTCTAACATCATACACAAACATAAATTGAAAATGGATTAAAGGTCTAAATGTAAGACCAGAAACTATAAAATTCCTAGAGGAAAACAGAGGCAAAACACTCTCTGACATAAATCACAGCAAGATCCTTTATGATCCACCTCCCAGAATAATGGAAATAAAAGCAAAAATAATGAAATGGGA
The DNA here is from genome assembly GCA_007570785.1 of Antilocapra americana. Lineage (NCBI taxonomy): Eukaryota > Metazoa > Chordata > Mammalia > Artiodactyla > Antilocapridae > Antilocapra > Antilocapra americana. The sequence continues at coordinate 161,919 of ML661893.1, read as the reverse complement.
CCTAATTAAACTTAAAAGCTTTTGCACAACAAAGGAAACTATAAGCAAGATGAAAAGACAGCCTTCAGAGTGGAAGAAAATAAATGCAAACGAAGCAACTGACGAAGAATTAATTTAAAAAATACACAAGCAGCTCCTGCAGCTCAATTCCAGAAAAATAAATAACCCAATCAAAAAATGGGCCAAAGAACTAAGCAGACAATTTTCCAAAGAAGACATACAGATGGCTAACAAACACATGAAAAGATGCTCAACATCACTCATTATCAGAGAAATGCAACTCAAAACCACAATGAGGTACCATTTCATGCAGGTCATAATGACTGCTATCAAAAAGTCTACAAACAATAAATGCTGGGGAGGGTGTGGAAAAAAAGGAACCCTCTTACACTGTCGGTGGGACTACAAACTATTACAGCCACTATGAATAACCATGTGGAGATTCCATAAAAATACTGGAAACAGAACCACAATAGGACCCAGCAATCCCACTGCTGGGCATACACACTGAGGAAATCAGAATTAAAAGAAACACGTTTACCCAGTGTTCATCGTAGCACTGTTTACAATAGCCAGGACATGGAAGCAACCTAGATGTCCATTGGCAGACAAATGGATAAGAAAGCTGTGGTACATATACACAATGGAATATTACTCAGCTATAAAAAATAACATGTTTGATTCAGTTCTAATGAGGTGAAGAAAGTGTGAAGAAAGTCAGAGTGAAGAAAGTCAGAAAGAAAAACTCCAATACAGTATGTTAATGCATATATATGGAATTTAGAAAGATGGTAATGATGACTCTATATGCTAGACAGCAAAAGAGACAGAGACATAAAGACGAATAGACTTTTAGACTCTGTGGGAGAAGGCGAGGGTGGGATCATTTGAGAGAATAGCATTCAAACGTGTGTATCATCACATGTAAAATAGATGACCAATCCATGTTTGATGCATGAAACAAGACACTCAAAGCTGGTGCACTGGGACAACCCAGAGGGATGGGATGGGCAGCAATGTGGGATGGGGGTTCAGGCTAGTGGATACATGTACATCCATGGCTGATCATGCCAGTGTATGGCAGAAACCACCACAATATTATAAAGTAATTAGCCTCCAATTAAATAATTAAAAAAAAAACTAGTAGGTTTCTACTCAAGCTCACTGAAGATAGGGCTCTCTAACACAAAGACCAGCACAAACAGATTTACAATTTTCTGCAATGATGTGGTCTATGAACAGACACAGTACGGGCCAGTATAGCACACTAGACAAAAGTATGAAATTTTGTGGCAGAAAGATTTGGTCTGACAAGCAAGAATAAGATATAAGGGGAGATAGTCTTATTAGTCTTTAAACCCTCTACTAAGATACTTGAGTTAGGATTATATTGGTGCATAATAGATAGAAATATCCATAGAATAGAATAAAAAATCCAGAATTATCCCTCAAACATATGAAAGTTTAGGATAGGCTAAAAAGGAGGCATTCTAATGAATGGGCCTAAGATGTATTTTTAAAAGACACTAAGAAAGATGCATATCTTTTAGAAAAATGACAAGCTTGAAGCCTTTCTTCACATCATATACCAAGGAAAAGTTCAAATGGATTAAAGATCACAATATAAGGGAGGAAAGGGGTATCTGTATGAAGAAAACATGGAGTATACTCCTTTAAAATCAGAGCAGATGAGGCTTTTGTAACAAAGATTCAAAATACAGAATCAATAATATAAAACATAACTTCTTAAAGGTAACTAAAAGAACTATCACAACAAACATTTTCAAATATATGAAAGAATATCTGAAAGTAAGTGGGAAAATATTTGTAATTCATATCACAGACAAGAAGTTACTCTCCCCATAATAAAAAAGATCAGAAAATAAGAAAAAGACAAAAAACACAACAGAAAAGAAAAATAGGCAAAGCACATGAACAGAGAATCTGCATAAAATAAAGACCATGACTCTGAAACAGACACTCAGTCCTAAGAGAAACACAAAGTAAAACAACATGAGGTAGTTTTGGTGCCAGCAAGGGCAGAAAGTGTGTACTGGATTAGCCCTCCCGTAAATAACAATCTTTAAACACAGGACAATATGAAAACTGTGACTATTTAGAAACACCAGAGTGTGATGCCTGAAACTAACCCAACATTGTTAATCGACTATATCCCAATTCAAACAAAAACTTTAAAAATAAAAGCACCAGAGTTCAAACAAAAGCAGGGAGAAGCTGAAGAGGATTCACCTTTGAAAATGGCAAGTTCATGTGCCAAGTTCTGCACTTATAGGATTTTGCCTCAGAGAGCACTCTCCTACCTGTAAGATAGGAAGTGGATAGAATTCAATGACTATGCTGAACTTTTTCATACCAAGGTGTCAAAGCACAGGGGTCAGTATTTTAGAAGCAGTTGGAAATCTCTACAAGTGTGCATGTAAGATGTAGTGATAGAGATGGACACCTAGCCTAAGAAAACATAATGGTGATTTCTGCATAGCAAGGATGTGGTGGTTTATTTACTTATTTTAGCTCTATACTTTCTTTTGGGGTTGGGATTTTAAATTTTTATTTAATTGAAGGATGATTACGTTACAGTATTCTGATGGGTTTTGCCATGCATCAACATGAATCAGTCACAGGTATACATGTGTACCCCCATCCTGAAACCCCCTCCTACTTCCCTCCCCACCCTATCCTTCTGGGTTGTCCCAGAGCACTGGCTTTGCGCACCCTGCCTCATGCATTGGACTTGCATTGGTTGTCTATTTTACATATGTTAATGTACATGTTTTAATGCTATTCTTTTAAATTATCCCACCCTCACCTTCTCTCACTGAGTCCAAAATTCTGTCCTATAAGACTATGTCTCCTGTGCTGTCCTGAACATATGATCATTGGTACCATCTTCCTAAATTCCACATATATGCATTAATACATAATATTTCTCTTTCTCTTTCTGACTTACATCACTCTGTATAATAGCTAGGTCCATCCACCTCATTAGAACTGACGCAAATGCATTTTTTTAAATAACTGAGTAATATTCCATTGTGTCTATGTACCATAACTTCCTTATCCATTCATCTGGCAATGGATATTTGGTTGCTTCTGTGTCTTAGCTATTATAAATAGTGTTGCAATGAACATTGGGGTACATGTGTCTCTCTAAATTCTGGTTTCCTCAGCCCATATGCTCAGCAGTGGGATTGCTGGATGGTATGGCAGTTTCATTCCCAGTTTTTCAAGAAATCTCCACACTGTTCTCCCTAGTGCCTGTACCAGTTTGCATTCCCACCAACAGAGTAAGAGGGTTCCTTTTTCTCCACACTGTCTCTAGCATTTATTGTTTGTAGACCTTTCAATGATGGCCATTCTGACTGGTGTGAGATGACACCTCATTGTGGTATTGATTTGTATTTCTCTAATGAGTGATGTTGAGCATCTTTTCATGTGTTTATTAGCGATCTGTATGTCATCTTTGGAAAATGTCTGTTTAGGTCTTCTGCCCACTTTTTGATTGGATTGTTCATTTTTCTGGTATTGAGCTGCATGAGTTGCTTGTATATTTTGGAGATTAATTCTTTGTCAGTTGTTTCATTTGCTGTTATTTTCTCCCATTCTGAAAGCTGTCTTTTCACCTTGCTTATAGTTCCTTTGTTGTGCGAAAGTTTTTAAATTGAATTAGGTCCCACTTTTTTAATTTTGTTTTTATTTCCATTACTTTCGGAGGTGGGTCATAGAGGATTTTGCTGTTATTTATGTCAGAGAGTGTTTTGCCTATGGTTTTCTGTAAGAGCTTTTTAGTTTCTGGTCTTACATTTAGGTCTTTAATCCATTTTGAGTTTATTTTTGTATGCGGTGTTAGAAAGTGTCCTAGTTTCACTCTTTTACATGTAGCTGAACAGTTTTCCCAGCAGCACTTGTTGAAGAGACTGTCTTTTCCCCATTATGTTTTTGCCTTCTTTGTCAAAGATAAGGTGTCCATAGGTGTGTGGATTTATCTCTAGACTTTCTATTTTGTTCCATTGATCTATAGTTCCATCTTTGTGCCAGTACCATACTGACTTGATGACTGTAGCTTTGTAATATACTTTGAAGTCAGGAAGGTTGATTTCTCCATAAAACTGGAATTTTAAAGGATGCCTATTTCATTTCAAATAACAAACCCATTTCATGTTAACTTAAATAACATGTTTTTTATGAAAATATGTTTATTATAAAATATTTTTATTTATTCCAAAATAAAGTTAGTGAGAAGAGTGGCATCGTTTCACATTAAAAAAAAAAAGAGAAGAATCTGTGTGTGTGTGTTAGTGCTCAGTCATGTCTGACTGTTTGTGACCATATAGACAAAGGAGCTCACCATGCTCCTCTGTCCATGAAATTCTCCAGGCAAGAAAGAATACTGGAAAAAAAATCTCTGACATCTGGCTTAAGAAAATACAGCTGGATTCTTATATATGTTTCTGCATGCAATTTGTATCGTACATCATGTAATCTCTGGAAAATTCCACTGTACACTCGTGAAAGATCAAGAGTATCAAAAGCAAATAATATCTTAGTATTATAATGAAAATTGTATTGATCTTTTAGATTCTTCTAAAAGGTTCTTGGGGGTCCCTAGCTTTATAGTTTCTATGTTCACATTTACTGCTTTTGTAAAAAATAAAAACAAAAACAAAGAAAAACAAAATTAAGGACCTTAATATAGGATTCAGCTCTAACCAACCTCAGGAGGAACCTGAGAAAGTGACTTGATTTTCTAAATTCTTATTTTTCTCAGCTAAAAAAATAGATACGTGCCCAACACCTATTATTCTTAGGAACTTTAGTGTATAAAACATATTTAAACCTCTTAGCACCGTGCCTGGCATGGGTGCTAAATGCTAGCGATCATTATCCTCATCCTCATTGTTGGTGTTCAATTACTTTTGTCCACTGAACAAATGAGTGAAATAAATCAATGAATGAGATCCACACCATTACTACAAGAGGACTGGCCCAGCCTTCCGTTTTCCCCTGCAGGGCATTCATGCTCAGTACTCTCAGTAGCTGCTAAGGATGTCCAGGCCAGGCTGGCTATGGTAAGATGACGAGTGACAGTGATGTAAGGACAGGTCACTAAGTGCTGAAAAGCACAATCACCTGCCTCCTGTCTTCCAGCCACAGCAAGAAAGCACACATCAGGGAGGCGATGCTGTTAGCCAAGTTAAGGGACCTAAAAATCAGGTGTTTGTCAAAAGCGGAAGTTGAAAAGACGTTATATATGACAAAGATGGATACAAGCAAATGGAAATTCATCCTAGCGGGTTGTGATTAAAGCAGTCTTAAAACTGTCTTGTTTCTTTCCCCAAATGATTGAGTCTAGTTAATGGGCATGGACTTAGTTTCCAAGATACACAGAAATAACAGCCTCCCTTGAGTTTAAATGAGAAACTAATGAGAGTTGGACAGAGAAAAGAAGTATTTTTGAATGGTAGAAAGTAGAAGGGGGTCCCTTTTATAAATATAATCTTTAAAAAACTGGTTGTCCTCATTAGGATGGAGATGAAGATATTTAATTAGTAGTAAATTAATTCTTGTAGGTGTAATAATAGTAGTAGTAATGGCAGAAGTAGCTATAATGATATAAACACGTGGAATGAATCTGAATGTCCTCTCCCTTTACTAGTAGCCTGGATTGTCAAGTGACCTTGTAATTGTTATTGGATCTATCTTACAGAGTAGAGAACTCTGACCAGATTGTTGCCAAAACTCACAACTGGCCCATAATGTGCTCAGCTTAGAACCCAGGATGGCTGACAACCAGCTTCTCCACATTTTCCTCTTTTTAGTAAGGTTTCAAGATCATGTATTCTCCTTCTGCTTTTCTCTGAACACGTACTCATTTGCTTTTACATCAGTAAAAATATGAAAACACAAGCCACAGACGAAATACCTTAGAGCTGTCCCCACTGCTTCAACTTCACAGGCAATTTCCTGATATTCTTTGGTAGTTCATGAATTTCGAAATCATTTGCCCAGAACACTTACCATCTTCCTCTCTGTAAACACACTCCCTCCTCCAGTGTTTCCACTGTTAGTGCACAGCATCACAATTTAATTACTCAAGTGATTCAGATCTGAATTCTAGAAATCAGCCCCCGTGTCCTGTTTTCCTACGAAGGTGTGCCATAAACCACTACTTCAGTATCCAGTCCAGTCAGTCCATCTCACTGGCTTCCTGTTCAGTCTTTTTGCTCCACCACACTACTTATGTTTCTTAGGCCACCTTTCTCTCACCCTTCCAGCCTTTAGCTTTGAATCCCTCCAGTCCATCTTCCACTGGTCCTCAGCAATTTTCTTCCCTATGTGTCAGTTTTTGAACTATTGGAAGCATGGGCACAACTGATTATTTCCACCTTCTTTTTTTTTTTTTTATTTTTATTTTTTTTTTATTATTGTTTTAGCCATACATTGTTATGATATCACCATGGGTTTACATATGCTTCCCCTCCGGGTCCCCCCTCCCTCCTCCCTCCCCCCCGGGAAATCTCGCTGCACCAGTCCCGAGCATCAATCCTGGGCTGGCGATTGATTAGACACATGACAATTAACATGCTTCAATGCCCTTCTCCCATCTCATCCCACCCTTACCCTCATCCACATAGTCCACAAGTCTATTTTATACATCTGCGTTCCTTTTGTTGTCTCCCATGTTGGGTTCTCATTACTGTCTTTCTAAATTCCATATATATGTGTTAATATACTGTATTGTTGTTTTTGCTTCTGGCTTACTTCACTCTGGATAATGGGCTCCAGTTTCGTCCATCTGAGTAGAATTGCTTCAAATGAATTTTTTTTTAATGCTGAGTAATATTCCATTGTGTATATATACCACAGCTTTCTTATCCATTCGTCAGTTGATGGGCATCTAGGTTGCTTCCATGTCCTGGCTATTGTAAACAATGCAGCGATGAACATTGGGGTGCACGTGGCTCTTTCAATTCTGGTTTCCTCGGTGTATATGCCCAGCAGTGGGATTGCCGGGTCATATGGCAGGTCTATTTGCAGCTTTTTAAGGAACCTCCACACTGTTTTCCATAGTGGCTGTACTAGTTTGCATTCCCACCAACAGTGTAAGAGGGTTCCCTTTTCTCCACATCCTCTCCAGCATTTATTGCTTGTAGACTTTTGGATGGCAGCCATTCTGACTGGTGTAAAGTGGTACCTCATTGTGGTTTTGATTTGCATTTCTCTGATAATGAGTGATGTTGAGCATCTTTTCATGTGTTTGTTAGCCATTTTTATATCTTCCTTGGAGAAATGTCTGTTAAGTTCTTTGGCCCACTTTTTAATTGGGTTGTTTATTTTTCTAGAATGGAGCTGCAGGAGTTGTTTGTAAATTTTTGAGATTAATTGTTTGTCTGTTGCTTCATTGGCTATTATTTTCTCCCATTCTGAAGGCTGTCTTTTCACCTTGCTTATAGTTTCCTTTGTTGTGCAAAAGCTTTTAATTTTAATTAGGTCCCATTTGTTTATTCGTGTTTTTATTTCCAATATTCTGGGAGGTGGGTCATGGAGTATCCCGCTTTGGGTTATGGCAGAGAGTGTTTTGCCTAAGTTATCCTCTAGGAGTTTTATAGTTTCTGGTCTTATGCTTAGATCTTTGATCCATTTTGAGTTTATCTTTGTGTATGGTGTTAGAAAGTGATCTAGTTTCATTCTTTTACAAGTGGCTGTCCAGTTTTCCCAGCACCACTTGTTAAAGAGGTTGTCTTTTCTCCATTGTATATTCTTGCCTCCTTTGTCAAAGATAAGGTGTCCATAGATGCGTGGATTTATCTCAAAAGTCTACAAGCAATAAATGCTGGAGAGGATGTGGAGAAAAGGGAACCCTCTTACACTGTTGGTGGGAATGCAAACTAGTACAGCCACTATGGAAAACAGTGTGGAGGTTCCTTAAAAAGCTGCAAATAGACCTGCCATATGACCCGGCCATCCCACTGCTGGGGATATACACCGAGGAAACCAGAATTGAAAGAGCCACGTGCACCCCAATGTTCATCGCTGCATTGTTTACAATAGCCAGGACATGGAAGCAACCTAGATGCCCATCAACTGACGAATGGATAAGAAAGCTGTGGTACATATACACAATGGAATATTACTCAGCATTAAAAAAAAATTCATTTGAATCAGTTCTACTCAGATGGACGAAACTGGAGCCCATTATCCAGAGTGAAGCAAGCCAGAAGCAAAAACAACAATACAGTATATTAACACATATATATGGAATTTAGAAAGACAGTAATGAGAACCCAACATGGGAGACAACAAAAGGAACGCAGATGTATAGAATAGACTTGTGGACTTTGTGGATGAGGGTAAGGGTGGGATGAGATGGGAGAAGGGCATTGAAGCATGTTAATTGTCATGTGTCTAATCAATCACCAGCCCAGGATTGATGCTCGGGACTGGTGCAGCGAGATTTCCCGGGGGGGAGGGAGGAGGGAAGGGGGACCCAGAGGGGAAGCATATGTAAACCCATGGTGATATCATAACAATGTATGGCTAAAACAATAATAAAAAAAAAAAAAAAGAAAGAAAGATCTGCCCATTCTCTGTATTGTGTGATTTAGTTAGTTATATGGCTTTATCCAATAACCTTTGCCATCCTGAGGTCTCATGTCAAAAATATGAATGAGTATCACTGCTGTTATAGGAGAGAGAAAAGCATCCATGTGATGATTAGTTTTATGTGTCAATTTAACTGGACCACACGTGCTCAGATATTTGGTTATACATTATTTCTGTGTGAGTGAGAGCGTTTCCTGGTGACCTGGACATTTCAATCAGATAACTCACATAAAGTGGTTTACCCTCCCCAAAGTGGGTGGTCATTATCCAACCCAGAAGGGAACAAAGAGGCTGACGAAGAAAGGATTTAGCCATTCCTGCTTGAATGCTTGAGCTAGGATGTCGATCTGCCCTCCACAATCCTGGTTCTTAAACCTTCAGATCCAGACTGGAACCTAATCGTCAACATCCCTGGTTCTTAGGCTTTCAGACTGAACTACTCCAGCAGGCTTCCTGGGTCTCCAGCTGACAGATGGAAGTTCATGGGACTTTCTCAGCTTTCATAATTGTGTGAGTCAATTTCTTAGAATAAATCTGTTCCTATATGTGTGTGTGTGTGCGTGCGTGCGTGCTTGTGTGTATATCCTTGTGGATCTGTCTCTAGAGAATCTTGACTAATACTTAAACTGATACCAAGAGCTGGGTGCTGTAACAAATACCTAAAAAGGTTATACAGTAGCTTTGGAACTAGTTAAGAAATAGAGGCTGATAAGAGTTTCGAGGTGCATGCTAGAAAAAGCCTACATGGCTAAGAAAGAATCTTTAAAGGTGATTCTGGTAAGAGCTCAGAAGGAAAAGAGAAGAGCTCATAGAAAGCCTCAGTCTTCTTAGAGAATACCTAAGTAACCCTGGACAGAATATTTATGGAAACATGGATAATAAAGGCCATTTTGGTAAAATCTTAGGCTGAAATGAAGCAAATGTTATTGGAAACAGAAAGCCAGGCAGTCCCTGTTAAAACATGTCAAATCAATCGGCTGAACTGCGTTTGTGTTCTACTTCTTTATGGAAGTTAGAGCCTGCAAGTGATGGAATGGGATATTGAGCTGAGGATGTTTTTAAGTAATATGTGGAAAGAAAAGTGAGTCGTTTAGTCGTGTACCAACTCTTTTCGACGCCATGGACTATACAGTCCATGGAATTCTCCAGGCCAGAGTACTGGAGTGGGCAGCCTTTCCCTTATCCAGGGGATCTTCCCAACCCAGGGACTGAACCCAGGTCTCATGGTAGGCAGCCTCTTTACCAGCTGAGCCACAGGGGAGCCCAATAATTTGTCTGCCAGTGCAAGAGACACAGGATCTATCCCTGATCTGGGAAGATCCCACATGCCGTGGAGAAACTGAGCCTGTGCTCTAGAGCCCAGAAGCCACAACCAGTGAACCCTCATGTAGCAACTACTGAAGTCTATGTGCCCGAGAGCCTGTGCTCCATAAGAGTCATTTCACAACTGCAATGAGAAGCTCATGCACTACAACTAGAGAGTAGACATTCTTCTCACAACTGGAGAAAAGCCCACACAGCAACAAAGACCTAGCAGAGCCAATAAATAAATAAAATTATATATATGTAAATAATAAAACAATTTTATAAATCTATAAAATTTATAAATCATATAGAATTATAAAATATGCATATAATGATATATAAATAATACTTATATATATATTATATTAGTGTATATCAGCCACCTTGACAGAGGTCAGATGCTCTTCTTCAAGACAATGGAAGAATGACACTGAAGGTGATTCAGGGAACCCCACACTCTCACCACAGGATCAGAGTGCAAGGGACTAGAGGCAGAGAAGTTTCAGGATTCCCCTGCCTAGTCCATCAGGGGTGAGGCCCTCCAAGAAGTTTGCAGCATGGGCTGTGTCTACTAGGGCTATACAGTGAGGCCACGCAGAAGAGCCACGGATCGTGGAGCCCAGCCTGGAAGAGCTGCAGGTGTGGGGCCCTCGCAGAGAACCATAGTGGAGACAAGACAGGACCCAAGCACAAAGTCATTGCTGTGGGGCAGTCCCAGCAAATCACGGGGGTCATGTTTACACCTGACTGGGCTTGGAAAGAAGAGCACCAAGGCAAAGATTGTTCTCAAGCCTTAAGGACTCATGAAATTTGCAGCACTGGATTTTCAATGTCCTTGCGACTGGTCACTCCCTCCTTGAGTCTATTTCCCTTTGGGAAATAGAATGCCTGTCCTGTACTTGTCCCATCATTATAGTTTGGAAATACGTAATTTATTTGCTGTAACAGGTTCACAGGTAGAAGAGAAATTTTCCTTAGAATAAATCACACCTCAAAGTCTCACTTGTATCTGATTTACATGATATTTACATGTGATGCTGGACTTAGACTTCAAAGTGGATACTGGATTGAGGTAAGACTTTGCGGGTGAGAAAGGAGATATTTCCTTCCATATCAGTAAACAAAGATGTCACATTCACCAGCAGTTGCAGCCTCACCACAGATGGTGAGCAGGTGAGCGCTGAAGCAACTCAGGAAAGAAAGAGTAATCTGCCTCTAGCAGCCATCTAACTGTAGCCACACTCTATGGTGAGCCCTGAAGAAGCTTAGGATGTGAAAAACACAGGAAACTGGCTCCAGCTATCTGAGGTGCAAATCAAAGGAATGGTTTCAGTTACCCCAGACTCTTACTTCTTCCTGTAAAAAGAAAGGGCTTCCCAGGTGGTGCTAGTGGTAGAGAACCTGCCTGCCAATGCAGGAGGCGTAAGAGATGCCTGGTCGATCCCTAGGGTTGGGAAGACACTTTAGAGAAGGGCATGGCAACCCACTCCATTATTCTTGCCTGGAGAATCCCATGGACAGAGGAGCCTAGCAGGATACAGTCCAAAGGGTCATAATGAGTCAGACACAACTGAAACAACTGAGCACGTATATAGAAAATTGCCAAATACCTTAACTTAGGATATTGGATTATTTAAATAACAATAATCTTTTGATGTTCAGACTACCTGCTCATTTTTGCAAAACTTCTGTGTAACCTGGCTCCTTCCCTCACCTTCTTAGAGCAATTTTCTCAGGTTTACTTGAGATGTTGCCTCCCAGGCTTAAGTCCTGAAAATTTCCACTAAATAAAACATAACTCTCAACTTTTAGGTGGCATGCTTTATTCTGTTTTTTTTTTTTTTTTTTTTTAGTTGACAGGACTACTGGGAAGAAATGAATGTGTTTTTCATGAGGGAAGGATGTGAATTGGGGCATCAGGGGCAGAATGTTATATACTGAATGTTTGTGTCCTCCCAGTTTATATGTTATAGTTGGGGGTAGGACCTCTGGGGGGTAATTCAAAATATGGCTAGATCCTCCATGAATTGCTCTCCTACAAATGGGAAAAGTGCTCCCAGAGACCTCCCTGGCCTTTCTGCCACATGAGGACACAATAAAAAGACAACTATGATGGGAGTCATGAGAATTTCCAATTTGTAGTCAAGTTGGACAGAAATCGTGTGGTAACCTACTTGTGATTGGCATTTGAAGTGAGGGGTGGTCTCATGGGAGTGAGTCCTTAGCTGGTTAGTGACAGAATTGAATTGAATTGTAGAACATTACTGGTGTCACAGAGAATTGCTTGGCTGGTATGAGAAAAAGACCCAGCCATCTGGTGTCAAAGTTTGAGTGTGGTAGTGAGAATACAGTAGAATAAGTTTTGGACACAACCACATATTATTTATCCCATATTGTTTATCACCAATTTGATATTACTCTCCCATGTAGGGCCCACATCCTTGTCAACAATTCATATGTATGAATAAAACTATTTACAATTATTGTAGACATTCCAGAATTCCAGGATGGGTATCAACTTAGTTTGAGACTAGAAACCTTTGGGTTCCACTACTAAAAATACAACAAACACAAAAACATACATATACCTAATTTTTGAGTTAGAAAAACAGACTTATTAAGATGAATATGAATAATAAACTAATGTTGCATTCAACTTATTGGGCTTTTTTGATTATCTCAACTAAGTGAAATTAATTTAAAAGTATCGTACTTGTTCTGAATTTGATAAAATTCACCTTATTCAACAGATTGTATTTCACATATCCAATTTACTTACTCTGTCACTTTAGGCAAATTTTATCAACTGATTTGGAAATTTATCCTCTGTGTTAATGAGTTAATTTGTGCATGTGTGGACATGCATTTATAAGGAATGAGAAAATGAAAACAATGAGAAAATTCTCATGATTTATAAAATATTAAATGCAAATGAACAACTATTTTAAATGTTTCATCTCTTTTATTTCTAGGTGACAAGTGTCCAATTTCTTTTATTTCAAATGATAAAAATTAAGGCAATCAAAGAGGACACAAATAGATGAAGAAATATACCATGTTCATGGATCGGAAGAATGAATATAGTGAAAATGAGTATACTACCCAGAGCAATGTATAGATTCAATGCAATTCCTATCAAGCTACCAGCCATCCTTTTCAGAGAACTAGAACAAATAATTTCACAATTTGTATGGAAATACAAAAAACCTCGAATAGTCAAAGCAATCTTGAGAAAGAAGAATGGAATTGGAGGAATCAACCTCCCTGACTTTAGCCTATACTACAAAGCCACAGTCATCAAGACAGTATGGTACTGGCACAAGGGCAGAAATATAGATCAATGGAACAAAGTAGAAAGCCCAGAGATAAATTCACGCACCTAGGGACACCTTATATTTGACAAAGGAGGCAACAATATACAATGGAGAAAAGACAATCTCTTTAACAAGTGGTGCTGGGAAAACTGGTCAACCACTTGTAAAAGAATTAAGCTAGAACACTTCCTAACACCATACACAAAAATAAACTCAAAATGGATTAAAGATCTAAACGTAAGACCAGAAACTATAAAACTCCTAGAGGAAAACATAGGCAAAACACTCTATGTATAAAATAGACTTGTGGACTTTGTGGATGAGGGTAAGGGTGGGATGAGATGGGAGAAGGGCATTGAAGCATGTTAATTGTCATGTGTCTAATCAATCGCCAGCCCAGGATTGATGCTTGGGACTGGTGCAGCGAGATTTCCCGGGGGGGAGGGAGGAGGGAGGGGGGACCCGGAGGGGAAGCATATGTAAACCCATGGTGATATCATAACAATGTATGGCTAAAACAATAATAAAAAAAAAAAATAAAAAAAAAATAAAATGAAGGAATCTCTTACCTGGTTCCTCTCATGAACTTGAAAAAAAAAAAAAATAAAAAATAAACCAAAGTGGGATCCTCTATGACCCACCTCCCAGAATATCGGAAATAAAAGCAAAAATAAACAAATGGGACCTAATTAAAATTAAAAGCTTCTGCACAACAAAGGAAACTATAAGCAAGGTGAAAAGATAGCCTTCAGAATGGGAGAAAATAATAGCAAACAAAGCAATGGACAAACAATTAATCTCAAAAATATACAAGCAACTCCTACAGCTCCATTTCAGAAAAATAAATGACCCAATCAAAAAGCGGGCCAAAGAACTTAACAGACATTTCTCCAAAGAAGATATAAAAATGGCTAACAAACACATGAAAAGATGCTCAACATCACTCATTATCAGAGAAATGCAAATCAAAACCAAAATGAGGTATCATTTCATACCAGTCAGAATGGCCGCTATCCAAAAGTCTTCAATCAATCAATGCTGGAGAGGATGTGGAGAAAAAGGAACTCTCTTACACTGTTGGTGGGAATGCAGACTAGTACAGCCACTACAGAGAACAGTGTGGAGCTTCCTTAAAAAACTGGAAATAGAACTGCCATATGACCCAGCAATCCCACTGCTGGGCATACACACTGAGGACATCAGAATTGAAAGAGACATGTGTACCCCAATGTTCATCGCTGCACTGTTTACAATAGCCAGGACATGGAAGCAACCTGGATGTCCATCAGCAGACCAATGGATAGGAAAGCTGTGGTACATATACACAATGGAATATTACTCGGCCATCAAAAAGAATACATTCAAATCAGTTCTAATGAGGTGGATGAAACTGGAGCCTATTATACAGAGTGAAGTAAGCCAGAAGGAAGAAAAACAATACAGTATACTAATGCATATATATGGAATTTAGAAAGATGGTAACAATAACCCTGTATGCGAGACAGCAAAAGAGATGCAGGTGTATAGAACAGTCTTTTGGACTCTTTTGGGAGAGGGCGAGGGTGGGATGATATGGGAGAACGGCACTGAAACATGTAAATTATCATATGTGAAATCAATCACCAGCCCAGGCTTGATGCATGATACAGGGTGCTCAGGGCTGGTATCATGAGCAGCCCTGGGTCATGATACCAGGATGACCCAGAGGGATGGAATCAGGAGGGAGGTGGGAGTGGGGTTCTGGAAGGGGAACACATGTATACCCAAGGTGGATTCATGTCAATGTATGGCAAAACCAACACAATATTGTATAGAAAAAAGTCTTTCTTGAATTTGTTACAATAATAAATAAATAAATAAAAAAGAAAAGTAAAGACATTCTTGAAATTAATACTTACTAACAGTGTATCAAAAAGTGAAATTTATCTAACTAAAAGGATAGCAAATTTTGCTAGGGCTATGTAGAAGCCATTGCTCTGATTTTCTCACCTTCTCTGTACAAGTGTAAATGTCTGGCATGTTCTTATTATGTTCTCCAACATTTTTGTCATCAAAGGCTTAATATAATATCTCCCACAGTCTCCACTTCTTATTTTGACTATAATTTAACATATTTTGGTATGGTTTTATATATGCATGTATGATTTAGTTTCAGTATACAACCTGAGAATAGCTAGTTAGCATTTTCCCTACTTTTTTTTCTTTTAGTATTTTCCCTACTTTAATAGAAAATGCTCATTCTATAGAGGCTTACACAAGATTTAGCTACCTTTCTCTCTAACCAAATCAAAGGTTTGCTTAATTAGCTTAAGAAATATTATCAACACTGTTATATGAAAAGATGTAAGAATGCGGAAGCCTAGAGACATCCTTCAGAATGGTACCTAGGATTAGGATTCATAAGTTTGTTAGTTTAGATATTAATGTGGAATATTGTATCACTTGACTCCAATTAGAGGCTTCCATAATATAAGTAAACTTGTCCACCTATATTTTCTCATATGGCCAGGACTTGTCTGCCTACTTGCTTATATTTGTGGTAGACATTAGTTTGTGAATTACATTTTTATAGCACATAAATCGGTTGTAAACTCATGAAGGAATAAATCTATAAACATGCATCTACTTCTAAATCATGGAAGCCACCCATATTAACCAGAATCATCATATAATTACAAATGACCCATTAGGTCAGATCAGTTTGCAAGAGCAGAAGTCAATCGGCAAGAACCTTCTTTGAAATATTTTGTTTTTTTTCAATAGGGGTTATTTGAAGACCATCAGGATATTTTGGAGTCAGATACAAAATCAACTTTTTAAATAGACCCTAACCCAATGTTTCCTCAAACTGTTTAAAAACACAGGTGAATCTGTGGCTTGTCCATTGAAAATTGTCTCCTATCGGTTTTATTCTCTATGTTACATTTTTTGGATCTGGATTCCATCAATAGAGAGTAATAGCACTGGGTTTTTATTAGAATATAGGCCTGAGGACTCTGTCATAATCACAATAAAGTGATAACAATCATAGAACTAAAATGATTACAATGTTTATTCTAGAAAATGTTTAAAGTAACCTGCATATTGATAAAACAGATATCATTTAAAACTAAAAATTATAGATATCTTCACCATTGATTTGTATAAATCAGGTAGAAGGAAAAAAATTAAAAGGGAAAGTAAAGAAATTTTCCCTGTGAAATGCATTTCATATTTAGATTTATTTTAGTTTTGTAGTCATGAAACTAAATTATCTCTTCTGATGGCCAAAATAAACAAACAAGCCCAAGTGACTGTAGAGCTCCAGAACTACTGAATTAGGATTTCTAAGGGTGAGATCTGGATATCTATATTTTTCAGAGTTCCACGGTGGTTCTCAAAAAGCCAATCTGATACAACTTCTTGAACCAGTTGCCCTTTGGAAATAACAGAGCAAAAGGAGAAGTTTAGTCTGCGATTCTGTCTCTATGGCTTCTCCGTGTTAAAGGAGCCTTTGCAAGATCAATTGAAATTTCCATAGAGGAGAAAACAAGGCAAAAAGACGGGAAAGAAAAATGATGCATCACAGAAAGAGACAGTTGGTAATGGGGGGCTGAGGAGATGCTATAGGAATTCTAATGAAGGATTTCTGTATAATCCATGATAATTGCAAGGGCCACCAAAGAGACACCCTTCTTTCCTTGGAACTGAGAAATCAATCATAAGCTAACAGCTTATTTTGCCAACTCTCAGTTAAATCCCTGGCTAGAGTTTGTCTCAAGTAAATGAATTCTAGCTATTCTTCTTAACTCTTGTTGGCAGAGCACAAGACATTTACCATCTGCTCGGCTTTGCACTGGCAATAGATAAACATTGCCTATTTCCCAAAGGCAATGAGCAAAAAGAGGTAACACATCACAGTAGACTTGAGGGTGGAACTCCAATATTCTGGAGATGTGATTCCACTGAAAAGGAATGCTGAAGTTAGAGAGGACTTGCTTAGCTAGCTGGGGTCAAAGACCTGACTCCTAGGCACTCTACCAATGCTTCTGGAGAACCCTATCATGGTGAGAATTCAGCATTTTTACGTAGTTTTTTCATGCTTTACACTTTCTTCAAGCTTTTGTATTTTAAGCCTAAGATTTGCTGAGAGTAATTTACTGACATTTTTGTCAATTCTTCTGTAGTCACTTTGCTGACAAAGGTCCATAAAGTCAAAATTTTGGTTTTTCCAGTAGTCATGAACGGAAGTGAGAGTTGGACCATTGAGAAGGCTGAGTGCTAAAGAATTGATGCTCTTGAATTCTGATGCTTCAGAAGACTCTTGAGAGTTCTTTGGACAGCAAGATAAAACCAGTAAATCCTAAAGAAAATCAACCATGAGTATTCATTGGAAAGACTGATGCTGAAGCTGAAGCTCCAATACTTTGGCTACCTGGTGCAAAGAACTGACTCAATGGAAAAGACCCTGATGCTGGGAAAGACTGAGGGCAGGCAGAGAAGAGGGCAACAGAGGATGAAATGGTTGGAAGGCATAACTGACTCAATGGACATGCATCTGAGCAAACTCTGGGAGACAGTGAAGGACAGGGGAGCCTGGCATGCTTCAGTCCATGAGATTGCAAAGAGTTGGAAATGACGTAGTGACTGAATAACAACAACTATAGTTGTGACTAAGTCCCAGGGTTCTCTGCTCTCATGAAGCATACAGTCTAGCATGGAAAAAAGTGAATAGGTAACTGACAGTGTTATAAGTATTATGACAGGAATAACACGTACTTTGTAGGCCCATAGGAAGTACTGCTTTTTGGATCAGAGGCAGGTGATGTCAGGAAAGAATTCTTCAGAATTTTTTTTCTTTTGAAGACACAAAGGATGGGTGTGAGTTAGCTGGTACAAAGTAGGAACCTTGTCTAAAAAAACCCAAACACACCTAACAATTTCAATATGCCTGAAGCCCAGAAGCAAAGATGGACAGGCAAGAGTTAAAGCTAAAAAGGGTACTTAGAATCTGGATAATAAATACTTCAGACTATGTTATGGAGCTGGCCTTTCCTCCGTATAGCAATAGGAAGACCCTGAAGGATCTTAAATCTGAGAATAATAAGATGAGGCCCATTATTTGGCTACACTTTGCCTTAATGCATTCATTTATTATTCATTCAACAAAGATTAACAGTGCATCTTCTATTTGACAGCACAGCTATCAGCAAAAAGATTTAGTGAAAAACAAACATAAAAGGCCCATGTTCTCACCAAACATGAAAAATAACACATGCACTCATGAGATAATTTCTGATCATTATATGTACTTTGAGGATAATAAAATGGAACAATGCAATGAAGACTGACTGAGGCAGGGCATATAGGGATGTTTTTCTCTTAGACAGCGTAAAAAGAGATATTAGAGATAAGACATCCACATGAAAATCTGGATAAATACTCCAGGCAAATGGAACAGCAAGGGCAAAGGCCATGAATTATACAAAGAACCTGGTGTGTTAAAGGAAGAGAAAGAATATAGCAGCAGCTTCAAGGTAATGAACAAAGGATAAGAATATGGGTTTCGACTGGAGAAGTTGTTCTGGGCAATGTCTCTTTTTAAGTGCTGAGAATACAGTATTGAACATGTTAAATTGCTTCAGTTGTGTCTGACTCTGCAACCCTATGGACTATAGCTTGTCAGGTTCCTCTGTCCATGGGATTCTCCAGGCAGGAATACTGGAGTGGGTTGCCATTTCCTTCTCCAGGGGATCTTCCCAATCCAGGGATCAAACCTACATCTAGTGTCCACTGCTTTGGCAGACTGGTTCTTTACCACTATGCCACTGGGAAGCCATACTGAATTTAAGAGAAATGTTCCCTTCACATATTCCTTCCTACTCTGCATCCTTTAATAAGGATGCTAGACTTATGCTAACATAAAAAGTCCTGCTTTATTTCTTTGTTCATCCTTGAGGATCCTGATCCTCTCTGATATCCTCTGGGGACAGCATGACCAACTTATTCTTGATTTCCTAGGACTTGCCCGGATCAACACTGAAACTCTTACGTCCCAGAATGCCTTAGTCCAAGGTCACCAAGGACAGTTGGCCATCCTGTTGAGGAAAGCTACTCTGATCACCCCAAGCCTAGGATTCTATACATAACCCTATTGCCCACACCAATATTTCTCAAAAGATGGGTCTGAAGAGGCAGTTAGGAGTCAGATCACCACGGCCTTGTGAGCTATGGCAACAATTTTGGACTTAAATCAAAGAACAGAAAGACATAATCCTAAAGCATTAGCAAAGTTATTTTAGTTACCTACTGCTATACGTGACAGACCACCCAAAACATAGTACATACAAAACAAGAATCACATAACTCAAAATGTTTATAAGTCAAGAATTCAAAAATGGTTTGAATGGACAGTTCTGACTTGGGTACCTCATGGGCTACAGCCAGATGTCAGCCAAGACTGCAGTAATCTGAAGGCTTCACTGGGCTGGAGGATCTGCTTCCAAAGTGGCTCACTCACATGGCTGCCAGATTGGTGCTGGTCATTTGGAAAACCTCGATGCCTGTCTGTGCGGGCCCCTCCACAAGGCTACTTGAATATCCTTTTACAATACGGCTGCTGGCTTCCTGCAGAGTGAGTGACCCAAGAACTCAAAGTAGAAACTCCATATCTGGTAACACTGGGTTCAGAAATCACTTGCTTCCCCAGACTGTCCAAGGTGTTCTTTAGATATCAGCCTTGATTCAGTGTGTAACAGGACTGCGCAAGGGCACAAACCCCAGGAAGTGGCAATCACTGGGGACCATCTCGGAGGCTGGCTACCACAGATGTCCCTCCAAATCCCAGTTTACCAACTCACTAAAGAAAGCTGCTGGTCACAGAGGTAAAAAGATGAGTCAATTAGTATAGCTTTCCACAAGTTACCTATATATAGCCTATATATAATCTATATATATAGGCTATATATATAATACCTATATATATACTTTATATGTTTATATATAGCTAATTAATCATAACACTCTTTCCTATTGGTCCTAAATATGGCCTGACAATGTCTTTCTACAAACCATATATACACATACTCAAAACTATACTTTTTAATATTAAATAAAAATTAAATTTAAAAATAAATTTTAAAAATTAAAAATTATTCTGCATTTTCTTAATAGAACATATTATCAGTTATAAGAATATCCATATATATTTTAAAAGTTATAATCTACTCCCCCTTCTCAAGAGCAGCAGCTCCTTATTTTAGGCATTACCACCATCTTAAGGCAGCCTAGAATAATTCCTCAATTATTACTTCTCGAATAAATGCATTTCTAATGATCACTGAGATTTTTTTATATCCCCATTACAGGTTCTCTCATTTCTTAAGCTCATTGGTCACAGATGACAGGTAGTCACATTAGATAAAAACTGATCAGCTGGCATGTGTATCTGGAAAGCTCTGTGGAAAGAAATTTTCAGGCCATATTTGAGACCAGTAGGAAAGAGTGTCATGATGAATTAACAATGTCTATCGTGTGCGGGGGAGGAGAGGTGAACTATCTGCTGTGACTCTTTCATTTTCACATAGGTATTCAGTTTAACCTTTCATATGATTCATCGGCCTTTGCTTTGACTTTGACCATTGGCGCTCAGGCTCAGCTGATGGGCAGCTTTTTAAGACCAGGAATTATGTATCTGTGCTTTAGTTTCCCAAAACAGAAAAATGAAATCTTCAAATTGTAATACGAAAATGATAGGAGATAATACATTCTCTTCTCTGAGACAACTTGCTTTTGTTAAAATAATGGTGATGATAAGGAGGAGGAGAATATTTTAACACCTAGAACTAAATACTAAGTCTTATACATAGTAGGTAACAAAAACAGCTATTAAATAAAAGCAGATAAATTTTGTTCCCAAGGCTAAAGCAGTGAGTGAGTTGCTATGATATATAAGCATTTATTGTTTGTAATGACACACTTAAAAAACATGAGTCATCTTTCTCCTAGTTTAACAGGGTCTTGGCAAAAGATGGAGCAGCACTTTGAGAGATTTGGTGGAGGCCTAAGCTCATCTGTGAATATAGCCTTACTCCAGGTTAAGAAAATGCCTAACCAGGAAGGTGACGTATCACCTCCCAAGTCTGGGACAGATGCGTAATGACAGATGGAGGGGAAACATCCAGAACCTTAGCCTAGGTTCACCCTGTTCTCCTCCTCACCATTAATTCAACAGAGCACCGCGGACAGCGGGAGCAGATCCAGTGACCTTCAGGGAAAAGCACCAAATATCCATGCTCTCCCTCTGTCAGAAGCACCATAAGCATAAAAATATGTTTGCTCACCCCAGTAACGCACTGTAAAATCTCCTCTACCTCTTTTTACCAACCTGACCCCAGTTTGTTCTGGCTCTAAGTTAATTATATGGGAGGCCTCGCTGCTCCTTGTAAGCCCTTGAGGTACCACATGTAATTACTCTTTAGAGATGTCAAGTCTTTGCATTTAGGGTATACAGAGTGCATTTGGTCCCTAAGGATGCAGAAAATAGTGTTATAATAAAACTACAAGCAACTCCACTTGGAGAAAGATCAAATCCCAGGCAGCACTAAAACACACAGAGAATGATTCCTTCAGTGCCAGTCAAGTCATGTGCAAAATAATATTAATCTTCCATTCTGTGCCAAGCATAATGCTAGGGTGTATGTAAACCATAAAATTTAATGAGACATCGCCCCTCCTTCAGGGGCCACCATTAGGGTACACAAAATCTTATCCACCATTAGGGTACACAAAACATATTTGGAAGCAAAGGAGACAACAGGTGTTTTCAACCAAGAAAGAAACACTGCAAATAATAAAAGAACATGGAATCTAGGATCCAGATCGAACAGCCTTTGAGTCTGGCTCAGCAGTATGACTTTGGGCAATACTTTCCCTACCTGTTTTTCAGTTTCCCCATCTGCTAACAGCAGGGTTTACTCCAAGTCAGTATTGTAAGACTCGATAAGAAAATACATGTGAAATGCTCTGTGTCATGGCAGGCACAGAGAAGGCACTCAGTGTGTCCATTCCCTCCGCCAATATTTAATATGTGTATGGTGTAAGGAATTGTTAGATGCTGTGAACAAGAGAGACACAGTTCCAGCTTTCATGCAGTTTATATTCTAGAAGGAGCAAATCAGTTGGAAGAAGATGCTAACACTCAACATCACGTAAGATCCTACTCTATGTCAAGTACAACAATAAAGCAAGTAACCAAGTGCTCTCATTATTTTCCTATCAGTAAGATTTATGAAGAAAAGGACAAGGGATGCTCTATTAAGTATCTGATCTTGGGGGACGGTGGTATTTGGGATGGAGAAAACAGCAAGTTCTGGGGAAAGAAGGGTATCAGCTGGATGTTGAGACTGAGTGATACTTAGCATCAGTTCAACCACTCAATCATGTCCAACTCTTTGTGACCCCATGCACTTCAACACACCAGGCCTCCCTGTCCATCACCAACTCCTGAGTTTACTCAAACTCATGTCCATCGAGTCAGTGATGCCATCCATCCATCTCATCCTCTGTTGTGCCCTTCTCTTCCTGCCTTCAATCTTTCCCAGCATCAGTATTTTTTTAAATGAGTCAGTTCTTTGCATCAGGTGGCCAAAGTATTGGAGTTTCAGCTTCAGCATCAGTCTTTCCAATGCATATTAAGGACTGATTTTCTTTAGGATGGACTGGCTGGATCTGCTTGCTGTCCAAGGGACTCTCAAGAGTCTTCTCCAACACCACAGTTCCAAAGCATCAATTCTTCGGTGCTCAGCTTTCTTTATAGTCCAACTCTCTCATCCATATATGACTACTGGAAAAACCATAGCTTTGACTAGATGGACCTTTGTTGGCAAAGTAATGCCTGTGCTTTTTAATAAACTGTCTAGGTTGGTCATAACTTTTCTTTCAAGGATCAAGCGTCTTTTAATTTCATGGTTGCGGCCACCATCTGCAGTGATTTTCACACAAGACCAAATAAAGCCAGAAGACAGAAACAAATATTGTCTTTTAACACACATATGTGGAATCTAAAAAAAATAGTACAGATGAACCTATTTGCAGGGCAGGAATAGAGATGCAGATGTAGAGAACTGATTTGTGGACACAGGGTGGGGGAGGGGGACAGGATGACTTGGGAGATTGGGATTGACATATACATACTACCTTGTGTGAAATAGACAGCTAGTGGGAACCTGCTGTGTAGCACAGGGAGCTCAGCTCGGTGCTCTCTGATTACCTAGAGGGGATGAGATGGGAGGGGGAGGGAGGTCCAAGAGGATGGAGATATATGTTATACGTATAGCTGATTCACTTGGTTGTCCAGCAGAAACTAACACAACATTGGACAGCAACTATACCCCAGCCAAAAAACTTGTAATGAAGACACACACACCCTAGCACTGGACTCTCACACAACACTTTAAACAAGGCATCAGAGGAACTTAAGTTCATTTCCATTTGTGTGTGTATGACCGTTTTTACTCAGTAATGATAGAGTTGAATGAATGGTTTAGACAGACTCATCATCTAGTCCACAACATACAAAATAGTTACCATCTGACCCTTTATAGAAGAAGCTTCCCAAGTCCTGATTTAGCAAATACAAAGCACATTTAAATAAATAATAGTGTTGGGCCCTCAAGCACATTTGTGGAGGTGGGTACTACTGGAAAGCCTATGAATGGCACAGAAGTCCAGTGACAACCACCTAGGTTTTTCTAAAGGCATATGCTTGGCACCTATTCAATACTGCTTGAATGTGAATCAATGAATTGTATGTCTCAGAGGGATTTTCACATAATATACCTAAAGTCTTCTTCACTTTCAAGACAAGGGGATGAAAAACTTGAATTAAATCTGACAACCATGTGTCTCATAATTCCAAGTTCCATTCTTTTTTACCAAGATGCCATGGGTGAGTTCAAATCTGGAGTACCCCCACTTTCTGACAGCCTACACCAAATCTGATGTGTGAAGCATGACTTCTTTCCTAACCTTCAGAACTTCAGTCAAATCTCAGGTTTCTGCTCACTCTGACACACGGTCCTAATTAATCACCATATGGCACTACTTTTGCTAGACCATCTGCTCTTGCCCATCCATAGCTCTGTTCAGTTCTGGGAAGATACAGGAGAAGCTTGTTTGTTAATGGTCATTCCCAGCCAGCAATCACTGCAAGTCCCATAGACACAATATTATGACCTCTAGAAACCTACTAAATGTAAGTCTTCCACCTACTCCATCCCATGAATTCCCACATGCATATTGGGAAACTTTAGCAAGGAGAAAAGATTCTCAGATCCTGCACATATTAAACACAAAATGATGTATCACCAGGGACAGTAGACTAAGGATCAGAAGCCCAAGTTAGTCCAGGACTGCAGAAATAAAGACACTGCTTGCTGAGTTCAAGTCCTGCTCTGCTACTCACCAGCTTTACGGCCATAGACAAGTTATAAGATCCTTTTTGGTTACAATTCTTTCACTTAGTAAAATAGGAATGATGCTATTACACATTTCAAAGGATTACATGGTCCACAGGGACCAGAACTATTTGTGCCAAGCATTCACAAGAGTCCTTGGTAACAGAAAGCACTTGTTGATAAAAGAAGAAAATGACGCTCATACAAGTGATGTGGCAATGAGTCTGCTCTAGCCACAATCAGCCAGATGACTCTGCACAAGGCACTGTATCCTCAAACCCTCAACTCACTCAGCTGCAAACAAGAATAATAATATTCCCTAGCTTTCAGAGCTTCTGTGAGGACTAAACGACCTAAGAGAAGATAAAGTACTTAGCAAAGATTCTGGGCATTTATTAATGGGTCATTAAATGTCACCTGATGCAAACAAATTCAGCAAAAGATGCTAGTATCTGTCTGGCCAAGCTCACACGGCTCTTTGAAAATTAAAAAATAAATAAAGATTTTTAACAATAAAATGACTTTGATGCACTAGACTTCACTGCATATACTGCAGGTTGTCAGGATGACTACTCAGTTGAGAAAGCCAGTTAATGCCTGTTTATCTGACCTGTGATTTACAGGTCATTTGTGGTGTTGGATGTTTTGGTGGCCAGGTGCTAAGTGAAGCCAGGGATTAATTAACATGTGATCTATGACTTTTAATTATTGTTCTCAACCCTCACCTTTTATTGGCAAGTGACTTTTAAAAAGCCATATGGCTGAGCAATAGCATTTGGGACAGAAACATGTTGGCAGAGAGACTCTTCTGTGTGATCTCACTCCCCTGATGAGGTTTATGGAGACAGAAGACGCTGCTGAGCTGTAGGCTGGCCAGTTTACAGACTGGAAATTCAGGTTTTGGAGTTTACGTCCAACATACGTGTTGTGCTACATATATATGGTGTGTCCACAAGCTCACACAGGGCAACATGCTAGGCAGCATGGCATAGTAGAGAGAACATGGGCTCTGATGCCAAACTCAACTCTACATTCCAATACTCAATAGCTTTATGAATTTAGATAAGTCACTGGGCCCTCACATGCCTCAAATGCTTCACTTAAATAAGAATAATTAAATCTACCTGGGAGGATGGTGGCATGACTGAAAGAGGAAATATTTAGACACATAGCCAGAATTGACAATCAACATATGGTTATAGCTAGGTGAATACTATACATTTTTAAATGAGTCTTGTAATTTTTTATGTGACCTTAAGCCATTTAGTTGGGGCTTCCCTGGTGGCTCAGATGGTAAAGAATCTGTCCGCAATGCAGCAGACTGGGTTCGATTCCAGGGTTGGGAAGCTCCCCTGGAAGAGGGCATGGCAACCCACTCCAGTATTCTTGCCTAGAGAATCTCCATGGAGAGAGAAGCCTGGCAGGCTACAGGCCATGGGATCTCAAAGAGTTTAACACTACTGAGCAAATAAGTGCACACAAGCACAATTTCACCCTTAAGAAAATAGGGCTAATATAATCTATCCTGTGGATTTTTTTTTTCATCGATTTTAACCAATATTTATGGAGCATCTTCTCTGTAGCAGGTAGAGTGATAATTAGAAGGAACACAATGATAAACAGTAAAAGCATTGTAATTTCCCTAACAGAACTAAAGTACAAGGAAAGAGAAGCTTTTAATAAGACTAAACATAGGATAACTAGTTAGGTGTAACACAGTTAAGAGATGGTCTAGAGACTATAAAGGGAGAAGTTACATTTAACTTTTTATTTTATATTGGAGTATAGTTGATTAACAATGTTATGTTAGGTTCAGGAGCACAACAAAGTGATTCAGTTATACATATACATGTATCTATTCTTTTTCAATTTTTTTTTTCCATTTAGATTGCTACCTAATATTGAGCAGGACTCCCTATTCTATACAGGAGGTCCTTTTTTATTATCTATTTTAAGTACAGTAGTTACACATATCAATCCCAAACTCCCTTACTCCTCCTTCCCTCTAAATAGCTATAAATTAATTCTTGAAGTCTGTTAAGTGAGAGTTTAATGTGGATTAGGAAGTCAGGGAACAACTTTCAAAATGAATGACATTTAAGCTTAAATCTTAACGATGAACAGACATAGCAACAGTTAACACGGTCTCTGAGGTTGCAAGAAAGTCAGTGATTTCAAGTGCTGGAGCCAGTGGTAGGGAAGACATATATAAAATCCAGAAACAAGCAAAGAATTGCCCTTTCTCAGTGATGAGGGCGATGTGTAGAAAAGTCTTCTCTGGCCAGGCTGTTCACCCCTATTGAAGCCCCAAATGGCACCATGGATGAATGGTTCTTTGGTTCAGGAGAGCTGTCTTATAAATACCTGGCAATTGACAAGAAGCACCCCACAATCATATAGGCAGAGGCACTGTTCTTCACTTAAAATGAATCAGACATTTGTTTGACCTAGTCCCAACTCCCCCTCTCTTTGAGGCCATTCAGATCCAGAGATATGGAGTGAAATCTTCAAGGTCACACAACCTGGCAGGGACATATCCAAGACTAGAACCCAGATTTCCTAAGTATAATTTCCTCTCCTGGACCTCCCATCTCTGAATCTACAGTCAGAAAATCTTTGTATCTCCCCATGTTATTTTCCCACGATTGGACAATAGGGAAATCACACAGTTGGAGCTGGTGGTTTACGGAGTAAGAAAAACAAAGCACTCAAAAGAATTAGAAACTTTCCCTGGAATTGGTCACTTCCCAGGAGGTTTATCCATGCCTCTGGAAGTCTCTGACATCAAGAACCCACTGATAGCAAGCAGGGAGAGCAGTTGCATCTCTCAGACGATGTCTGGGACTCAGGATCATCAAGGCTTTAAGTGCTTCTTGCTGGCTGCTGCTTTCTTCCACCGAGATGTCTTTCAGAACTCAGTAAGTGCCTCAGAGGATCATTCTCCCCCATCCTTTTTAGGAGAGTTCTCAAACGTTTTCCCCTGAATCTCACTGTGCCCTCTCACAGTACAGAAAATGAGGCTGCTTTCTTTGACAAGCAACCTTTGAGACATTCTGATTCTTGACAAGTTCAGGTAACAAGAGTGGCATCCCTTCATTAAAGACATTTTAAAAGGCAACTGAGTCAACTTTTCCTTGGGCTTAAAGTTGTGGGTATATAATGCTAGCTACCAACTGCTCTTGAAGCTGTAGACTTTTAAATGGTCCAATCTGGTAATTAACCACCTCTCTTCTCTTTTGATGGGACACTGGAAAGACCTGAACACAGATTCTGTCATGAGAGGAAACTTAGAGGTTTAAGATACCACATTCTAAGCCTGGTTCTGCCAACCCTGGTTGACCAGGTCATCTTGAGCAAACCCCTTCTTTTCTCTGAGTCTCACTTTCATGGTCTAGAAAGAGTATTTTCTTTGACTACATAATGTTGGTTTTTGCTTTTATTTAATGTTACAATTTTAAAATAATAATTTTCATGTAAATATCCTGACTCCCCTAAAAACTAGAAGACCTAACCAACTGGGTTAGTGATACTACATTTTAACCTGTGGAAGCTCTACAGTGGCTTCTCAGTGTTAAGAGTTGCATGCACTGTGGTTTACACCAGTCCACATATGTCTATATGCCTCAACTTGGTTAACTGTCTGAAGCCAGGAAGTTTTGGAGTTTGTGACCCTGGACTAGCAGTAAATAGGTACACCAGGCAAAACATCCCCTATTCAGGCAGAGTTTATGCATTCATAAAACATTACTAGGTATTAGGTGTGTGACTTTTTCCCTAACATCTCCAGTGACATTAATAACACTCTCATGGTAACTCACAATTTTCTATACTATGCTTTTATGCTTTGATTAAGGCTGTTAGACTATTTTCACCTAGTAATTTTATTAAATTATTCCTGGGATGTTTTAATTGCCTCTTACCCATCAAAACCCTTTGTCCATAATAATCATGACCCTCTATTTTGATCTCTATCTATGTGATTCATACCGAAAATTTCTTTAGCATCTATTCCAGGTTTCTCAGGGGTTCTTACAAATGTTCACTTAAATCTTCATTCTTTGTAACTTCTTAGTTCAGTTCAGTTGCTCACTCATGTCAAACTCTTTGCGACCCCATGGACTGCAACATGCCAGGCTTCCCTGTCCATCACCAACTCCCGGAGCATAATCAAAGTCATCTCAATCCCAATGGTGATGCCAGCCAACCATTTCATCTTCTGTTGTCCCCTTCTCCTCCCACCTTCAGCCTTTCCCAGCATCAGGGTCTTTTCCAATGTTGGTTCTTCACATCAGGGAGCCAAAGTATTGGAGCTTTAGCTTTAGCATCAGTCCTTCCAATGAATATTCAGGACTGATTTCCTTTAGAATGGACTGGTTGAATCTCCTTGCAGTCCAAGGGATTCTCAAGAGTATTCTCCAACACCACAGTTCAAAAGCATCAATTCTTAAGTATTAAGCTTTCTTTATAGTCCAACTCTCACATCCATACATGACAACTGGAAAAACCATAGCTTTGACTAGATGGACCTTTGATGGTAATGTCTCTACTTTTTAATATGCTGTCAAGGTTGGTCATAGCTTTTCTTCCAAGGAGCAAGCCTCTTTTAGATTTCATGGCTGCAGTTATCATCTGCAGTGATTTTTGAGCCCAAGAAAATAAAGCCTGTTATTGTTTCCATTGTTTCCCCATCTATATACCATGAAGTGATGGGACCAGAGGCCATGATCTTAGTTTCCTGATTGTTCGGTTTTAAGCCAACTTTTTCACTCTCCTCTTCACCTTCTGCCATAAGGGTGGTGTCATCTGCATATATGAGGTTATTGATATTTCTCCTGGCAATCTTGATTCCAGCTTGTGCTTCATCCAGCCCAGTATTTCGCATGATGTACTTACTCTGCATATAAGTTACATAAGCAGGGTGACAATACACAGCCTTGACGTACTCTCTTTCCGATTTGGAACCAGTCTGTTGTTCCATGCCCAGTTCTAACAGCTGCTTCTTGACATGCATACAGATTTTTCAGGAGGCAGGTAAGGTGGTCTGGTATTCCCATCTCTTTCAGAATTTTCCAGTCTGTTGTGATCCACACAGTCAAAAGCTTTGGCCTAGTCAATAAAGCAGATGTTTTTCCAGAACTCTCCTGCTTTTTTGATGATCCAGAGGATGCTGGCAACTTGATCTCTGGTTCCTCTGCTTCTTCTAAATCCAGTTTGAAAATCTGGAAGTACCTGGTTCACATACTGCTGAAGCCTGGCTTGGAGAATTTTGAGCATTATTTTGCTAGCATGTGAAATGAGTGCAATTGTGCAGTAGTTTGAGCATTCTTTGGCATTGCCTTTCTTTGGGATTGGAATGAAAACTGACCTTTTCCAGTGTTGTAGCCATTGCTGAATTTTCCAAGTTTGCTGGCATATTGAGTGCTGCACTTTCACAGCATGATCTTTTAGAATTTGAAAGTGCTCAACAGGAATTCTATCACCTCCACTAGCTTTGTTTGTAGTGATGCTTCCTGAGACCCACTTGACTTCACATTCCAGGGTGTCTGGCTCTAGGTGAGTGATCACACCATCATGGTTATCTGAGTCATGAAGGTCTTTTTTATATAGATCTTCTCTGTATTCTTGCCACCTCTCCATAGTATCTTCTGCTTCTATTAGGTCCATACCATTTCTGTCCTTTATTGTGTTCATCTTTGCATGAGATGTTCCCTTGGTATCTCTAATTTTCTTGAAGAGATCTCTAGTCTTTCCCATTCTATAGTTTTCCTCTGTTTCTTTGCACTGATCATTGAAGGAGGCTTTCTTATCCCTCCTTGCTATTCTTGGGAACTCTGCATTCAAATGGGTATATTTTTCCTTTTCTCCTTTGCCTTTAGCTTCTCTCCCTTTCACAGCTACTTGTAAGGCCTCCTCACACAACCATTTTTCCCTTTTGCATTTCTTTTTCTTGGGGATGGTCTTGATCACTGTCTCCTGTACAATGTCACAAACCTCCATCCATAGTTCTTCAGGCACTCTGTCTATCAGATCTAATCCCTTGAATCTATTTCTCACTTCCACTGTATAATTGCAAGGGATTTAATTTAGGTGATACCTGATTGGTCTAGTGGTTTTCCCTCCTTTCTTTGAGTCTGAATATGGCAATAAGAGGAGTTCATGATCTGAGCCACAGTCAGCTCCTGGTCTTGTTTTTGCTGACTCTATAGAACTTGCAGATATTAAATACTCAAAATATATGCAAGCACTTGTTTAGATTTATAAAAATGCATTAAAGTGTTAAGAATAATCATTTTTTCATGTCACCTGTTATGCCAACAGATAAAGTAAGAAGTAACATTCTGTCTAGCCAGTGGAAGCTTACCCATCATTCATAATGAAAACTGCCAAGCCAAGCTTTGGGGATATTGATAGAAGCATTAGATGAGTCGGGGTAGATTGTCCTAATCCTACCTCCATGGTAGAAGAAGTAACACGTGGCCTTTCTCCCAGAGAGCCTCAGCAAAAGAGTCACTTTGCCATCAAGACAAGTACCACCAAGTCACCTTGTCACCAGATTGAGTGTAAGAAAGGTAATAACAAAGGGTACCAAGGGTGTTTCTGAGGAAGACCCAAAGGGTCTCTTCTGTCAACTTTCTGATCAGATTGTAACATCACGGATTGAGGTGTCTGATTGTGACCAAGTCATGGACACTCACATAGCTAAGAACAAATGAGTTTTGACTGAGTTACCTGCTTGTCTCAGTGGACTGGACAATTCAGTCACTTTAGCTATTTTTTGGCAGTCCACCATTTGGGGAAACACAATCACTTAATTTGCTACAAATGAAAACTTTTCAGTTGTCTGAAATGCAGTCACACTAAAACCAGTGATGCTGCCACTGCATCCACATTTTGTAATGGGACACTTTCCAAGGTCAACATTCCTATGAAGCATCCATACTATGTTTTATCTCCTCTTGAAACTTATTCATTAAGGCCTAGTTAACTTTCTACGGACATATTTTCCCTTGGCTACCTAACTTGATTTGAGTTCTCTCGTCATTCTTCTATACTCTTTTAAGGTTTATCCATCATTCATTCATTGACTAACTTAGCTATTTGTTAAAAAACAAACAAAAAACAAAGTTCACTCTCAGAGTAAAGGATACTTAAAGGTGGCTTCATTTAAAGTGGAAACTAAAGTTTCATAGTAAATTACAAACAATGCATTTGAGACTTTTCTTGAGAATTACCATTGTAAATATTTAACAGGATTTAGGGTTTTATAGCCAAGCACTGATGTTTAGAATAACAAAGGCATAAAGCAAAGGTTGGGTATGAGAATGGTGAGTTTGTTTGTTTTATAGCAAAAGCATACAGCAGCACCAGATCAACATCTTTTATTTTATGCTTGCAACATTATAATTAAGCAGGTTGTTTTAGGCCATCCTATCTGTGAGCCTTATCAATTTATTTGAGGACCTCTGCTTTACCTTCAATATTCAAATCATCATTTATGTCCTTGTTTTATCATCCTTGGTGATTTGATCTTCCTCAATTGACTCATTGTTGGCACCTTATTCGCCAATAAATTTGCATCACATTCCAGTGTCACGTCCCTCAACTTTACAAAATCCTGCATCTTTTGCAAGACTTGAAAATTTACTTTGCAATTAATTGTTAAACGTAGTCTCATGTGGTGTCTGACGTTTCAAAAATGCAACAGTCTGCAAGAGGCTGATGATACAAATTCAAACACAGCAGCTACTCTTTTTAACAAGCACGTGCACTGGGCTGAAATTAACACAGACTCATTCAGTTCAGTGTGATTTGTTTGTTATCATAGGGTTATTCAATCAAAGGACATTAGATACAGTCATTGTGACGACAAAGACAGGGTTAGGACCTTCAATTTCTTGACGTGAAAAACGTCTTTTCTTCCTGGAAAAAGGAACACATAACGCAGTCCAGTGATTTTCAGAGAAAAGCCCCCAGACCAACAGCCTCAGCATACCCTGGGAACTTATTAAAACTTATTAGAAATGGAAATTCATGGGTTATCGAGTCAGAAACTCTATAGCAGAGCCCAGAGATCCATGTTTTAACTAACTTGCCAAGTGATTCTGACACATGCTAAAGCGTAATGGCCATTGATTCAATACAATCTTGTATTATTGAGGCAACAAGGGCCCAGGAAAGAAAATGTGATGCAATTATTGAATTGCAACAACAGGCAACTCGGGTTCTAACTTCATGGAGCCTTCCTTCCACCTTGTATATAGCACTCTAAAACATTCCATTTATATGGGGCACACAAATTCTGCTGTGCACTTATTTAATTATCACTACTGTTCTATGAATAGTTTTATCATCTCTAGTTTACAAATGAGAAAATGCTCAGAGGGAACAGGGTGTACAAGGTCTCATTTAATAAGGGATGGATCCTGGATTCAATTTCAGTTTTTTGAAACTTCGAAGTTTGTGTCTTTCTTTAATCGAACTATAGCATCGGATATACCTAACTGCACTATAAATTCATAAAGGCAGATATATACCTTATTCATATTTTTTGGTCACAATATTTGAGTCATACTTACAGGGACTGGCTCACCCCTTGGTGCAAGAAGTAGAAGAGTATTTTGGAGAAAGACTACTTCCTGTCTATACTGATGTAGGCACAGCTGATTGTATTCACTCCTTTCCTGGGCTTCCCAGGTGGTGCTAGTGTAAATCTGCCTTTAATATAGGAGACTCAGGTTTGATCCCTGGGTGGGGAAGATACCCTGGAGGAGGGCATGGCAACCCACTCCAGTATTCTTGCCTGGAAAAATCTCATGCACAGGGGAGCCCGGCAGGCTACAGTCCATGGTGTTGCCAAGAATCAGACACAACTGAAGTGACTGAGCACACTTTCCTTTTCTAAACTTCTGCAACAAAGCAAACAATCAACCAACCTATATCAGCTTGGCCAGAAAGGCTATTTTTATTCTTCATTGTTATGTATAAAATGCTTCTGCTTGTTGTATATTTGGGGGCTCTTGTTTAGATTTTTTAAAATATTTTAAGTGGTGTTCATTTATTATATTTGAGGCTTCAGGCTATGTTAACAAGTGGTACAATTTTAGAAATCTGCAAAAAAAAATTAAATGCCATGTGGTAAAAGAATATGTTAAATATAGGTTCTCAGTATAGAAGTACATTTTCCTTCTAAAAATGTGTTAATTATTTTCAATAGTCATCAATAACCACTAATACTTAGAGAGAGCTTACTATTTTCTAGGATATGAACTACGTACTTTTTTATGTAGTATCTTCTATAATTCTCACAGTAATCTTACGATGTTCATGTTGGTTTTTCCCCATTTTATACAGGATGAAACCAACTTTCAGAGATTAAATAAATTGCATAAAATGACACAGTCTAGAAAATGCTTTCTCCAGGATTTAGCTCTAGCATCCTGGAGACAGATTCGCCACCTTCTATTTCTCAAAGCAGGGACTTCCAAAGCCCTGCCCAAGCCTTAGTAGCTCCTTCTTGATACCAAATATCTAGGCTGGTAAGAAAAGGTCCCACAGTCTGACCAAATCTACCCCTTTACAGATTTATTTCATGCTTACAACTTTCACGCTGCTGTTGTTCAAGTCATGGTATATTTCCATGTACATTTGCCATTTCCGCCTCTAGTACAGCTTCTCCTCTCCCATCTCAGCTGATACCAGCATGATCTAATTCTACTCAGTCCAATGAGAGTTTTCAACTGTGGCACCAATAATACAACTCATCACTCTGACCTGCAGCAAAACGGGGAAGATGGTGAACACACTCCTAATGGTCTGACCTGTATCCATGGAAGCCAGCAGCAGTGGTGTGGAGTTTAGTGATGCTCTTGTTCCTAATTTCTGTACTGCATCTATGTTCACCAGCTGGCAGGACCTCCTTGGGTCACATGATTGAGTGAGACAGTGTTGAAACAGAATACTGATAAGGCTGCTAATCTGCCAGAGGACAGGCCAAACAAATTCAGACCACAGAGGTAGCAAAATCATTTTCAGATTCTTAAACTGTGCTCCAATTTCTCTGGAACGTCCCCGGTTTTTCTTGTTATCACTACCTCTCAACTGGCACCTATACTCATTATCTTGTGTTGTGGGCATTCCCCCCAGGGGTTCATATCATACTCATGTCCTAAATGAGGAAATAAAGGAATAATTTCTTTAATGCAAAAATTTTAAAAAGGCTCTTAGAAATCAATGAAACAACTGGGCAAATTGGAAGACATGCAAAGACGGTTCAGAGAAAGACAAATAACAGAAGAAGCTCAACCTCAAGTGTATTTCAAGAAAAGAAAATTTTAAAAACAGTTTAACATTTTCTACTTAATTGATAAACTACCTTAAAATACTGTAATGCTCACAACTGACAAACTTATGAGACACTTGGTATCGTCTATTGCTGAATGTGTGTGTGCATACATACATTACGTGTGTATGTGTGCTAAGTCACTTCAGTCGTGTCCGACTCTGCAATCCTATGGACTATAGCCTGCCAGGCTCCTCTGTCCATGGGATTCTCCAGTTAAGAATACTGCAGTGGGTCATCATGCCCTCCTCCAGGGGATCTTCCTGACTCAGGGATCGAACCCCCTTCTCTTATGTATCCTGCATTGGCAAGTGGATTCTTTACCACTAGCATACAGTACTCATAGGTAATGCTGGTTCATTTTTTGCATTTTACTTTATGTATTTTTATCTTAATATAAGAAATTTTGGCACCACACACACAGGACAGTTATACGGTATTTATCAAAATTTAAATGCACATATTCTTCTGTCCAGAGGTTACAGTGCTGGTGATTTTCCTATGACTCTCTTTTTACAAAGATGCTAAATATAAAAAAGAATGTGTAATGAAAAATTATTCTCAATAGCTCAAAGCTGGAAATAACCTATAAATTCTTTCATACGTAACTAAATATTTAACACTAAATACCCAACTAAACCCCTTCTTGGCACACAAATTCCAAAGAAATGATTTTACAAAAGTGGTGGTCAGCTTTTTGTAAATCTGTTCGTGATTACCTTTTGATTTAGAATTCCAAAGGAGACTTCCAAGTTGGGTGGGGTCCAAAAAGCAGGGCCTCAGAAAAATAAACAGAATGATTCTGGAGATGGAAGACTCCTCATCTTCCAGGCTCTTCAGGACTCCTGGTCTCAGCTTTTAACCACTTCTGCTCCCCAGTGCTGCTCTCCATGCTAATGGGGCTTTTGCAGTCATTTGCAGACAGGCACAGAGCACTGAGAATCTGAACCACAGAGCAAGCATGTCCCCAAATGACATCAAACAAAAGGACACTCTGCCTTACTGTGTCAGTTCTCATCCTATAAACAAGAGTCCTTTCACAGTCTATTGAATCCCATGTTTTCCACATTTGTGTGTTTGTATTTGCTGCTATCACTGATTAAGAGTCCCCCTGAGCAGAGTGCTAAAGTGTATCTAGTGTTCCTAAGCACAAGACAGCTGTGATGTGCCTTATGGAGGAAGCAAGTGCGTAAGGTAAGTTTTGCGCTGGCCTGAGTAACATCACTGTGGATTGTGAATTCAATGCTGATCAATTAATGATATACATTAAACATGAGGTCTCTGAACAGAAACACACATCAAACAAGCTTCTTTGCTGATGAAAATGTTGTGACCCCAGCCTGTAGGAAATTAACTCTTTATTTCCCTTAGGGGTAATAGTTTTATCACGAAGTCAGCTTTCCTGGCAACTATGTAGAATCTAACTACCTTGGCACAGAAAAGAGAACAAGTTTCCAAGTATCCCGTAGAAATACAGAGCATCACTGAGCTCAGAGTCAGTCAGTTATTTCTGTGGGGTCTGTGTAAGAGATGAACAGTCCCCACCACTGAGACTTGGTAGGTGGAGGGTAAAAAGACAGCCCTTTTCAGGGGCTGGACAGAGAATAAGGGCCACAGTTCAGGTTGATAGCACCCCTAGGGTGGAGCTGATCCAAGACAGCCAGAATATCTGACCGGGTCCTGTGCTGTAAGGAGGGAAGAAGGTCTGCACATGCTGATAGAAGATTATCTCCCAGATGTATATTTTAAATTTGAGTAAGCCAGAAATTATATATGTGTATACACATACACATATATATACACATATATATTATATATAATGCAGATGAAATGATCTGTAGACTAAAATTATATCTATATAGCCATTTCCTATAAACCCATGCAATATTTTTAGAAGGATACACAAAAAATTATTTTAAAAAATAACTTTAAACTATAAGCTTTGTCAAGGCAGGGAACATATCTGTCTTCTCTCAGTTATGTTCTGTGCCCAGCCTGCTGTCTTATGTATATTATGTGCTTTTCAGTATTTCCTGAATGACTAGGTCATTGAATAAAAATGAGAAGGGGGGGGATGTCAGGGGGATTTTCTCTGTATTTTTTGTATTCTCTGTTGGTAGCATCTGTTAACATGAATACATATCACATTCAGAATTTTATTTTTTTTTTAAATCTGATGATTACACTCATTTATCCTTCAAAGGCTGTTAAGCCCCTTTCAATGTCACAACCATATTTTCAATTCTTTGGTAATTATTCCATCTCTTCCCATTCCTTTCTCTAATCCATAGAGACAGAGTGGTTTCTCTAAAAATCATGTTGTGACTAAACTTCAGCTACAGCTTATCTGACCAGAGGTGGATGCTTGACACCATCTAAGCCAACCTCTCTCTTGTAAATGTGAACTCGTATGTGCTTGAAACTTTATACACTGGTCTCCTGAGAGCCAGAATCTTAAGTTGTATATGTGGGAGTTATCGATATCTACCGTAGGCTCTGAGTAACAAGGCAAGGCAATTGTTTGAGAAAGAAGGATGGGGAAGGCAAGCAGAGAGAAGCCTAGAAGCCATGAGAGGCAAAGAGAGGGGATACTTAAGGCTCTTGACATCTGTGTATTTTCAGTCTCTTTTTGATGACCCGTTTGTATCTCCTCTTAGATTCTTTAAGATACTTTTATATTTGTAACAAAATAAACATTATTTAGTCGCTTTGAGGTGGTTTCTGTTTAATAGCTACTTTAGGACTCTGACCCATACATTTCCCCATTGTCTCAATGATAAAAACCGAGCATCACTGTCCGTGTGCAAAGCCATAGACAAGACATTTCAAGATTTGGCCCTCATCAGCCTCTGCATCCTATTCTCCTCTTACTCCCTTACACATTCCCTCCCTGCACTGCCCTGGGGTCTGGTGGCTCAGATGGTAAAGAATCTGCTTTCCAATGAAGAAGCCCTGGGTTTGATCCCTGGAACAGAAAGATACCCTGGAGAAGGGAATGGTTGCCCACTCCAGTATTCTTGCCCGGAGAATGTCCATGGACAGAGGAGCCTGGCGGGCTGCAGTCCATGGGGTCACAGAGAACCGGACACGACTGAGCAACACACCTTACTACTGCTACCACTCCACCCTCTCCTATCGGGTTGGCACTGACTCAGTTCAGCAGTCATCTCTTAGGAGACGCTTTATACAGGCACTGCGGCCACCACTACAATCAGCAGCTCTGTGCCTAGGTGACAAGCCTGGCATGCCTCCTTCTATGAGACAGGCACTCTGTAAACTTTAGTCTTCCACATGCTCGACGAACCTACTCAACTGTAGCTCCCTTGAGGATGGGATCCTCTTCATTTGCAGCACTGTCATCAGCGTTTAACATGCTTCGTGCCTCTGTGCTTACTGAATGCATTATTCTTACTGTAACCATGCCCTAAAAAATCTTAGATTTCCATAGAAGTTTCATATTTCATTACAATATCTAATGAAATATCTGAACAATGAAAAATAGGCCAACCTGATACTATTGCATGCCGTGTAGTTTGAACTCCAGATACATGTAGGATTAGTGCGTTCCATGACCACACACAGACTTGAGGAACTCAGGATACACCAAATCAGAAAACATCAGGAGAAATGAGCTAATTACAACTAATTTCAAACTGTGACTATGACAACCAGACATCAGATAATAGAAACAACGCTCATAACCGCAGGCTTTTCATAGTTACAGAAAATCCTCTTGAATCCAAAAGATAAAAATGGTAAGAAATCTCTCACATCAAGATAACTATTTTCTCCCTACTTTTACCAAGTTGTTGTAGTTTTATCTTTTTCATACATGTTTCACTTCATGACTAGATCTAATCTCCTCCATTCTCCTGGTTTTACAGATGGGGAAATGCAGATACAGATGGAAGTGGTGAGACTAAGTTGAAAAAGCCAATTAGCAGATGAGCTGGGGATAGAACTTGCAACTTCCTCTTTTGATTCAAACTGGTTTCCCTCATCTTTCACTGGGAGTTTGTAGCTCGATCTCAGCGTCCTGAGCCTGAGTGTACCTAGAATTTAATCTTGCAGATTTGCCAAGCTCTAGCCCCTGGATAGTAGAGGTATGCAAAAGCCAGAAGAAATTTTATTGGAAACCAATCTCACAGGCAGAAATCAAAATGACATCAGCTACGATAAATAACTGCAGTGTACTCTTGAAGTAAAGGTTGGCTGTGTCTCAGGCGAGGTCAGCTTGTAGCATCCACAAGAAATAAATATAAGACAGCTTATCTTTTTGAAAGCAGGAGACTATAAAAACACAATTGCCAGAATGGGAGAAAATTGAAGCTGATTTCCATGGCAACAAAAGAGTTACACAGATGAAATAGGGGCACATAAAAATCTATGTACAAAACATTAAAGGCAGAAAAATGGAAAGTAAACAGGGGATTGGCATTCATCAAAAATGTCCCCAGCGAGGCAACTGCCACCAATGCTCCTTGAGTCTGGGAGTCAGGAGAGAAACACTTTCAACTAGCAATTCCAGGTCTGGCTATTGCAATCTACAAATGCCCTGGTGAGCATGGTCCCTCTCTGCTAGTGTGTGTCGGAGGGTGACTCTTTATTTATCATTTGGGTATTTCTTGCAGCAAACTCTGATAAATTCATTGACTCTCTAGGACTCCGTGGTCCCCAGTCTCCCTGGTATCAGGAACCAGTTTCGTAAAGGATGTTTTTTCCATGGACTGGGGTTGGAGTGAGGGTTTAAGAATAATTCAGCATTACAATTCATTGTGCACTTTGTTTCTATTATTGTTACATCAGCTCCACCTCAGATCAACAGGCATTAAATCCCTGAGGTTGGGGACCCCTGCATCTAGGTAACAGATTTGCTATGAGGTTATCAGACACCTTCCTAATGATAGAAACCTCTCAAAACTGTTATTTTTCTCTATTCTTCTACCCTCACCTTAGTTCAGGTTCCCATGTTACCTGCTGTGTGGGGTCTTTCCCCATGTAGGTATGTTTGACATCCTGCTGACTTTATTTTTCTAAAGCCAATCTGTATCTGGGTCCACTGAACGCCCTTACTATGGATCCTGACTGCCAAACTCCATAGCTTGGCACACCAGCTCTTCATGTTTCAAGGGCATATAAAAATCTATGTATGATACATTAAAGGGAGAAAAATGGAAAGTAAACAACACGAGACTGGCATTCATCAGAAATTCTCACCTCATGCCGTGTACCCAGCACTCCCAACCTACTTTTCCCAGTAATGTCATCTTTCCTGGGACTCCCATCTTTGCACACACTGCTCTCCTTGGCTTGCCATGTCTCTCCCTCTCTTGCCTAGCATTTCCTAAATGAGAGCAGCAGGCCCTCTTCCTGGAGTCCTCCACTAACTGCTCCACCCCCCTCAATGGCTCAGATATTTCTGATAAGATGCTCCCCTGGCACTCTCTGAAAATGCTTGATTACAAATGCTTATTAAACTATATTGCAATCGCCAGCTCACTTGCCAGTCTCCCCTACTAGGTTGTGAGCATGTCATGATTTATCTGTCATCATAGCCCTAGTATCTGGCAAACAATACACATTCAATATACACTTACAGACTGAAATAAACTAAATATATCTCCCACGAGTGTTTGCCCAGGTTCCTGTTGCATGCCATTCCTA
The DNA here is from genome assembly GCA_007570785.1 of Antilocapra americana. Classification (NCBI taxonomy): domain Eukaryota; kingdom Metazoa; phylum Chordata; class Mammalia; order Artiodactyla; family Antilocapridae; genus Antilocapra; species Antilocapra americana. Next base: position 121,240 of record ML661893.1, on the reverse strand, counting down.
GCTTGAAGTTCACCTGCTCTAATAAAATCCCAATCCCACTGCTAAATTGTTCAAGCATGTAGGAAGTTCTTCCTCATTTTCATTCTTTAGGTGCACACATTTTCAACCTTTATGAATCACTGCTTTATGTTTCATTATTTAGAATTCCCAAAGCCTCCAAGCAAGCTCCTGATGGTGTCTTCCGACTGCTCAGTCGCTCATGAAAGAAAACTCATAGAAACATAGAATCCAATAGTCCGTGTGTCCTTTTGCTGTTTACCTACTATCTGGGGCTACCCCTTCGGGTACTCTCAGTCTTCAGGGAAAAGAAATGAAGACAAAGAAATGAAAAACACCAAGGGAAAATAAAGCCTATGGCCACACAAAGACTTACACACCAATGTTCACAGCAGCTTGTTTTTAACAGTCACAAAACTGGAAACAGGCCAAACACCCACATCAGAAGGTGAATGCATAAACAAACTGTAGCATATCTGAGCCATGGAATACCACTGAGCGATAAAAAGGAAGAATCTAATATGTGCAATAGAACAAATGACCCTCAAGACAATGCTGAGTGAAAGAAATCAGGCAAGAAAACATATATACTGTGTTATACCATTTATGTAAGATTCTAGAAAATGCAAACCAATCTATAGTGAAACAAGGCAGTTCACCAGTTGCCTGGTATTAAGAAATCATGAAAGAATGGAGGGAGAGATTACAAAGAATCAGGAGCAAACTTTGAGAAAATGGATGTATTAACTATCTTGATTTTGATGAAGGTTTTGCGGGTATATTGGCTTCCCAAGTGGCTCAGTGGTAAAGAATCTGCTTGCCAATGCAAGAGACACAGGAGATGCAGGTTTGATCCCTGGGTTTAGGACGATCCCCTGGAGAAGAAAATGGTAACCCATTCCAATATTCTTGCCTGGAGAATCCCATGGACAGAGGAGCCTGGTGGGCTACCATCCATGGGGTCGTAAAAGAGTGGGACATGACTGAGCAGGTACACACTGCAGGTATATACATGTATCAAAACTGTATCCTTTAAATACCTGTGGCTTACTATATGTCAATTACAGCTCAATGAAAGCAGAAAGGAAGGAAATAAAGTAGGGAGGGAGGAGGAAATTAACAGAAATATCACAACTATGTTATGTCATAGAGTCAACGTAACAGTCTACCATCAACAAAAGAAAAAAATTATACAGTTTACCCAGGGATACAAATCTCAATGTGGGGATAAAGAATGGAATCTAATAAGATTTTATTGGAAGATGGTGATAGGACCATAATTCAAGGCACTAACAGGCAGAAGTAGGAAGCAACAAATTATGATTCCCCCTCTATTACCTTTTTTTTTTTTGTTCTGTGGCAATACCCTGTTCACAAATTGGTAATTGTTCTCTGTCCTCAGAATCAAGCCTTATCTCAACAGCTATTTGGAGAAGGTCTAAAACATGGGTCCCAATATACTTTACAGTTTTATCTTCCATCGTCCTTCCTCTGCTATCTAATTAAAACATTCTACATCATGTCACATCAGGCTTTTCTGTTTTCTTAGTAATCAATCCCGCCTTTTCAGCCTCCATACAAGTGATTACATAGATTATGATCTACTCTGCATGCACAAACACTCAATTGATTAAGATCAATTCATTAGAACAGACCCTGATGCTGGGAAAGATTGAGGGTAGGAGGAGAAGGGGATGAGAGAGGATGAGATGGTTGGATGGCATTCACTGACTCAATGGAAATGAGTTTAAACAAGCTCTGGGAGTTGGTGATAGGCAGGGAAGCCTGGAAGCCCATGGGGTCACAAAGAGTCAGACATGACTATGGGACTGAACAACAACAACTTAACTCAGATTCCACCTCCTTCCAAAAAGTGAGGCACCACTGTTTTGTCATCCCTCATACCCCTGGTGGGATTGATGTTAGAGATAAAGCCATGGGCTGCCTTACCTCTGAGCTGTCTACGTATATATTTACTCCCTGTTAGACTTGGACTTCTATAGAGTAAAAATGGGTTTCCCTGGTGGCTCAGAGGTAAAGAAACCACCTGCAATGTAGGAGGCCCAGGTTTGATCCCTGGATCAGGAAGATCCTCTGGAGGAGGGCATGGCAACCCACTCTAGTATTCATGCCTGGAGAATCCCATGGACAGAGCCTCGTGGGCTACAGTCCATAGGGTTGCAAAGAGTCAGACACTACTGAAGTGACTGAGCACAGCATGGGGTAAAAACATTCTTCCACTTTCTTTTTCCTTACACAGGCTAACACATGTTCTTTGAATCTTCTTGGAAAATGAAAAGAAGATCCTTTTACTCAGATAAAGAAGGAACCTTTTCTGTGCTCTTGTTGAACTAGCCACTAGACCTTTATACTTTATTAGAACAAAGACAGCCTGTTCCGTTCACACTACATTCAAGGCTGAATACCATGCTCAAGATGGAAGGCACCCATGTGTGCACACCGGATGAAACTGGAGGATTGTGTGGCTCTGAAGCAGAGGTGTGCCACTTACATAACCCACCATGCACTCTTGGATTTGAGTTACCTTCCTTAGACTCTGCTATGTCCCTACAAGACTGATGGGAAAAACATTGTAGTTGACACATTTAGAAATGGAGGCTTAGAAGACTGGCAAGTTTACAAGGCTGATAATATCCAAGATAGGACTCAAAGGAGCACCCGCCATCCTTCCTTTCCTCAAATATGTAGTTAGTGAGGCATGTGCCCAGAGAAGAGATAACAGTGAACAAGAAGGGCACTGTCCCTTCTTCCAAGGAACTTAAGGTCAAAGAGAAAGACAGAAAAGCAGAACGCACAGTTACACAGCAGTGCTGTGGCTGTGTCTTGAGAACAGCAGGAGGGTGGGAGGCTGGGGAAAAGGAAACTCTTTCCCCAAAGAAGGGTAAGAAGCCGAGCTTGATGGATGAACAGGAACTGCCACTAGTTGCAAGGGTGAAGGGGGCAGTGTTCCAACTAAAGGTCTTTTTTTTTTTTTTTAATATCATCTTCATGTAAATTCATAGTTTAGATTTTCCTCAAAATCTAGACTCTGTTGGAAAACTTGAAGCAACTTCTTCCAAGTATATAGTTAGTACTGATTATATTTCTGAGCCCCTCTCAACATTCTCTTAAGGAACCTATAAGATAACCCTCTCTATAACCCACTTCCCATTCCTAAGGTGAATCAGATCTGATATTTTCTTGTGTATAGGATAAATTGTTGTTTAGTCCTAAGTTGTGTCCAACTCTTTGTAACCCCATGGAATGTAGCCCGCCAGGCTCATCTGTCCATGAGATTTCCCAGGTAAGAATATTGGAGTGGGTCGCCCTTCCCTTCTCCAGGGGATCTTCTCAGCTCAGGGATCAAACCTGGGTCTCCCGCATTGCAGGTGAATTTTTTAACCACTGAGCCACAAGGGACACCCCATAGAAGAAATACAACAGGCTAATTTTTTTTTTTTTTCCCTGAGGTTAACTCTGGTATACAGAGACCTGTTGCAATTCTTAGATTTAGAAGTTAATTTCTATTATTTTGCAGCTGATGAAATATTAAAGCAAAAAACACAAAGTAATATTTAATGGCAGTACAGTAATTATTAATCAGTTTCCTAGTATGTGAGACACAGGGTGCAACTGTCTTTCGTGTACTATCTCATCTAGTAACAACAATTTGATGAAGAAAGCACTATTACCATCACAATGATGTAAACACTGTTAATTGCTACTTAGTTATAACTTGCCTAAAGTATGAGCAACTGAACTCAGGAACCAAAATTTAAACCTTAGGTGTAAATGTAAGAAACCTTACATTGTTTCTTCTTGCTGCTGTAAAAATTTACTGAACATTTAGTGGCATAAAAGCAAATTTATTACCCCACAGTTCTAGAGGTCAGATCTTTAAAACGTGTCTCTCAAGGCTATAATCAAGGTGATAGAAGTGCTGCTATTCTTTTGTTTCTTCTGTTGACTTGAGCGAAGAAATCGCCTCTTGCTTCTTCTACCTTCTAGAGGTAGCCTAATTCCTTGGCTCATGGGTCCCAGCCATTAACTGTATCATCCCAACCTGTACTTTACTTATAACACTCTTCGTTGACTCTCCTGTCTCCTTCCATTTACACAATTGTTATCTCATTGGGCCCCATAGATAACCCAGGATAACTTCCCCATTTCAAGATCCTTAACTTAATCACAGCTTCAAAGTCCATTTGCCATGCCAGGTAGTGACGTCATATGCTCCGAGAATTAGAATGTGATCATTGGAGGGGGTTATTATTCTGCCTACCATAGTCTTTTTCCATTGTGCTGTGGCGTATGACTGGGGCTAGTGACACAGCGATATGGTTCTAATGAATGATGCTCAAGACAAAACGTAACTTAATTTGTTCTTACTGCTAAAATCACTTTTTTCTGAATGGTTTTTGGATCTCTGGGAGACAATAGCTAAGGTAGCAGACCTAGGAGAGATGTTACTGACTCTATAATGCCTTCTCTCTTTATGACAATCATTTTCACCTTCAAATTTGGTGATATCTTATTTGAACGGATGGACAACTTGGAGCTATCATCAAAAACCCTAAGTAAATCAAGTCTCCAAACTCTCCTAGTCTGAGAAGTTTACCTCATCTTTTGAATGCTGCTGGAACTCCTAGGATCATACATGTTAAGTCAACTAGTTCCAAAGAAATCAATACCATTCAGATAAAATAATAAAATATTAATGGAAAGCCCGCTGTGTTAAGAGTCAGTGACCCACGTTCCATTTGGAGAATCAAATGTTGGCATTCTGCTTCATCAGCTGGACAAGTCACACAGCTTGTGGGGCTGCTCTGGGTCTCAACATCCTCAAATGTGAAATGAGATGAATAACCTTTCCCCTTTCTCGCTCCCTCCCTCTCAGGACTGGTGAAATGACCAAATGAGATCATCAACACAAAACTGCTTTGCAAGCTAGATGAGCAATCAGTTTAATTATTAATGGTGAAGGGTCTGCAAGGTACTGTGGGAAAGATAAACATACCTAAGGCATAGCTTCAACTTCTCAAGGACTCTATAATTTTGATAGAGCTAAGTCATGGGCACAGATTAGCTTGTTCATGTAACCTTCTTCTGATAACAAATTGTTTTCAGCCCCATCTAAAAGCAATCTTATCATGAGATTAACCCAAATGAGGATTGGGGGCTTTGTGTAACTTTGGAAACATTCTAGTCATGGACACTTAAGTATACTTTTAAATCTCCTACTTTAATTCCAATAACAATAATAGGTAAGACTTACTAAGAAATTATGTTAGTGCTGAGTATTTCTGCACTCTTAATATTCATTTCTTATAACAGGAGCTTAAAAAGCCTGTCTCTACTCTTTTATTCACTTTGTCCCTCGTGTAATGGAGAGGATTTTCTGATTGGTAAGTTTGTTTAGAGGAACTAAGAATGTATCATCAGCTATTCCTTTGCCTTCTTGGAGAACACAGCTCCTCCTCTGCTTATCCATGTCACCTGTGCCACAAGAGGCTCTTTTGTGAAGGGGGCCTATCTCAGATAAGTACTGCCATGACTGGGGACTAATTCTGAGCTTGCTTATTAGCCACTCCATTTGGTAATTAGACTGAAAGCTATATTCTCCAACCTGCCCTCTATCATCACATAAGGTGATGTCTTGGTCTCTAGTTTTTCTTTTATTTTTCTGATCAAAGTTTTACAGGAAGTTTATTCCAAGGTCTCCATGACTAATGTGTCCCAGTAAACATGCTCAATATTTTTCATGCTATACGTCAAGTAATCAGGATAATAATGCATGTGTTTGAGGAATTTGAGGTAGTTTGTATAGCTTACCCGAGGTCTCTCAGCTAGTAAGGAGGTTGGGAGCCAAACCCAGTTCTTTCTAAATCTGAAACCTGCACATTTGGTTAGCTGTACATAGATAAATCATGGAGGGAACTCATTTCTACTTGATATATTAACTTAGATCCCAGCAGAACCAAAACAATGGCCAGCATTTAGGAAATCTCCTTTCTTTCTTCCCCCTGCAGACTGTTTGACCCCTGGATTTTCTATTTCCTTGTATGTAAAATAGAAATAATAGTAATATGGCACTACCTTGGGCACCTCAATGTTGTAACGAGCACATGAGAGAATGGATGGATGGAACCTTTGAGAAACCTGACGGTATAAGTAAACAGGGTTTTCATAATCACTTAAGATTTTATGGTAAGATTGCCTCCTGGCAACATTTTAGGAACTGAATATTGAAACTGTCATATAGTTCAGTACAAATTCCCAACCAAGGTCTCAATCCAACAAACCTAGCCCTATTGCACTGCCTTCCTCAAGACCACAGGCTCCCTCAGTACCACTCTGCCTTGTGATCAGAGGACTCCCGCTTCAGATGCACAGCCTGAACCGCAGCCCCCAAGTCTGAGCTCAGTGACCGACAGCTCTGCAACCTCAGTTCAGGTTCAGAAATCTATCTTCTGTGTGAACTACAGATTTCTCTGTTACCAAAGGAATTTCTGGGGATTGTCAAAAAGAATTTTTATGTAACGGGGACAGAGTTTTAAAAGCATCTATATGTTCTTTTTATAAAGATTCATAAAGCCATGATCCTCAGCTCAATCATGATAATGAAGCTTAAAATTAGGTCCTGACATTGCAGATGGATTATACGTCATGACTGAAGCTTCTATAAGTCACCAGAGAATTGAAAACTCAATTAATTTGGGAGCACTAATATTCCACAAAAGATCTTGATATTAAAGCTAAGCAGACTGTCAGTTTATTTAATTTTATCATCTTTACTTGAAAAACCAAGCGGAAAAAAACTATACCCATGATGAAGACAAATTAGTACTAAAACACAGTAAAATGACTCATGGTACATTCTGAATAAGGCTCAAATTGGTCTTTAATTTGAACAAGGAATAATTTGTGAGAAAAACTATAGCCAACACGATTGGTTTTACACCTTTTAAAGACTCGACTATCGCCTCAAGGTAAACTGATTACCTGCCATTTGATATTACCTTATAAATCCCATGACATTACCAATTGGGCATTCTATGCAACCAAGCCTTGATCATCAGCTCAAGACAGGATCTCAGATGTGTAGGAATAGAATTTGTCACTGCATCAACGACAGGAGAGATGCTTTCTTGAGTGAAGCATTCTTCCTCGCAACTCTATCTGTGGGCTAGGTTACGAGACAATGTGCCTGACTCATGGAAAGTTGCCATGTACCAGTTTGTGGTAGAGGCTTCTCACACCAATCAGAATGACCATCGTTCAAAAGTCTACAAATAATACATGTCGGAGAAGGTGCAGAGATAAAATAACCCTCTGTTGGTGGGAATGTAAATTGGTACAGCCACTATGGAGAACGGTATGGAGGTTCCTCAAAAAACTAAAAATAGAGCTACCATAGGATCCAGCAATCCTGCTCCTAGGCATATACCCAGGAAAAAACTATAGTCCAAAAAGAAATACATGCACCCCCATGTTCAAAGCAGCACTATTTGCAATAGCCAAGACATGGTAACAACCTAAATGTCTATCAACAGATGAATGGATAAAGAAAATGTGGTATATATACACAGTGAAATATTACCTGGCCATTAAAAAGAATAAAACATTGCCATTTACAGCAACATGCAGTCCATGAGAATATCAAACTTAGCAAAGTAAGGCAGAAAGTGAAAACAGGATAACACTTACATGTGAAATCTGAAATATGACATAAGTGAATGTATCTATGAGACAGAAACAGACTCAAAGACACAGAGAATCAATTTGTGGCTGCCTGGTAGGGCGGGGAGGGAAGGATTGCGAGTTTGGGAGTGGCAGGTACAAACTACCATCCATAGGATGGATAAACAGCAAAGTCCTACTGTACAGCACAGGGAACTAATGATACTCAGCATTCTGTGATCAACTGTATGGAAAAGAATATAAGTATGTTTAACTGAGTTGCTTTGCTATATAGCAGAAATTAGCACACTGTAAACCTCCTATACTTCAATAAAATACGTTTGAAAAGAGGCATGCTGCAGTGAGTCTAACCCTGTGAACTTCAGCCTCTGCCATGAGGTTAGCATGCCCTGGAAGTGGCTGCTCCTCCAGTCTGAGACCTACAGGAGACCATATGGTGTGCCTGACACCAGAACCGGCTACGCGGCTTTCAGGACCTGGTGAAAACGACGATCTAGGGCTCCTTGTAAATTGAAAGAGCATGACAATAGAAGCTTAAATCAAACGTGGGGCCCCTCTGAGCATAAGGCCCTTTGTGACCCTACCTAGAGGTGGCAATCCACAGATCCACCCCTGCTTGCCAGAGCTCCGGCTGAGCCCCAGGTCTCACACAACCTGGGCAAGCAGTGCTTGTTGTCGCACTCAATTTTTGATGTGGTTACTAAAGTTTTGGAGCTGCTGGCTACAGCAGATGCTGACTAATATAGCAGACACCTAAAACGGGGAAAGCAATGGGCTGTAAAATGTTTGCTATGGTGGCACACTGGTGTCTTGGCCCCATCCAAGACAGGCAGGAGCTACTGGGTTCCTGCCAACAGTTGCCCTGTTGTACACCCTTGCCAACAGGCACACTCAGTGCTTTCAGTCTGTTTTTCATTGCTGGGTGGAAATCCCCATTCTACATGAAATAATTCCACTTTTTAGCATGGGTAACTTAATTTTTGAGACATTATACAAGGAGAATAAGATAGGTCTGTTGTCCATATTGTGTTTAATTAGCACTACGCCATGAGGTTTATTTCGTGGTACTGATGAAAATAGAAGGTAGTTCAAATTAAGAGTTAAAATGATGACTGAAATTACTTTGCCAGTCTACAAGTGGATTCCTCAACAGCCCGAGCTTTCTTCTCAGATAGTGAAGTCACAAAATAAGGTGAGGATCACCATCAAAAACACTTTGTAGGTTCTTCCTCCAAATGCCTATAAGGTACAAGGGGCTCTTACAGAATTTATGAGAACATAAAAAGATATCCTGTAAATCAAAATAAAACCCAAGAGCTCACTACTCCAACAAGCAAGATAGGTCTATCTATGACATACTTGTGCACACACTTGTAAAAAGGATTTATTCAAAACTTGGCTTGACTCTTTGTCATCTTTGTCAAGATTCTTAACTGCATTGAGTCACAGCGTTCTCGTCAAAAAAACATGGTGATTTTTAATAGAATTTATCCTATAGAGTTGTGTGAGGATTCATTAAAATCATGCATAAAGTTTTAGCACCATGTATGCTAAGTCATTTCAGTCATGTTCGACTCTTTGTGACCCCACGGATTGTAGCCAGGCAGGCGCCTCAGTCCATGAGATACTCCAGGTAAGAAACTAGAATGGGTTGCCATGCCCTCCTCCAGGGGATCTTCCCCACCCAGGGACTGAACCTGCATCTTTTACATCTCCTGCATTGGTTGGTGGGTTCTTTACCACTAGTGCTACCTGGGAAGTCCCTGGTACATTGTAAGTAGAGCTTTAATTTTGATATTAATGGCAAGGATCCCATAAGATTTTATATACCATTGTATATATAATCCCTAGGACAGTCTCTTTATACAGTAAATCTTTAAACAAATATTTGTGGAACAAAATAAATTAATGAAACAATTACATCCAATAGCATTCACTGAGATCTGAGCAGCCATTTTGAGAAATGCAGAGATAGCTAAGTCAAAGCTATGGCAAATATTTCATAGACAGAACACAGACTCAGTGTATTTAAATACTCTTGATCCTATTTAATAGAGCCATTTCCTCTGTAATTGCTAATAGAACTCCAATTTTATTCAGCAGACAGATGGCAATGGGCTCATCAAAGATAGTCCCCTCCCTCAGCCCCAGGGGACAGATTTTGACTGATCTAAACTTAGACTGATCTTAACCAACAATGATAATCCATTCATCCCCCTTTGCTGGTCACTGGTTTGAGGGCAGGCTTGTGAAGCAGTTCTGGCTAATGAGACATAGAGGAATTCTAATGGAGAACTCTTGGGAAATCTTCCCTGATGAATGACTGGTAATAATGTTTCCCAGGTTTATGGAGGCAATGGAACTGCTTCCGTCCTCTTCTCCTCCCTTCACCCCAGGGAGGTGTTGTTTGCTGCTGTGGCAGCCACCTTGAGTTCATGAGGGGCAAATGAAGAGATTCACAGAACAGAATCTGCAGGCCCAGAACTGTGGAGAGGTTGAATTAAGAAATTCTAGAACTCTGTTAATTTAGAACTTCCATTAAATGAGATAACAAATATGTCACTATGTAAGTCAATTTTAGTTGGGTATTCTGTTCCTTAAAGATTCAAAGCATCCTAATTCTATAATAATCTCGACATTGCTAGAGCACAGACTAGAGGATGGAACAAGTACAGAGAAGCAAGGTATACTGTGTTAAATATCACAGGAGAGGAAAACCTAAAACTCTGTCCTAGTTCAGAGTTACTCTGTGTAGTCTTGTCTCGGGTTTTTGTCTGTCTCCGGTGGGGTAGGGTTTGAAGGATAGAGTCAGATAAAAAGATCAGGAAGATTTTGTGCCTCAGACAGGTTCTGAAATGAAATCCAAATGATGGGTAAAATTTGATGCCCTTGTTGTAGGTAGATAATACTTCAGAAGGAAGATGTCAAAAAAATAAAATGTTAAGTCTTGCGAAAGAAATTCATCATTGGTATAAATGTAATGAATTACTAAGGAATACAATAGTGTTCTGGTAAAGATGAACAGTAATTAGAACTGCCCAAAGGGATGAACTACCTCACGAAATAGGAGTACTTAATATATTCAGACAGAAAAGCATGACCTCCCCGCCCCTAGATAAGAGCACTCCTGTTCATTGGAAGCATGAGAACTTGAGACTTACACAGCTCAGAAGGTGGATCTCACATTTGATGCTGCCATCAAGGGGGCAGCTGCTGTCCAGCGAGATCGCCATACAAGCAGCAGAATGTAGGAAGAAATGATGCACAGGTTTCTTTTGGAATTAAAACTCACATGAATACAGGCTTTTCTAGAGTTCTAATAGGCACATCCAAGTGCAAGTGACAGACAGTAGCCACGGTGGGTTTGGTGTTCTCCACTGGCTCCAAAGCTTAACCCTGAATCATGGAAGGGTTGGAAACAATATTGCAATCAAGTGAGTAGTTCCATGACAGTTTTGTACCACAGAAGGTTAAGTATTCTTGGTCCCTGTTGGCTTTATGGTACAGTAGGTAAGATACTGTGCTTGAACTTAAAATAGCCCAGGTTTCAAATCTTGGCTCTGCCTCTTACAAGCCATAACTTGGGATAAGTTGCATAACCTGTCTCGGTTAATTTATTCAACCAAAAAGTGAAGATAATGTTGACTTTACCCATTTTGCATCCGGTGAATGAAATAATTATGTTTACATAAACATCAGATTCAGTGATTGACCTCCTAGGAAACACTCCAGAACTTTTATGGGGATGTCAGCAGTGAAGAATGGTCTAAATTATGAAGATATCAGAACTAGATTTTGTTTGAAAATGAAGGGGGCAATGACATCTATTGAAACCTACAAAGAGAACACAATAATCATTTACTTTTCAGATAAATATGACAAATCTCTAGAATCACAGGAAAGAGTCTGCAAAACACAGAAGTGTTAGGAGAAAAAAAAAAAAACCAAAGTTTTAATGATAATATAGAAGAATGAAAGGAGCAGAAAAAGGATAGCTGGCATTTCTTGAGCCCATGTAGGTCAGGCCTAGTGATAAGCAATCTGTGTACAAGGCAGGTAACAACCACCCTCTGGGGTAAGCACTCACTGCCTACCTTTTACAAATGAAGGAAAATTAGGCTTAGAAAGTAAGCCACCTCTCTCCCCTTGATGAATAAACTATGATTCACGACCCACACCACAACCACTCCCTTGATACGTATCTTAGATAGAATGGGCTCTGTGTTCTCTGTCACCAACTCCCAGACATGATCCCTTCCAGCTATAGCATTCTGTGATTCTAAGTATTTTAAAATATTTCTCTCTGCTACAACTGCAGCTTCAGGTGCCAGCTATTTCTTAATCTCCACAGAAACAGACTGAAAGGAAAATATGTATATAAACACATTTTTCTTTTTCAAATTTAGTCACTTGCGTTGTGCTTAGAAGTTGTATCCATCCATTATTTTAAGCACAAACTCAACCAAACCTTCAAAACCAGGCAAAGAGTAACAGCACTGATGTACAGAAAGAAAATTTGTAAATCGAGGTCTCTCTGTGGGTGGTTCAACTGCTATTTAAAAACCATTTAGCGCCAGGCAGCCCAAGGATAAAAAAAAAAAAAAAAAAATAGGAGCATGTGCAGGAGACTGGTCCTTTTCCCCTCCCTATGAAAGCTGCATCTTTTGCCCTGCATTTTCTAGTATGATTATTTATTTAGGTGGTATCGACAGAGACATTCATTAAAAGAGGTAAAAAATCTGGGGGCTGATTGTAGAATTATTTTGTTCCATAAGTATAATAAATCTGAAAATAAAATAGGCTCTAGAGTAAGACAGATGTAGGTTTGAATTCTAATTCTGTAACTCAACTAGCTGTGTGGCTTTGAATACAATGGAAAATGAGGAGAGTCATAGAACCCAGGTCTCTGGGTGACTGGGGATTCAGTGAGGAACAGGTGTAAAAGAACCACTGGATAATAAGGGTTTAAAATATTGCCTCTTAGGAAGAGCGGATGAGTGAATCAAAGTTCCTTTAAATACACACACACACACACACACACACACACACACACACAGAATAAATAAGAGAAGTACAGAAGGAGTTTCCCAAGCAGGAGTGCCAGTATCCATATTGTGCCATTTATACACAGAGATCCTATCCTCCTGGAGACACACAAAGAGAAGTAGATATGTAACAAAGCAGCTCCCTGTGAGGCCTTCCCCAGACAGACCCCTCCCCCACATCCTCCACTTCAGCTCTCTAGAAAACAGTATGGGAGGCATATTTCTTGAGTTGTTTACAAATGTGTACAATGTCATGAACCTCCATCCATAGTTCATCAGGCACTCTGTCTATCAGGTCTAGTCCCTTAAGTCTATTTCTCACTTTCACTGTATAATTACAAGGGATTTGATTTAGGAGGAGAAGGGGAAGACAGAGGATGAGATGGCTGGATAGCATCACAGACTCGATGGACACCGTTTGGGTGGACTCCGGGAGTTGGTGATGGACAAGGAGGCCTGGCGTGCTGCGGTTCATGGGGTCACAAAGAGTCGGACACGACTGAGCGACTGAAATGAACTTACAAATGTGAAAGTGAAGTATCTTGCAATGATTTGTAATGGAAAAGAATTGAAAAAAAAATAATATAGATATTTACCGGGTCTTCCCTGGTGGCTCAGACGGTAAAGAATCTGCCTGCAGTGCAGGAGACCCAGGTTTGATCACTGGGTTGGGAAGATCCCCTGGAGAAGGAAAGGGTAACCCACTCCAGTATTCTTGCCTGGAGAATTCCACGGACAGAGGAGCCTGGCAGCTAGAGTCCGTGGGGTCACAGAAGCCAGATACAACTGAGTGACTAACACTTTCACTCTCATATGTGTAACCACATCTTGCTGTATCTATCTAAAACTAACACAATATTGTAAATCAAGTTTTTTCAATTTAAAAAAATGATGGTGAGTGCAAAAATGTGTTTGCACTCATACAAAACATGAAGAGTGAAGTTGCTCAGTAGTGTCCGACTCTTTGTGACCCCAGAGACTGTAGCCCACCAGGCTCCTTTGTCCATGGGATTTTCCAGACAAGAGTACTGGAGTGGGATGCCATTTCCTTCTCCAGGGGATCTTCCCAACCCAGGGATGGAATCCAGGTCTCCTGCATTGTAGGCAGATGCTTTACCATCTGAACCACCAGGGAAGTCCTAAATATAAAGAATGAGTACACAGAAAGTCATCATTCCAGTTTGGGGTCCTTTTATATGGTATCAAACAATTCAACCAGAAAGGATTATATTGAAATGGCACAAATGAAATTATTCACAAAAGACTAACATACAACAGACTTATAGAAGGAACTTATGGTGACCAGAGGAAGGAATGGAGTTTAAGACTGACAAATATACACACTGCTGTATTTAAAATGGATAGCCAACAGGGACCTACTGTACAGCAGAGGGAACTCTGCTCAGTGTTATGTGGCATTGTTATTCCCTGGATGGGAAGGGAGTTTGGGGGAGTATGGATACCTGTTGTATGACTGAGTCCCTTTGCTAGCCACCTAAAACTATCAGAACATTGTTAATTAGCTAAACTCCTATATAAAATAATGTTTTGTTTTTTGAAACAGCAAGGGTTATTATATTCAGAAGTATCTTTTTTTCAGGGGAAAACTCAGCAAGTTGTTAAATTATTTGGTGAACTAAGAGCTTCATTAAGTCCAAGCTTATAAACATTTACCAGGCTGTCTTAAGTTTCAGTCCAGATGTTCAACTTTTCTTTTCCAATCTGCCCAAAGGTATTTAGAGGATCATCTTGCTTTGGGGGCTTTCTTCTTAGATTAACAGTCTCATTGGTCTAAGGAATTTTCTGAAGCTGCTGCTAAGTCGCTTCAGTCATATCTGACTCTGTGTGACCCCAGAGACGGCAGCCCACCAGGCTCTGCCTCCCTGGGATTCTCCAGGCAAGAACGCTGGAGTGGGTTGCCATTTCCTTCTCCAATGCATGAAAGTGAAAAGTGAAAGTGAAGTTGCTCAGTCATGTCTGACTCTTAGCGACCCCATGGGCTGCAGCCCATCAGGCTCCTCTGTCCATGGGGTTTTCCAGGCAAGAGTACTGGAGTGGGGTGCCACTGCCTTCTCCGTTTCTGAAGCTAGAGAAGACAATTATAAACTATTCACACTAAACCTCTTTAAAAATGAAAATTTATGATCAAGAAAATGATGTGGTTTTCGCCATAATCATCCACTCTACACCCCTCCCCTCCAACCACATACAAATCCTCTTTCCTACTCTGAAGCCTGTCTCTTTTTCTCATAGCGTCATGCATAAAAATGTGACATTCCTGAGAATTCTAGAACATCATATTTGGAATTCGAGACAGCAAACAAACAAAAATACTACAAATTTAACCCTTCTCTTTCTCTTCCTCACCCCTTTCCTTCCTCCTCTGTTCTTTGTTTCTCTTCCTGGTATGCATTTAAGAAAAATAACTCCTTTTATGAATTCTCTTAAGTAGGCATGTGTCTTTGATTACACCAGTAATTTTTTAAACTTTTTTAAACTTCTAGAATCACTTTATCCTCTTAAAAAAATTACTGATGACTCCAAATAGCTTTTGTATATATGGGTTGTTATCTACCAATATGTCCACATTACAAATTAAAATCACTGAATCCTAAAGGAAATGAACCCTGAATGCCCATTGGAACGACTGATGCTGAAGCTCCAGTACCTTGGCCACCTGATGCAAAGAGCCAACTCACTGGAAAAGATCCTGATGGTGGGAAAGATTGAAGGCAGGAGGAGAAGGGGATGACATGAGGATGAGATGACTGGATGGCATCACGGACTCGATGGACATGAGTCTGAGCAAACTCCAAGAGATAGTGAAGGACTGGGAAGCCTGGCGTGCTGAAGCTCATGGGTTCTCAACGAGTTGGACACAACTTAGTGACTGAACAACAAGAAGGAATTAAAACAGATAAAGATAAAAATTTATGCATTAATTTATTTAAAATTATTCTCAATCTATTATTTCCTAATATAGAAATTATTTTCAAAATACGAAACAAGTGACTGAGTATGGTACTGTTTTACATTTTGCAAATCTCTTTAATAGTTGGTGTTTTTAATAGCTGCATTTTAATATTTGTTTTGATATGCTATTTTGAAATACATGAATAAAATCTCATCTCACATATATGCAGTTGTCAAAAGGAAGAACATTTTAGTAGCCTTTTCAGGGTAATTATGATTATTCTTTGATACTATACTAAAATGTAATAAGTGGTATATTTTTAAGGCTGATTACAATGTGAAATATTAAATCATATTAATGAGATTCAACACTTTATTACATTATAATCTACCAGGCATCTTGTGTTTTGAATGCATCTTTTACCCACTCATGATTTTGTAACATCATATATCCAGAAAATATTTATCTGATTAATGCATATCTCCTCAATGTTGACATACTTGATTATAAAATACCAAAGGACACCTTTGTTTATATCACCATCAATCTCAGAACAATCTGAATTAAAAGAAACTGTTAGGCTTACTGTAGAGTTAGACAGGAGTTTCCTCAAATTCTAAATTTTGCTTCAAAAACTTCTATTACTGGCAACAAATAATATGGAGTTGTTTTCTTTCAAGTAACAAGCTCACTTTGATCACTTTGCAGAAAATTTTCATCAAAAACCAAAATTTGCATGACTATAGTTTCATTCATTTTAAACTTAGATGGAATTCCATGAAAAACTTGCTAGTCTGGCTTGTAGTGCAAACAGCAATCTGGGTTACTTTTCTCCCATCAACCATCACAGTGTTTTACATATACTTGCCATTCCATCATATAGAATATTAAAAAGATGTGTACTCAAAGGACTAGATTTAATAATACTAATAATTTTTATGGCTTTATGAAAGCCATCTCTAAGTGAAACTGGCATGTTAAAGAAAATACATTGCAAGTATGCAAAAGTGAGGAATAGACAACTTATAGGATGGTTTGAAGCCACTGCCTTGACTAATGTGCCAAGGCACCATAGGATTTTACTACCATTGCCTCTGAAAAGTCAGTAATACAACAATGCAGTGAAGAAAATAAATAGTGTCCTGGTAGACACTTATGAATGAGTGGCTCTTCAAGAACATATAGAAAGATGGTACAGATGAATCTGTTTGCAGAGCAGGAATAGAAATGCAGATGGACATACAGATGTGGTGTGGGAGGTGGGTGGGACAAACAAAGATTCAGTTCAGTTCAGTCACTCTGTCTTGTACAACTCTCTGAGATCCCATGGACTGCAGCATGCCAGGACTTCCTGTCTATCACCACCTCCTGGAGTTTACTCAGACTCCTGTCTCAGTGATTGAGACATTGACTTAGTGATGCCATCCAATAATCTCATCCTCTGTCATCCTCTTCTCCTCCTGCCTTCAATCTTTCCCAGCATCAGAGTCTTTCCCAATGAGTCAGTTCTTCACATCAGGTGGCCAAAGAACTGGAGTTTCAGCTTCAGCATCAGTCCTTCCAGTGAATACTAATAACTGATTTCCTTTAGGATGGACTGGTTGGACCTTCTTGCTATCCAAGGGACTCTCAAGAGTCTTCTCCAACATGACAGTTCAAAAGTATCAATTCTTTGGCACTCAGCTTTCTTCATAGTCCAACTCTCATATCCATACATGACTACTGGAAAAACCATAGCTTTGACTAGACAGACCTTTGTTGGGAAAGCAACATCTCTGCTTTTTAATAGGCTGTCTCAGTTAGTCATAGCTTTTCTTCCAAGGAGTAAGCGTCTTTTAACTTCATGACTAGAGTCACCATCTGCAGTGATTTAGGAGCCCCCCAAAATAAAATCTGTCACTGTTTCCCCACCTATTTGCCATGAAGTGATGGGACCAGATACCCTGATCTTAATTTTCTCAATGTTGAGCTTTAGGCCAACTTTTTCACTCTCCTCTGTCACTTTCATCAAGAGGCTCTTTAGTTCTTCACTTTCTTCCATTAAGGGTGGCATCATCTGCATATCTGAGATTATTGATATTTTTCCCAGCAATCCTGAATCCATCTTGTGTTTCATTCAGTTCAGCGCTTCTCATGATGTACTCTGCATATAAGGTAAATAAGCAGGAGACAATATACAGCCTTGACATACTCCATTCCCTGCTTGGAACCAGTCTGTTGTTTCATGTCCAGTTCACACTGTTGCTTCTTGACCAGCATACAAATTTCTCAAGAGGCAGGTCAGGTGGTCTGGTATTCTCACCTCTTGAAGAATTTTCCATAGTTTGCTGTGATCCACACAGTCAAAGACTGGCATAGTCAATAAGGCAGAAGTAGATGTTTTTCAGAAACTCTCTCACTTTTTCGATGATCCAGCGGATATTGGCAAATTGATCTCTGGTTCCTCTGAATTTTCTAAATCCAGCTTGAACATCTGGAAGTTCATGGTTCATGTACTATTGAAGTCTGCCTTGGAGAATTTTGAGCATTACTTTACTAGCATGTGAGATGAGTGCATCTGTGCAGTAGTTTCAGCATTCTTTGATACTCCCTTTCTTTGGGATTGGAATGAAAACTGACCTTTTCCAGTCCTGTGGCCACTGCGGAGTTTTCCAAGTTTGCTGGCATATTGAGTGCAGCACTTTTACAGCATCATCTTTTAGGATTTGAAATAGCTCAACTGGCATTTCATCACCTCCACTAGCTTTGTTTGTAATGTTGCTTACTAAGGCCCATTTGACCCCCATTCCAGGATGTCTGGCTCTAGGTGAGTGATCACACCATCGTGGTTATCTGGGTCATGAAGACTTTTTTGTATAGTTCTTCTATGTATTTTTGCCACCTCCTCTTAATATCTTCTGCTTCTGTTAGGTTCATACCATTTCTGTCCTCTATTGTGCCCATTTTGCCTGAAATGTTCCATTGAAGAGATCTCTAGTCTTTCCCACTCTATTGTTTTCTTCTATTTCTTTGCATTGATCACTGAGGAAGGCTTTCTTATCTCTCCTTGCTATTCTTTGGAATTCTGCATTCAAATGGGTGTATCTTTCCTTTTCCCCTTTGCCTTTTGCTTCTCTTCTTTTCACAGATATTGGTAAGGCCTCCTCAGACAACCATTTTGGATTTCTTTTTCCTGGGGATGGTCTTGATCGCTGGCTCCTGCACAATGTCATGAACCTCCATCCATAGTTCTTCAGGCACTCTATCATATCTAATCCCTTGAATCTATTTCTCACTTCTACTGTATATTCGAAAGGGATTTGATTTAGGTCATACTTGATTGGTCTAGTGGTTTTCCCACTTTCTTCAACTTAAGTCTAAATTTGGCAGTAAGGAGTTCATGATCTGAGCCACAGTCAGCTCCTGGTCTTGTTTTTGCTGACTGTATCGAGCAGCTCCATCTTTGGCTGAAAAGAATATAATCAATCTGATTTTAGTATTGACCATCAGTGATGGTTCTCCTGTGTTGTTGGAAGAGGGTGTTTGTTATGACCAATGTGTTCTCTTGTAAAAATTCGACTAGCCTTTGCCCTGATTCATTCTGTACTCCAAGGCCAAATTCGCCTGTTAATACAGGTGTTTCTAGACTTCCTACTTTTGCATTCCAGTCCCGTATAATGAAAAGGACATCTTTTTGGGGTGCCTTCTAGAAGGTCTTGTAGGTCTTCATAGTTGTGTTCAACTTCAGCTTCTTCAGCATTACCAGTCAAGGCATAGACTTGGATTACCATGATATTAAATGGTTTGCCTTGGAAATGAACAGACATCATTCTGTCATTCTTGAGATTGCATCCAGTACTGCATTTCAGACTCTTTTGTTGACTATGATGGTTACTCTGTATCTTCGAAGGGATTCTTGCTCACAGTAGTAGATATAATAGTCATCTGAATTAAATTCACCCATTCTAGTCCATTTTTGTTCACTGACTCCTAAAATGTTGACATTCACTCTTGCCATCTCCTGTTTGACCAGTTCCAATTTGCCTTGATTCATGGACCTAACATTCCAGGTTCCTATGCAATATTGCTCTTTACAGCATCGGACTTCACTTCTGTCTCCAGTCACCTCCACAACTGGGTGTTTTAGCTCCATCTCTTCATTCTTTCTGGAGTTATGTCTCCACTGATCTTCAGTAGCATAGTAGGCACCTACTTAACTGAGGAGTTCATCTTTCAGTGTCCTGTCTTTTTGCCTTTTCATACTGTTCGTGGGGTGCTCAAAGCAAGAATATTAAAGTGGTTTGCCATTCCCTTCTGCAGTGGACCATATTTTGTCAGAACTCTCCACCATAAATGTTCATCTTGGGTGGCCCTACATGGCATGGCTCATAGTTTCATTGAGTTGGACAAGGCTGTGGTCCATGTGATCAGATTGGTTAGTTTCCTGTGATTGTGGTTTTCAGTTTCACTGCCCTCTGATGGAGAAGGATAAGAGGCTTATCACTGAAAGATTCGGATTGACATATTACACTACCATGTGTAAAATACATAGCTAGTGGGAATTTGCTGTGTAGTACAGGGAGCTCAGCCCGGTGCTCTGTGATGACCTACATGGATGGGATGGTGTCAGTGGGTGGGATGAGGTGGGTAGGAGGCAGGGAAGTTCAAGGGTGAGGGAATATATGTAAACATATAGCTGATTTATTTCATTGTACAGCAGAAACTAATACAACCTTGTAAAGCAACTATTCTTCAGTTTAAAAAAGAAGAGCTGATGGGCTACACAGTCATACAGATGCATAATGCTGCCCTTAAGAATGGAGGGAAGGGGAATAGAGGAGGGGATTTGGGGAGCTATTTTCAAGGACCAAGACACACATTCTCAGTGTGACTATTCCAAGAGTTACTTTTCACATTGGGGTCATGGAGGGATAAATACAAAAGAAGAGAAACTTAGACTCCTCTACTTGGAGAGCTGAGATGCTTCACTACTTTATGACACAAAGGCCTAACATCTAGTGCCAAGAGATTACTTCTCCCTTAAGAGACAACTTTTCAATCAGTGGAGCTGAAAAATCACCTCCATTACAACTACCTCTTATGTGGGGCTTTGAATGTAACAGGCCCTGTTCTAGACACATCACCTTTCTTAAACCTCACAATAAAGTAACACTGTAGGGAATACTTTATTTATGATGTATAGGCCTGCTAATGAAGGTTCAGTAACCTACATAGAGTGTCACTACTAGGTTCCAGTAGGACTTGTATCCATTCTCAGACATTTTTGCTCCATGGTCTAATTTATCAAATGCTAGAGTCATTCTCACAGATATAATGATCCGGCTAATTTGCCATTGGAATCTCGAATTAATCACATCCAATGGGAAAAATCAGTCCCCTTTGGACCATCATCAAGCAACAATGATACAATCTGCTTTTATCTAGTTTGTTTCCAATAGCTTCAGAATAAAGTCAAGTTCTTATATTAGTCTAAGAATGAAATCCCTGGTAATTACATCCTGAAAGATTTTATGTCCAAGCCTTCCTATGGCCTCCTTATTTTGTCATTGAGGTTGTTCATTTTCTATTAGAAAAGGACTCAGACACACTCCTGGAGAGAGGCATAGCCAGAGCTGGACATACATCTCACCCAGCTGACAGCATCTTAACAACTTAGTGGTGTTAGGTTCCCAGGAACATTTTCTCTCTTGGAAGAGAGCAAAAACAGACTGAATTGGGGCGAACACTTTCTCTGGCCCTAATCGGTTCTTTTGTTCTTAACAGGTAGAAAGAGAAGAGAACCAGATCCAGTTTATATGACACACACTGAGGTAGTCTCATTATCATTGCTGTGCACCTGCTCTCACTCAGTTACAACATGAGTCAAATTTCCTGAGGATTCACATGCATACATACACAAAACTGCTCACACACACCCGTATAGATGACTTGGAAGGAAAAACGCAAAGATGTTAACAGTGGCTCACTGCATGGTGGGAATGAAAGCATTTCTAATTTTCACCTTTATATATATTCCTATTTTCTCTTTATTTGCTACAAAAAAGATGTTACTTTTATAATCAGTAGAAACACTGCTTGAAATACTACATTCCAAAGTTACAACAGACTAGAAGTCAGAAGAGTTGTATGCTCCCACCTCTATTCCTACCGGCAGTGAATCTTGGAGTAAGCCACTTAATTCTCTAAGATGCAGGTTTGTCAACTATAAAACTGAAGTGTTGATTCCTAAACAGCCTTGAAAGAATTATTGAAAGGACTAGAGGGATAATGTACATGAAAGTCCTTGATAAACTATATTCAAACCTGTGATAGCACTGTTTTTATGCAACAGCGAAGGTTATTACTTGAAAGCAAGAACAGTTTTGGAAGCTCCATCTCACAGCTGAATCTAGCAAAAGGCTCAACAACAGGCTCCCTAAAAACAAATGAGTACTTGATTCAAAAGTTTTAAGTGATATGGCTTCCACTGGAAGGTTTACATAACCTTTTCATTACCATAGATGCTTATTATCAGATGATATCCCCAGAGACAGTAATGGGTTTAACTATTGTTTAGGGAAAGAGAGAGGGGGGAAGAATGCAATGTACTTGTTTCCCAGGTGTATAAACCTCCAGACAGAGAATTAAGTTACAGAGTTGGAATATCCCTCAAAGAGAAAAATTAGACTGTAAAAGTACATAGCTAAGTGTATTTTTATGACGATTCAAAATGCACATTTTGAACCTCTTAATGTACTAGGTTTAGGAAGACTAATGAAGACTGAAAGAAGCCAAGCACATCAAGTTGGGTAGGAGGAGTAAAGAGGAAGTTTAAAAAACAAAACAAAACAAAAAACTTGGACTCCATTTTCCATTACCGTAAGTGTTTCCCTAGACACTATATTAGGAATTTTTAATGTTTTTCTAAGAACAATGGGCTGACATAGAAGGGATTTCAGCAGGAAAATGAGAAGACCAAACTTAAGTAAGAGATAAGCAGAATTAACAGAGGTTTTCATAAAGGCTGAAGGTAATGTTAAGTAAAATATAATGACTAAAATTAAGGTGGTAACAACAGTCCTCTATTTCTTCATTTATCCAAGTAGTTTGGAGTATGGTGTTTACTCCCAAGGGCCAAGGTCTCAAGGGACTCTCTACCAGGGCTACCGCTCTGGTGAGAGGCTTAGGACACAGGTCCTCTCAGAAGCACTTGAACAGACAAGAGACACTTCCTAAGGAAGACAGTGCATAGTAAACACAGTCATTAACTTAGAGCATTTGAGGGACTATTCACATATCTGGTCACCTTACAGGGCAAATCAGCTCAACGAAGATAACTTCCCCAGAAATATCAAGCGTGCATCTTGCTATTCCCATTGGTCTATTTCCTTCCAGGAACTTGAACATCAAGGACAGGACACCAAGACTGAAAAACTCCAATGTAAAGCACTCTAGGAAAAGACTTACTCTAAAACTGTACATAACTATCCAAATAGTCTAAACTAAAACAGACTTCTGACATAGGGAGAGGGTAAGTGATCAAAAAAAAAAAAAAATTCGAGTTTTATGTTAGTTCTGAAGCAATAATCTATACTACATGCTCTATTTATTTATGGACTCTAACAAACAAATATATAAAAGAACTATAAAAAGCACTCCTTAGGCAGAACTTCTTGTGGTGGAGTAAACACACAATAATAAAAGTTCACGACTGCTTTTATTCCTTCTGGCCATCTCTTTTTATTAAGAAAAAGTCTTTTAGTAGTATTGCCTTCTGTATTGGAGAAAGGACATCCTTTATGTGAGCAAACTAACAGGAGGAAATGTATATAATTTTTCTTTATAGTTTTATCAAGTAATGTATTCTTATTTTACTTACAGCATAAATGTACTTACAGTATGACTATAAAGAGAGAAGTAACATTTATCTTTTTAAGATTTTTTTGTTGCAGTAAAATATAAAGTTTAGATATTAACTATTTTTAAGTGGTCTTAAATACATTCCCATTTTTTGTGAAACCATCATCACTATCCATATCCAGAATTTTTTCATCACCCCACAGAGAAACCCTATCCATTAAACAATAAACTCACAATGGAATATTACTCAGCCATAAAAAGGAGCAAAATTAGATTATTTGTAGAAAGGTAGATGGACCTGGAGTCTGTCATATAGAATGAAGTCAGAAAGAGAAAAACAAATACCACAAATTAATACACACATGTGGAATCTAGAAAATGGTACCAATGAACCTATTTCCACAGCAGGAATAGAGACACAGACACAGAGAAAGGACACGTGGACTCAGTGGTGGGTAGGGAAGGGTGGGACAAACTGAATAGTATTGACATATATACACTATCATGTGTAAAATAGCCAGCTAGTGGGAACGTGCTGTATAGCACACAGAGCTCAGTTCAGTGCTCCGTGATGACTTAGAGGAGTGGGATGGGGGTGGTAGGAGAGGTGCAAGAGGGAGGGAATATATGTATAGATACAACTGATTCACTTTGTTGTACAGAAGAAACTAATACAATATCATAAGCCAATTATACTCCAATTAAAACAAAAACAGTAACTTTACCCCTTCATTCAGCCCCTGAGAATCATTACTCTACTTTCTGTCTATGAATTTGACTAGTCTCATTATCTCATGAGTGAAATCACACAATATTTGTCTTTTTAAGGTAGCTCATTCCACAAAACATAATGTTTTCAAGGTTCATCCATGTTGTAGCACTGGTCAGAATTTTGTTTATTTATAAGGCTGAATAATACACCATTGCATGTATAGACTTCATTCTGTTTATCCACTCATCTGTTGGTGAACTTTGGGTTGTTCCCACTTTTTGGCTATAGTGACTAGTGCTTCTATAAACATTAGTATGTATGTGTTCAAATCCCTGCTTTCAGTTTTTGGGGGTATATGCCTAAAAGTGGAATTACTGGATCATATGGCAATTCTATGTTTAATTTTGAGGAACCACCATATTGTTTGTCACCAGAGCTGCAATATTTTCCATTCCCAGTAGCAATGCACAGGAGTTCTAATTTGTTTGCATCTTTATCAGCACTTTAGTTATTTTTATTTTATAATAACCATCGTAGCATGTGTGAAGTAAAACTGTTGGTAGATACATATGTATAATTAAGTTCATATACAAATGTTGGCAGGTTTAATCTGTTTTATGTTAAAACTGTATATCCAAAGCAAACTTTGTGGCTTCTCAAGCCCATTCAAGGTCTTTGCCCAAAGGGATATTCCAAATACTAGCGACGATCACCAGTTCTTTCTGTAGGTCATTGAGAGTCAGAGGCTTGTGTTCTGGGCTGAACTTCGCTGAATGAGGGACAGCCAGCCTTGGACAAACCTAGTTTTCCTCTAGGAGCCTTGGATTTACAATATAAGATCATCGACTACCCAGTTTTTTCATTATTCTTACAATAAAAGATGAAACTCCTTAAAATAGCCTTCAAGGCCTTGCACAATCTGCCTGCTCATCTCTCCAGCCACCATTACCCCAACCAATCTGCTTCTTGTTCTCAAAGCTTGCTGTACGGACTTTTTTCCCATCCCTGACCATGCCTTGTTCCTCCTATCAGAGGGCATTTATGCCATGTTTTCTCCATCTATGCCATTTCCTCTCTTTGAAATGCCTTTGCCTTCTCTGCTCACCTACTTCATTTTCAGCTTGATTCTGCAAGCTTAAGTTTAAGAATGACTTTCTCAGGAGAGCCTTTGCTACTGTTCTTTTCCAATCCATTATAAATTCTCATTGAACTAAGTATTATATTTTTTTGAGTAGATGTTTTAGAAGTTATCTACTAAATTGGTGCTCCCCCAATTAATGTGTCTGTTCCTCTAAAATATGTATGCCATATAAGGACAGGCAACAGTGGTTGATTTCCATAGAATTTCCAAAGCCTCAGCCATGATCCAACACAGAGATGGCACATTTATCAAACACTTCGGTTGCAAGTAACTGAAGACACAATTCCAACTTGCTCAAGGAAAAGTCACTTTAAACTCACAGGCTGGGCTGGCTTTAGGAATCTCTTAAGACGAGAGATAAATTCAAGAGTCCTGTCTTCAGATGCAACACATCCTTTCATAAGCTGTGGACACAGTGTTCCTCTGCGTCTCCCTGGTAACAGGCTGAGGGCCCTAGAGATAACAGCCAAGAACACAGGAATGATGTTCCCAGGAACCACATGTCAGTTCCAGCTTTATTGTATTAGCTTTGGTGTGAGCACTATTGCACTTGAGAGCAAAATATGAACCCAACTGTGCAAATGTACACCACTGGAAAAATCAGAGTTCCTCTGTGGGGGACTAATGCGCATTAGCAGAGAAAAGTGAGGGCAATTTTCCCTGCAGTGAATCTACTTCTTCTCCTTCCTGTGGCTTTGTCAGGTGCAAGGCAGAAAAGGCAATTACATGTTCTTTATTTCATCTCTTGATTTTTGTATTTTTTTTTCATTAAACTAAAAGCAAAGAAACTAAGACTTGTGGAGTTTGGGTTCTCAGATTTAGAAGAGATTTCAGATGGCAATGAGCTCAAGGGCAAAGACATTCCTTTTACTCCTTCGTTCGCTCAGTGGAGTCGTTTTCAATGTCATACATTCCATGAATCTCTTCTAAATTCAAAGAAAGTGAAAGTGAAGTCACTCAGTCGTGTTTGACTCTTTGCGACCCCTTGGACTGCAGCCCACCAGGCTCCTCCATCCATGGGATTTTCCAGGCAAGAGTACTGGAGTGGGTTGCCATTTCCTTCTCCAGGAGATCTTCCCCACCCAGGGATTGAATCCAGGTTTCCCGCACTGTAGGCAGACGCTTTACCATCTGAGCCACCAGAGTAGTGGAACTGAACCCAAATTTGTTGTCAAAGAACGGAGTTCCAGGGACCTATTTTCTGTCTTTCTCAGTCACTTTTTTATTTAAATTACATTAATTTCTACCCAGTTAAAAGCTGGAAGGTAGTAAAGATATGGATTAAAAGCTGAGAAAAGAATTCTGAATTTTTTTAGCTGATACAGTCTGAACGTCACCTCAAAGTGATTATGAGTTGGCCTACAATTCTAAATTATTTCCAAATTAACTTTTCTCTGCTGAATGTTCTTTCATTTTATCTAGAGAATTTCTACAAGATTTGTGGTGTATTAAGTATTAGCATCTCTACTTTAAAAAGATGAGCTAAGAGCTCATTAAATCTCACTGGTCATGGTTACAGGTTCAGAAGGACAGAAAAAGAATAAATCTGGTAGATGATGGGTAAGCATGTCTTTCAGCAGCTGCTCTGAAGTACTTTGATTTTATGTGTCTGGCACTGCACTAGGGGCTTCAAATAATCTTCACATCCCATGTGGTCTGCATATCATCTCTATAGAGTAGATACTATTATCCCCATTTTACAAATGGTGCAAAAGAGGCTCAAAGAATTTGGAGCCACAATCACGAGTGAGTCAGGGTGTCTCAGAGCAGGGTTTCTGATCCACTCCTAAGTCTACTATTTTAACAATTGATACAAAGTCTCCCACTTGGAGGAACAGATGATCTTTCAGTGATAATTTCCCTCTATTCATACACTGAGCTACCACTCTGGGCCCAGATCTATTTTGGAGGCTGCGGAAAAGCAAAAATAGTATTAAAGATATTGCAAGTTATTAAAGGGTCAACCAATGAAAATGAATTAGACAAGTACATATTCATCATACATCACAGGGGAACAAAACTTGCCACCTCAAAATGTCTCCTAGCATGCTGATTATTTTGAGCTGAAAGCAATTAAGGCTCAGAAGAGGGACTTGCCTGGTGGAGCACTGGCTAAAACTCTGTGTTTCCAATTCAGAAGGCCTGGGTTTGATTCCTGATCAGGGAACTAGAGACCACATGCCACAACTAAGACCCGATGCAGCCAAATAAACACATTTATAAAGACTCAGGAAAAAAGTTTCTTTCCCTTTAACTGCCTGAAGAATTCTCATATTCCATTCCTGCAATGGACTCTCTATCACCAGTGATATCTGATATAGGGAGGTGTGATGTGGGTGGGGGTGGGGATCAGGCCTAGAGGTCAGAGTCTACTCTTGTCCCATTCTCTCTGCATGGTCCATCAAATATCTAGTCATCAGAATTTGCTTTTCCATCTCCAAGTAAATTGTTTGCCTTCCCTATGAGGTGCCAAACCTTTACTCTCAACAGATAGCTTTCTTTATCTTAAGCTAAAGATAGTACTTAAAGCGAGTTTCAGGCATTCTGTTGAGTTACTCAGGGTTTCTGGGCCTCTCCTATGTATACATGTTATTAAGTTTTGGTTTTTCTCTGTTAATCAATCTCATGTTAATTTAAATGTAATTTCTAGACCAGTTAGAAGGACCTAGAAGAGTAGAAAAAATTTCTTTCCTAACAATAGGTTCTGTAACATTTGATTTCCACAAGCTTGTTCTGGTTCCCATAAAATAAAATAAAATAAAATAAAGATGTATACAAAGCAATGCAAAGCATGAGCATCTACTACTTTTTCTTTGTGACTAATACTCCTGTATCTCACTTATGTCTGCCTTTAGCCACTCATTCAAGAGTTTTGGTTTGTTTGTTCTGGCCATGCTGCACGCACTTGGGATCTCAGTTCCCTGACCAGGGATTGGATTCCCCGACACCCTGCACTGGATGCATGATAACCAAACCACTGACTGCCAGAGAAGTCCCATCATCACAAAGTTTTAATGAGTAAATATGTTCTAACAAAGGCATGCTATTGCATACACTGAGGCCCGATTACAATCCACTGATCTACAACATCCTCATGTGTGCATAATGTTTTGAAACATTCAGTTAAAGACTGAGTGCTTTCTACCCTCAAGGCACTGGCCAGGGCTAAGTACACAGCTTTGAGGCTTTCTTCACTACACCAGACTCACTTTTCTTCTTTGCTTTTGTCCCAAGCAACTTTGAAAGAGCCATGCCTTAGGAAAACCTTGACATCTTCTGATTTCAGCCTCTAAATCACTATGTGATAAGGAAAATGGAAGGAGAAAAGCAACAGCGACCAGATGTTTTAGGATAGACAGGCTAGTACAGGACAATTTACCAAACTTTTTGAAGAAATTGTGTGCATATGCAGTGTTGATTTAAATATCTACAATTGATACTTTAAAATTCTATTTTATATAACACTAAGAGCTAGTAGCAATGATGGATAAGACATGTCAAGATTTGGGCTAAGTAATACCAACTTTAAAAATGTAACTTGCCAAATGATACAAGAGAGAGACAGAGAATGACATGGTCGGATGGTATCACCTAATCAATGGACATAAGTTTGAGCAAACCCCGGGAGATGGTGAAGGACAGCGAAGCCTGGTGTACTGCAGTTCACAGGGTTGCAAAGAGTCAGACACATCTTAGCAACTGAACAACAAGTGGTTGTATAAGAAGTAAGTCAGTAGCCACTGTAGCCATGGAACGTCAACACATCCCAAAAGGAGTTCAAGGAGGAAATCAGGAATGAAGCCCTTTGTGCTCTGGAAAAAACTGGCAGAACAAGCCTTCAGATAGCTGTTATTTTCAGGAGGAATCTTGGATTCTTTCATCTTCCCATACTTAGAAAAGCACTAAAATCATTAACTGAGATATCTGTTCCTAGTGACTAGCAGCAAGCTTCTAACGAGATGTGTGCTTGGCTGCACATGTGCCCTTCATCAAAATCACATCTGTAGTGACCTATTCCGTTACCTTTTAGGAGCAATTCCTCCAACTATCAGAGAAGCTGTCAGGAAATCCCCAAATAAAACTGAAACTCAAGGATCTCACAGGGTACATCTTTATGCGTTGACAGTGTTTATACCCATTTTGCCTAACAGGAACTCCATGAGGTAGGTACTGGCATGGTATTCATTTCGTGGACAGCAAATGAGAATGCAGAGAGGGAAACTGCCCAAGGCCATTCCAGAGCCTACAGCAGGGACTACTGTGTTATGATACTCTGGTTGCTACCCACGTGCTCCCTGCTGATGATGGAAGATTGGCAGAGACAGAAAGAAATGTTACTTTAATAGGATAAACAGACACTTAGTGCAGACAAGAGTGAGATATTAAAGGTGGTCCCTGGGTTACAAACCATCAACATCCCCACAAGAAAAATGGAGGCTAAGAGCATCTGCCTGTGGATACTGACTGTGTGACATGGGCACTGAGCCTGTCAGAGCCTCCTCTCCTAGGAGAAGGAGAAGATGGCTAGAGCAGATCCAAGTGCGTAACAGAGAGACCACAGAGGAAGCCCAGCGTAGTTCCTGACACAAGGAGGTAACTGGTAAATCAATCTAGCCTAAATCTAAAGGGTGGATATTTTTTTTAATTCTGTCTAGTCCCTGAAGATAGAAGGAACGTGTACACTGGAAGGAAGGTTGTACTGGGTAATCTCATTGCTTCTTCCTCACTTACTACCACTCCATCTTGTGTAGAGCATCAAACCAATGCACCCGGTAAATTCTATGGATATGAAAATCAAAGGCTCCATGAAATGGACTTTCATTCATAACCCTTGGATTAGATTATCAACAGATTCATTTAGGGTTTTTTTTTTCCCTACAACAACACACTGCTCAGGAGATGGGACATATTCCAGCAGGAACGGGAGTTCATAATGACCAAGAATCTATAGCATATGGATAGATTAAAGAAACCAGGAAGCACACATGGTAGCACCTCTAAAGAGGGAGGAGTATATGCCTTGGGAAAACCTTCATCAGGTTATGTTTCTGTGTACCCTAAGGAAGGGGAAAGGGCTTGAGATTCCTGAGATTCTGATCTAATAATTTCTAAAATAGGTCAGGGCCAGTGCTAGTCCATCCCTAAGTTTTCATCACTTGGAATAAAACTAGAAAAATAATGACTTCTTTTTTTTTTTTTACAAAAATTATATTCCCTTTTAATCAGTACTCTTCATCTTGAGTTCATGTATTTCCTACACTTGGAGAGTTAAAATATTCTTATTACAAAAAATCTCCGACTTAAACCAAAGCAGGATCCTGTATGACCCACCTCCCAAAATATTGGAAATACAATAAAAAAATCAACAAATGGAACCTAGTTAAAATTAAAAGCTTCTGCACAACAAAGGAAACTATAAGCAAGGTGAAAAGGCAGCCTTCAGAATGGGAGAAAATAATAGCAAAGCAATGGACAAACAATTAATCTCAAAAATATACAAGCAACTCCTGCAGCTCCATTCCAGAAAAATAAATGGAATTACACTGTTGGTGGGAATGTAAACTAGTACAGCCACTATGGACAACAGTGTGGAGATTCCTTAAAAAATTGGAAATAGAACTGCCATATGACCCAGCAATCCCACTGCTGGGCATACACACTGAGGAAATCAGAATTTAAGGAGACACGTGTATCCCAATGTTCACTGCAGCACTGTTTACAATAGCCAGGACATGGAAGCAACCTAGATGTCCATCAGCAGACGAATGGATAAGGAAGCAGTGGTACATATACACGATGAAATATTATTCAACCATTAAAAAGAATACGCTCAAATCAGTTCTAATGAGGTGGTTGAAACTGGAACCTATTATCCAGAGTGAAGTAAGCCAGAAGGAAAAACAACAATACAGCATACTAATGCATATATATGGAATTTAGAAAGATGGTAATGATAGCCCTGTATGCGAGACAGCAAAAGAGACGTAGATGTATACAACAGTCTTTTGAACTCTATGGGAGAGGCCAAGGGTAGGATGATATGGGAGAACAGCACTGAAGCATGTAAATTATCATATGTGAAAAGAATCACCAGCTCAGATTCGATGTATGATACAGGGTGCTAGGGGCTGGTGCACTGGGATGACCCAGAGGGATGGAATCGGGAGGGAGATGGGAGGGGGGTTCTGGAAGGGGATCACATGTATACCTATGGAGGATTCATGCCAATGTATGGCAAAACCAACACAATATTGTAAAGTAAAAAGTTTTTATTGAGATAGTCAACTCGCTTGGAAATATTAAAGCATATGCTTGATATCATTTAAAAAAATAAAAAATCATAGTGATTATTGGCTGTTGTATGTTTTGTTCTTATCATTTAAACTCCTAGTTGAGGGGGAAACTATTTGGTGAATCCATATCAGAGATTCACTTTACTTTTTTTTATTGTTTTTGCCATACAATGCCATGATATCACCATGGGTTTACATAAGCTCCCCCTTCAGAACCCCCCTCCCTCCTCCCTCCCTTCTCCCTCCCCCCGGGAAATCTCGATGCACCAGCCCCGAGCATCAATCCTGGGCTGGCGATTGATTAGACATATGATAATTAACATGTTTCAATGTCATTCTCCCATATCATCCCACCCTTACCCTCATCCACAGAGGCCACAAGTCTATTCTATACATCTGCGTTCCTTTTGCTGTCTCTCATGCTGGGTTCTCGTTACCATCTTTCTAAATACCATATATATGCGTTAATATACTGTACTGTTGTTTTTGCTTCTGACTTACTTCACTCTGGATAATGGGCTCCAGTTTCGTCCATCTGAGTAGAACTGAGTCAAATGAATTTTTTTTTAATGCTGAGTAATATTCCATTGTGTATATGTACCACAGCTTTCTTATCCATTCGTCAGTTGATGGGCATCTAGGTTGCTTCCATGTCCTGGCTATTGTAAACAATGCAGCGATGAACATTGGGGTACATGTGGCTCTTTCAATTCTGGTTTCCTCGGTGTATATGCCCAGCAGTGGGATTGCCGGGTCATATGGCAGGTCTATTTGCAGTTTTTTAAGGAATCTCCACACTGTTTTCCATAGTGGCTGTACCAGTTTGCATTCCCACCAACAGTGTAAGAGGGCTCCCTTTTCTCCACATCCTCTCCAGCATTTATTGCTTGTAGATTTTTGGATTACAGCCATTCTGACTGGTGTAAAGTGATACCTCATTGTGGTTTTGATTTGCATTTCTCTGATAATGAGTGATGTTGAACATCTTTTCATGTGTTTGTTAGTCATTTTTATGTCTTCTTTGGAGAAATGTCTGTTAAGTTCTTTGGCCCACTTTTTGATTGGGTCGTTTATTTTTCTGGAATGGAGCTGCAGGAGTTGCTTATATATTTTTGAGATTAATTGTTTGTCCGTTGCTTCATTGGCTATTATTTTCTCCCATTCTGAAGACTGTCTTTTCATCTTGCTTATAGTTTCCTTTGTTGTGCAGAAGCTTTTAATTTTAATTAGGTCCCATTTGTTTATTTGTGCTTTTATTTCCAATATTCTGGGAGGTGGGTCATGGAGTATCCCGCTTTGGTTTATGTCAGAAAGTGTTTTGCCTATGTTATCCTCTAGGAGTTTTATAGTTTCTGGTCTTATGCTTAGATCTTTGATCCATTTTGAGTTTATCTTTGTGTATGGTGTTAGAAAGTGTTCTAGTTTCATTCTTTTACAAGTGGCTGTCCAGTTTTCCCAGCACCACTTGTTACTTGTTTTTAAAATATTACTCCTTAAATCTAAATATATGGGAACAGATGATCTAATCCAGTATCTCAACTAGAGTAATGAGTAGAAAAGCTGTGATAAAGTATTTAATACTAAGTCTCATTCAAACCTAAGTATTATCAGCATTGGCTTCTGAAAGTGTTAATGACATCACGGCAAAATTCTCAACAGCCCTTCATGGACATTATAGCTTGTCAAACAGTGCATCTAAAATGTTTTTGACCTTACATCTAAGATCAAGACTTCTTTCTGGTTTTATTCCTTCCTAATCACTAATCTTCATTTATCATTAAGGACTAGAACCAGTCTTAAGCTAGAAGCAAGAAAATCCATCACTTTTCTTGGCCACAATTTGAAGCAACTGCTAAACAATCCTCTAGATCAGTCCTCCTATTTATATGTTAATACATACATACATTACAAAGGAGAATATTATATATTGTGTTAATATTACAATTTCTACTTTGCACAAGATCAACTATGTACAGCCTTGAGTCCAGCACTGCTAGTTGCTATGTGACCTTGAACGAGCCTCTTCCTTACCCAGAGATCTAGAATATGAGAAGATCAAAATAGACAAGTCATAAGAGTCCACCTGCCTCTGAAGGCCAAGCATAGTGGGATATCATTTACGAAGGACTTACTGTATGCTAGGCATCACTTAAATGCTTACACTGCAGCATCTCCTTTAGTTATCTCAATTATACCATAGGCGGCTACTACTGTAAGTGACTTCATATATAATAAGATACTGAATGTTAGAGACATTAAATACATTTTCAAGACTATACTTGGCAGTTAGTGGCAGAATCTATGTTCAAATTTTAAGTAAGTTTGGGAGCTTGAAATTCAGGTGTAAATGATTTTATCAGATAAAGAGTTAAAAAGCAGAGTTCAGTAGATGAATATTAGATATTTTCGTGTTTGTAAAATAGAGATAATAGCTATCATAGAACATTTAGTACTGCATCTAGTACAATAGCAAGTGTTCCATAAAATGTTGTTATAAAACATAACCAGAAATGCTGATAGAGCCCTTAAACTTATAACTAAAGCATGTAGAAGGGAGGAAAGGAAAACAAAACAACAATTATCTTTACCTTAGAGCCCTATTTGAGCTCTAGTGATAGCATCTCTTGGACTAGTTTTCCTGTCTCCATTCATCCCATCCAATCATCCAGTTCCATGGGAAGCTAGAGAGCAGTAGGAGCACTGGCCAAGAGTCTAGGGACTTGGATTCCAAAACAGTGTGGTTACGAGAATGAGCACAGAAGTCAGGCTGTCAGCATCCAAGGTCAGATTCTACCATGAAGTCAAGTTACAGAAACTCTCTAAGCCACAGTTGGCAGATAATAGGGCTTTTAAAATAATAATTCTCATAAGAATTTTAGCACAGTACGAAGGATATAGCTAGCCCACAGGACTTGGGATTGAATCCCAGCAATTTGTCAGCTGTGTGACCTTAGGAAATTTACTTAACTTCTTTGTGCCAAATTTCCTTATGATAAGGAGAATATTAATAATGATGATGTGTGTGTGTTTGTGTATGTTAGTTGCTCAGCTGTGTCTGACTCTTTGCCATCCCATAGACTGTAGCCCACCAGGCTTCTCTCTCCATGGAATTATCCAGGCGAGAACACTGAAGCGGATTGCCATTCCCTTCTCCAGGGTACTAAAAAAGTTCCATCAAATAATACATGTACAGCAAATGCTTAAAACAGTACTTAGCATTGGATAAGAGTTGTTTTTTTTTTTTTTTTTTAATATATATTTACATAGTCCACTGGGGTAACCTTGGCCAAGTCAATTCTCTCTCTCTGGAACTAAGTTTCTATAATACCTGGTGGTTTCCCATTGCCTAGATCTTTGTTTGGAAACAGCAAATCCTCTGCTCATTTTGCCCTGTACTATCCGCAGCTGTAATCCTTGGAATCAGCTAGAAGAAACTGAAAGAGTATTACAGAATAAGCCCTGTTTCCGCCCAACATCTCCCCCTTCCTATTTGTCTTTGGCTGTGAGGGACCCTAAGGTAGGGCATGTGGTCATGTGGTACTACTTTTCCCTGTCATTTTAGCATCTTCCCCATCTCTCCAAGTGGTCTACCCTCCTCAAGGTCATCTACTATGACCCACATCGGAGGAGGAGGAGGAAACCCAGGTTTAGGAAATCTTGAAGATGGCCCTTTCTGGGGCAATCCCTAACCCAGAAGGACCTTACACTTAGCCTGTAGTAGCACCTCAGAGTGAAGCTTCTCTTCTTTATTTATTTACTTTTTAAGCAGATCACTAGCTGACACTTTATGTTTGCAAAAGTAAGTTCTGAGTCTTCCAATTCCGTTAACATAGCTGGAAACTAGCCTTGAGACAGCAAGAGGAGTACAGGTAGAGGCCAGGGCCTGTTTTCAGGGCAGATGATGAGTTTCCAAACAGGGTGTTTGGAAGGTCAGGTCAGGACACACACTGCTTCTAGAACAGTGCTTCTAGGCTTTCCTCTGCCCTTCTTCTGAGTCACTCTTTTCCAGCCTCTGGTTTGAAGAAGCCAACTCAATCAGAGAGTTTCAAAAAGCCACACCAGAAAAAGATAGCTTATAATGCCAACATGCTTAGGATTTGTGTGTGAAACAGGTTTGAGAAATGCCAGTAATAAAAAGGGCCAGTCTCAATGCATGTGGATTTTTATTAGTAAGATTCTGGTCTCCCCATGCTAGCCTGGTGCCTTCTAGAAAAGGCTATAACTTGTGGGTGAATTTTCACTAAAGCGGTACCTCCCGTTTGCCCCATAAGTGTCATGAGACAGGTGAAGAGGATGAATGTGGTAACACCTCAGTTTTGAAACCAACACAAGAGGATGTTCCAAATAAGTTTCTTACCTGTGACCTGAATTAGCAGAAAAGAAGAGGGTGCAAGGGGGTGGGGGGTGGGTGTGTCAGTGCATATGCAAGGAAGTCCCATTTTAAGCAAACCAGCCAAGAAAGACATTGGCTCTATAACAACAGCCAAAAAAAAAAAAAGCAAAATTGTTTCTGATGAACATAACAGTCACTTGGAGAGCTTACTAAATGAGAATCTGCATTTTAACAAGTCTATGGGGGAGACCAAGATTCTGCATTTCTGACATGATCCCATGTCCTGGTCCATAGAACATCCTTTGAGTCACAAGGAATCATGACAAACTGTCACTTGGTAGAGGATTCGGGATAAGATTTACTTCATATACATAGGTAGTCCACATATGCTTTTCCTTTCACTAAAACTTATATTTTGACTAACAGCTTTCATCTTCTCAGAAGTAAAATTTTCTACCTTTTAACCTTTTCACCTCTCTGAAATGAGGATGCCCTCTGCAATTCACAGTATTCTATAAACTGTCAACCAAGCTTGAGTTATATTGAAGGCACTACTGCCTGGGCACCTGGAAACATCAAAAGCTTAAGTGTCAAAAATACAGAAAAATAAAACAAAATTATGGTTAGCCAAGGGGGAAAGTGGGGAGAGAGGGATAAATTAGGGATAAATCAGGATAAATTGTGGGGATTTAACAAATACACACTAGTATACATAAAGTAGATAATCAAGATAATCTAGATCACAAGAAACTCTACTGAATATTCCAACAACCAACAACCTATAGGGGGGGAAAATCTGAAAAAGAAAGAATATATGTATGAAAAGTGAAAGTGTTAGTTGCTCAGTCATGTGCAACTCTTTGCAACCCCAGGGACCATAGCCTGCCACGCTCCTCTGTCTGTGGAATTCTCCAGGCAAGAATCCCAGAGCAGGTAGCCATTCCCTTCTCCAGGGGAGCTTCCTAATCCAGAGATCAAATCTCCTGCATTGGCAGGCGGAT
Organism: Antilocapra americana; assembly: GCA_007570785.1. Lineage (NCBI taxonomy): Eukaryota > Metazoa > Chordata > Mammalia > Artiodactyla > Antilocapridae > Antilocapra > Antilocapra americana. The sequence goes on along the minus strand of ML661893.1, from coordinate 84,264 downwards.
TCATTTACCATTTGAGTCTTCAGGGAAGCTCCAGATATATTAGTTTGTTGCACACCTAAAACTAACACAACATTATAAATGAAATATGGGAGGTTTGGGGGAGAATGGATACATGTATATGTATGGCCCTTCATTGTTCTCCTGAAACTATCACAACATTGTTAATCTGCTCTACCTCAATAAAAATAAAATGCTTAAAAAAAGAGATATATTCCAAGATAAAATTAAAAAATAATTTAAAAACAAGAAATATGTAAAACAAAACAAAACACCTGCAGAATGGGTGTCAGTAGTTTAGAGAAAATCCTGAAGGTGATAGAGGGGGCAAATGATGTGTGGAGATGCGAGAGGTAAGCCATTTGTTTCCAAATGTTTCTGAAGCAGCCACTACAAGTAGGCTTGGTCTACTATGCCACAAAGCCACCTTCAGAGCCCAGCTTTTATTCAGGGGCAGCCCCTAAAAATGTTCCATTGTAAGTGCTCTGGATGACAGAGAGAAGGATTCTGCATTGCCAAAGATTGGTTCAACTCCAGCCTGGCTTGGCTGACAGATGATAAAACACTACTGATGATCCAGTTAAAAGTGTGTCAGAGTTCAATTCTGAACAAAGTTTTAGGAACAGCTTATTTGTTCATATTTTTTTAAATAGGCATAACAGTAATAAAGGATTAAAAAGTCTCCAAGGAAATCTAAAGTATATATCACAGTATAAATACACAAGTGTTCTAAATGATGAGAGAGCAGTGTGTCACCATTTAATCGGCAGCTTTTTCTTCCGCTTTAGTTTACAAGTGATGGTGACTTTTATCATTCATGGCACCTTATTGTTGTTGTTGTTCAGTCACTAAGTCGTGTCTGACTCTTTGCAACCCCTGCACTGCAACACACCAGGTTGCCCTGCCCTTCACTATCTCCCAGAGTTTGCTCAAATCACGTCTATTGAGTCAGTGATGCTTATATAGCCATCTTATCCTCTGTGATCTCCTTCTCCTTTTGCCTTCAGTCTTTCCCAGCATCAGAGTCTTTTCCAATGAGTTAGCTCTTCAAATTAGATGGCCCAAGTATTGGAGCTTCAGTTTTGGCATCAGTCCTGAATATTCACTGAAAGGACTGATTTCCCTTAGGACTGACTGGTTTAATCTCCCTGCAGTCCGAGGAACTCTCAAGAGTCTTCTCTAGCACCACAGTTCAAAAGCATCAATTCTTCAGTGCTCAGCCTTCTTTATGGTTCAACTCCCACATCTGTACATGACTACTGGAAAAAAACCCTAGCTTTGACTACATGGACCTTTGTCAGCAAAGTGATATCCCTGCTTTTGAATATGCTGTCTAAGTTTGTCGTAACTTTTCTTCCAAGGAGCAAGCATCTTTTAATTTCAAGGTTGGAGTCACCATTTGGAGTCCAAGAAAATGAAATCTGTCACTGTCTATTTTTTTCCCCACCTAATTGCCATGAGGTAATGGGACTAGATGCCATAATCTTAATCTTTTTAATGTTGAGTTTTAAACTAGCTTTTCCACTCTCTTAACACTCTTCAAGAGGCTCTTTAGTTCTGCTTCACTTTCTGCCATTCAAGTGGTATTATCTGCATATGTGAGGTTGTTGATATTTTTCCCAGCAATCTTGATTCCAGCTTGTGATTCATTCAGCCCAGCATTTTGCATGGTGTATTCTGCATACAAGTTAAATAAGCAGGGTGACAACATATATCTGTGCTGTACTCCTTTCCCAATTTTGAACCAGTCAGTTGTTCCATGTCTAGTTTCAACTGTTCTGTCTTCTTTCTATTTTAAAGGGATATATTTTTATTCAGTGATAATCTTACAGCATTGGGGATGTTAGCATTTGGAAGTCCAGGGGTGATCTAAGTTTGAGGGGTCACATAAAGTATCCCCCAACTGTTGTTTCTTGATCAGCATACAGGTTTGATCTGCAGTTGTTGTGATCCACATGGTCAAAGGCTTTAAGCATAGTCAATGAAGCAGAAGTTTTTCATAGCATCTTAGGCTTGATTAAATGTAGTAGTGCTTTATATTATGCACTTTTCTTGTACCAGACAAGATGCCAAAGAGCCAATTCTTCAGATATACAACTATTACTCCTCACATGGCAAGAACTTTATAAATTTGTATTAAATATCACCGATTTTATTTTCATTTTACAGAAGAGACTGAGGCATCAGAAAAGGTAACTTTCTTATTCAAGGTCAGACTGCTAAGTTCCAACTCTTAATTGCTAAACTGGCTGTAGACAGGTTGGATTAGCATCTAACTAGATTTTCCTCTAACAGATAGCTTCTTCAAATGGGTCTCAGTTAGGTGTGTAGCGACCTGCCACTATCTGTAAACCTTTGGAAATGTACCCTTTTATGTTCTGGGTGATGGTGGTAGTGGAGAGGGTGATATTTGGTCATCACAAGGACTAAGGGGGCACTGTGACATTTAATGAACACAGCCAGGACTCCAAACAGCTCAATGCTTAATACTGCCCTGCAAGGTTCAAAGGGTCTCTAGGGAAGGTCAACAGCACTCCTGCTGAGAAACACGACCAGGTATTTTGCCCCAAGAAAATATCTCACTGTAGACTTGTGGTAGTGTTGTCCTAATCTATTCCAGAAGTTTCAATCTGTTTCAAATTAATTCGCTAACAAAGGCAAACCTCTCAACATCTAAATCCAGTTAACCTATAAGCTGTCATTACAATACTTTCAGAATTGCTAAGGTTGTAAGTCTATAGATTTTTTAAAGATGGAATCGACTTCACTCCTGTTAAGTCTGCACTCTAACACATCAAATGGCCCCTTGGGAATCCAGCTGATACACAGGGCAAATACAGCATGAGAAGAATGCAAAATTCTCTCTGCTAACTTTGAACCAGAGGTTCATGGATGGTATTATTTAACTTTCTTGGAAGCCTAGACAGATAAGGAGGGTCCTCACAGTCTTTGCACCTATCTGCAAGCTTCATTCCTCATACCTATTTCATCACTACCAGGGTTATCATCCTACAACAACGGAATCATTATTGCCATTAAAATAATTATCAATATTCTGTGATAAACCACAATGGAAAAGAATATCAAGAAGGAAGATGTAGGGTTTCCCTGTGTTCCAGTGGTTAAGAATCTGCCTTACAATGCAAAGGACATGAATTTGATCCCGGGTCTGGGATGATTCCAAAAGCTGTGGAGTGGCTAACCCCTTGTGCCACAACTACTGAGCCCACACTGCAACTACTGAAGCCCACACACCTAGAGCCTGTGCTCTGCAACCAGAAGCCACTGCAATGAGAAGCCTGCACAACATAACAAAGAGTAGCCCCCATTTGCCACAATGAGAGAAATGCCTGAGCAAAGCAATGAAGATCCAGCACAGCCAAAAATAAATCTTTTTTTTTAAAAAAAGAATGTACACACATATATATGTAAACATTTACAATCTTGTGTTAATCTCTGCTGTATAGCAAAGGGATTCAGTTATATATATCAATTTATATATATTTATCAATGTATATATAAATATATGTACATATATTTATCAATGTATATTTTAAATAACTGTACATTTTATATACATTTTATATATAACTGTATATCAATGTATATTTATATATATATATATTACATAACTTTGCTATGCTGCAGAAATTAACACAATATTGTAAATTAACTATACTTCAATTAAAAAAAAAGGTACTTATTCACGGCTTCCCTGGAGGCTCAGTGATAAAGAATCCACCTGCCAGTGCAGGAAACATGGGAACTTCTCATTGCAGTGACTTGTCTTATTGCAGAGCACGGGATCTAGGGCATGTGGGCTCCAATGGCTGTGGCACAAGGGTTCGGCAGTTGCAGCTGATGGGCTCTAGAGACCATGTGCTGCAACTATTGAAGCCTACCCGCCCTAGGGTCCACACTCTGCAACAAGAGAAGTCACTGCAATGAGGCGCCTGTGCACCATGACTAGACCACAGTTCCTGTTCTCCAAAACTAGAGAAAAGCCTGCATACCAATAAAGACTCGGCACAGTCAAAAAAATAAATAAAATTGTTGGAAAAAAAAATAAAGTACTTATCCAGAGTTTACTGCATGCCAAGCACTACGCTTACAATTTTACGTGATTCATTTTGACGATTCTTGAACCCTTTGTTTGAGTCGGACACGACTGAGTGACTTCGCTTTCACCTTTCATTTTCATGCATTGGAGAAGGAAATGGCAACCCACTCCGGTAATCTTGCTTGGAGAATCCCAGGGATGGGGGAGCCTGGTGGGCTGCCATCTACCGGGTTGCACAGAACCGGACACGACTAAAGCAACTTAGCAGCAGCAGCAGAACCCTTTGTTTATAATGTTCTTTAGAATATTTTGGTTGTTTTTAAGATTTTTAATGAAACTTTAAGGTAATTGTTAACTCACAAGCATTTTAAGAAAAGCTATGAAGGGATGTTATGTAGTTTTTACATAGTTCTCGCCAAAGGTACCATCTTGCAAAAATGTAGCACAGTCTCTCTAGATACTCATGTTGATATAATCAAGAAAGAAAATATTTCCATCATCACAAGACCAGTCATGTTATACTTTTATATACATGCCACATCTCTCCCACACCTACCCCTCCTAAACCAGTATCAACCAATAATCTCTTTCTAAAATGTTGTCCCTTCAAGATTATTAATGTATAAATAGAAACACCTAGTTGGTGACCTTTTGAGATTGAGTTTTTTCATTCAGAATAAATCTCTGTTGATTTAACTAGGTTGTTGTATTCTTTGCTGTTTTATTTTTACTGCTAAGCAGTAGTCCTGGGTACATATATACCAGAGTATGTTTAACTATTCCCCTACTGAATCTGGATTGCTTCCAGTTTGAAGTTATTACGAATAAAGCTGTTATAAACATTTGTATACAGGTTTTTTATAAGAACTTACATGTACTTCTCTGGGATAATGCTTCAGAGTATAATTTCTGGATCACATGGCAGCTTGATTAGTTGGGGAAAAAAAAAAACACACCGCCAATCTTTTTTCCAGAATAACTGTACTATTTTATATTCCTATCAACAATGTATGTGATCCAGTCTCTTCACATTCTTGTCACCATTTGGTGTTTTTACTCTTTCTTTAATCTTAACCATTCTGCTAAGTGTGTGACAATATATTGGCTTTATTCTGAACTTTCCTAATGGCTAATGATGTTAAATATCTTTTCATGGACTTATTTGCAATCTGCATACTCTCTTCAATGAAAAGTCTTTCATATATTTTTCCTGTTTTCTAATTAAACTGTTTGCTTTTATACTTGTGCTTCAAGGGCTCTTTATATATTCTAGAGACTAGTGGTTTGTTGAATGTATGATTTGCAAATATTTTCTCCCCATTTGTTGTTTCTTTTTATCCTGTTACTAGAGTCTCTCAAAGAGCAGGTTTTTATTTCAATGAAGTCCCATGTGTCACTTTTTCATTTTTATGGCTTGCATTGATGTTAAGTCTGAGAAGTTGTTTAGGGTGTCCTAGATGCCAAAAATTTTCTCTCTTTTTAAAGTAAAGCTTTATAGTTTTACATATTACAGTTAAGTTCATGATCTATCTTGAGTTAATATTTCTGTAAGGTGTGACACTAAGGGCAATGTGTTTTGGGGTTTTGTTGTTGTTTGTTTTGTCTATGGAATGTATCATTGCTCCATTATAATTTGTTAATGAAACTATGGAGCTGGTCTGCTTTCTTCTCCCCAGTTCTTAGAATCTTATGTTTGTTTTATGTATTTTAGGTCCAGGGACTTTTAATTTTACTTAGTGGGAGGAACAGAGGAACCTATTTCTATCTTTCTGGATACAGAAGTATTTATGAACATTTAATTAGGCAGAACACTACAGTGTGAAAGAATGGGATGACTATGTGTACAACACTCTTTCAAATGCAATGGAATAGACATCTCCATCAGGGTGGGATTTTAGGGTCATACAAAAGGTGGTAAGTTTGAGAATACATAGATTTATCAGCATGCTCAAAAATGAAGGAAAATGTTACTAAATTTTAAGACAGCTCTTTGAAATTCATGTTTAAATAATTACATAATTTTTTAGTCCTTTACACTCTCAAATTTTCTCAATTTCTGCTAAGTTTATAATATCAAAGTGTGCCTTTGATCAAAATTACGTTCTTCTATTTCATTTTTTCAAAAGCACCATACTGAAAAGAAGTGTCAAGATTTCCAAAGTACTTTAGACAACTGTAAAACATCCTTGGACATCCATTTCTGGGTAGGCTGCTCATGTCCATAACTGAAAAGTAATTTCAAGATTTAAGTACTAGTGGCATGACCTTGGAAAAATAATTTACTTCTCAAGATTATTTCCTTTATCTAAAAATGGGGCTGATACCACCTACCTCTCAGGTATCTTGAGAAATTATATATATATATATATATATATATATGGATCTTTATCTAAAATAGGAACCTGCTCAATACTCTGTAGAAACCTAAATGGGAAAAGAATTTGAAAAAAAATAGATACCCATTGTGTATCTATTGTGTGTACACTGAAATATATTCAGTATATAACTGAACCATTTTGCTATACACCTGAAATTAACACATTCTCTAGCAGTGGCTGGCCAAGTCCAGAAATAATTCTGCCTTTTATCAGCAGCTCCAAATGGGGAGGTGAGGGGAGTAAGGGAAGGTGATAGGTACTTAATATTTTAAAATTAACATATTTTATCTCATTTTTGTGAATAATATAAAAATTCTAAAGGGCTAACACATTATTTCTTAAACAGTTATTGACATCTTGGTGTACAGTTTACATGCAATTAAATGGGGGTTTGATTCATTGATCAAGAAGGTAGTTTTCTCCCTTGACATTGATGCAAGGTAACAATGGGAAGTAGAAGACCTTTCAAAGAGTGCTACCAGGAGAATATCTGCTGAACTTGGCAATGTGACTCAATTCAGCTTTAAAACCACCTGGGACTGATGTGCATTTCTAGCCAATGGTGCTCACTAAAACTTTTCATATTTTTACAAATACTTATTTAGCACCTACTATGTGACAAGTACTATTCTGACTCTTTAGATACAACAATATACTTTTAAAGGATAATTTTTAAAAAGCTGTAAAATCAGGACTTTCACACAGATATAAAATGACCATATACTAAGGATTTTTTTTTAACTCATTACTAATGAAGAACCAGGGCGATTCAAAGAACAGGCACATTTAATAATTATGAATATTTAAATGAGTTTGTAAATAAATGCAAAATTGGCTTCTTCCACAATAGAGGAGCTAAGTCAGAACAAAAATTCTGACCTTCATGGCTTTATATCCTTGTGGAAATAAACAAATGGTATATGGTACATTTGATTGTGTGGGAAGTACAAAGGGTGTGGGATTCAATTATTGACTCACTGGTTTGAGGAGATTTTGAAAAGGGAGTATGTTGATATCTGAACCCAAGTATCTCATATAAAATTTAGGAAGTTAGACTGCAATTCTAAAAAACTTCAGGTTCCTTCTATCTCTAATTTTTATGCCTCTTATTTTATCCTGGTGTTGAGAAGTCTGTCTTGGATATTTTGCCACATGATCTAAGACTCCCTTACCTATAGGCTTAAGGACCACTACTACTGAACCTAAGTGAGAAGAGAAGTAGTTCCCTGACAGCTCAGTTGGTAAACAATCTTCCTATAATACAGGAGACCCTAGTTCAAGTCCTGGGTTAGGAAGATCCGCTGGAGAAGAGATAGACTACCCACTCCAGTATTCTTGGGCTTCCCTTGTGACTCAGCTGGTAAAGAATCTGCCTTCAGTGCAGGAGACCTGCATTCAATCTCTGGGTTGGGAAGGTCCCCTGGAGAAGGGAAAGGCTACTCACTCCAGTTTTCTGGCCTAGAGGATTCCACGGACTCTTGTCCATGGGGTCACAAGAGTCAGACATGACTTGAGCGACTTTCACTTTCACTTCAGTGGTCAACACTCACAATGCATGATTTAGCATTGGAACGAATCTCAGAGCTGGAATTCAAGCCAGGACAGACCTTACTCACAAAATCCATCTATCATACTAGACTTCTGTACCTGCTTATTATTCATTTGACTTCTAGGCTCATTCATTTGTTCCTGATGTCAGGCATTCACTCACACATACACATTCCTTTGCTCAATGCAGAGGAAAAGTCAAGAGTTAATGATTTCGAGAGAGGAAACTAAGATGGCGGAGGAATAGGACGGGGGGAACACTCTCTCCCCAATAAATATACCAAAAGAACTTTTAAAGGCCGAGCAAACTCCAAAAAACAGGAACTGAATGCTGGCAGAGGACATCGGGCATCTGGAGAGGCGACCCAGTGCCGACGTGAGGAGTAACAGTGAGGAAACCTAGACTCACCCACCAGAAAACCACACAAGCCTTTCCACCCAGGAAACTTCGACAAACCACGCATCCAACCCCTCCCATAGAGAGGAATCCCCACAATAAAGGGACAACACAGCAAGATAAACAAGATGAAAAGGCAGAGAAATACCCAGCAAGTAAAGGAACAGGATAAATACCCCCTAGACCAAACAAAAGACGAAGAGATAGGAAGTCTACCTGACAAAGAATTCCGAATAATGATAGTGAAAATGATCCAAAACCTGGAAAATAAGTTGGAGTTACAGCTCAATAACCTGCAGGCAAGGATTGAGAAGATGCAGGTAAGCTTTAACAAGGACTTAGAAGAAATGAAAAAGAGACAAAATACAATGAATAATGCAATAAATGAGATCAAAAACACCCTGGAGGGAACCAACAGTAGAATAACAGAGATAGAAGACAGAATAAGTGAGATAGAAGACAGAATGACAGAAATAAATGAAACAGAAAGGAAAAATGAAAAAAGAATTAAAAGAAATGAAGACAACCTTAGAGACCTCTGGGACAATATTAAACGCACCAATATTCGAATCATAGGAGTCCCAGAAGAAGAAGACAAAAAGAAAGACCATCAGAAAATTCTTGAAGAGATAATTGTAGAAAACTTCCCTAAATTGGGGAAGCAAATAGCCACTCAGGTCCAAGAAACACAGAGAATCCCAAATAGAATGAACCCCAAGCGGGACACCCCAAGACACATATTAATCAAATTGGCAAATATCAAATACAAAGACCAAATATTAAAAGCAGCAAGGGAGAAGCAAAAGATAACTCACAAGGGGAATCACATAAGGATAACAGCTGATCTCTCATCAGAAACGCTTCAGGCCAGAAGGGAATGGCAAAACATACTTAAAGTCATGGAAGAAAACAATCTACAACCCCGACTACTGTACCCAGCAAGGATCTCATTCAAATTTGAAGGAGAATTCAAAATTTTCTCAGACAAGCAGAAACTGAGAGAATTCAGTAATACCAAACCAGCCCTCCAACGAATGCTAAAGGATCTTTCCTAGATAGGAAACACCGATGGGATAGATAATCTGGAGCCCAAAACAATAAAATAAATGGCAGCGGGATCATACTTATCAATAATTACCTTAAATGTAAACGGGCTGAATGCCCCAACCAAAAGGCAAAGATTGGCCGATTGGATACAGAAACAAGACCCCTATATATGTTGTCTACAAGAGACCCACCTCAAACCTAGGGACACATATAGACTGAAAGTTAAAGGCTGGAAAAAGATATTCCATGCAAATAAAGACCAAAAGAAAGCAGGAGTGGCAATACTCATATCTGATAAAGTAGACTTTAAAATAAAGGCAGTGAAAAGAGATAAAGATGGACATTACATAATGATCAAAGGATCAATCGAGGAAGAAGAAATAACAATTATAAATATTTATGCACCTAACATAGGAGCTCCACAATATGTAAGGCAAATGCTAACAAATATGAAAGGGGAAATCAACAACAACACAATAATAGCAGGAGACTTTAATACACCACTCACACCAATGGATAGATCAACTAGACAGAAAAGTAACAAGGAAATTCAAACTTTAAATGAAACAATAGACCAACTAGACCTAATTGATATCTATAGGTCATTCCACCCCAAAACAAGGAATTTCACCTTTTTCTCAAGTGCACACGGGACCTTCTCCAGGATAGATCACATCCTGGGCCATAAATCTAACCTTGATAAATTCAAAAATATTGAAATCATCCCAAGCATCTTTTCTGACCACAATGCAGTGAGATTAGATATCAATTATAGGAGAAAACCTTTCAAAACTTCCAACATATGGAGGCTCAACAACACACTGCTGAATAACCAACAAATCACAGAAGAAATCAAAACTGAAATTCAGTTATGCATGGAAACGAATGAAAATGAAAACACAACAGCTCAAAACCTATGGGACACTGTGAAAGCAATGCTAAGGGGAAAGTTCATAGCAATACAAGCTCACCTCAGGAAACAAGAGAAAAATCAAATAAATGACCTTACTATACACCTAAAGCAACTAGAAAGGAAAGAGATGCAGAAGCCCAGGTCTAGTAGAAGGAAAGAAATCTTAAAGATCAGGGCAGAAATTAATGCAAAGGAATCAAAAGTGACCATAGCAAAAATCAACCAAGCCAAAAGCTGGTTCTTTGAGAAGATAAATAAAATTGACAAACCGTTAGCCAGACTCATCAAGAAACAAAGGGAGAAGAACCAAATCAACAGAATTAGAAATGAAAACGGAGAGATCACAACAGAAAACACAGAAATACAAAGGATCATAAGAGACTATTATCAGCAACTATATGCAAATAAACTGGACAATTTGGATGAAATGGACAAATTCCTAGAAAAGTACAACTTTCCAAGACTAAACCAGGAAGAGATAGATAATATTAATAGACCCATCACAAGCACGGAAATTGAAACCATAATCAGAAATCTTCCAAAAAACAAAAGCCCAGGACCAGATGGCTTCACAGCTGAATTCTACCAAAAATTTAGAGAAGAGCTAACACCTATTCTACTCAAACTCTTCCAGAAAATTGCAGAGGAAGGTAAACTTCCAAACTCATTCTATGAGGCCTCCATCACCCTAATTCCAAAACCCGGCAAAGATGCCACAAAAAAAGAAAACTACAGGCCAATATCACTGATGAACTTAGATGCAAAAATCCTCAACAAAATTCTAGCAAATAGAATCCAACAACACATCAAAAAGATCATACATCATGATCAAGTAGGCTTTATCCCAGGGATGCAAGGATTCTTCAATATTCGTAAATCGATCAATGTAATACACCACATTAACAAATTAAAAAATAAAAATCACATGATTATCTCAATAGATGCAGAGAAAGCCTTTGACAAAATTCAACATCCATTTATGATAAAAACCCTCCAAAAAGCAGGAATAGAAGGAACATACCTCAACATAATAAAAGCTATATATGACAAACCCACAGCAAACATTATCCTCAATGGTGAAAAACTGGAAGCATTCCCCCTGAAATCAGGGACAAGACAAGGGTGCCCACTCTCACCACTACTATTCAACATAGTTTTGGAAGTTTTGGCCACAGCAATCAGAGCAGATAAAGAAATCAAAGGAATACAGATTGGAAAAGAAGAAGTAAAACTCTCTCTGTTTGCAGATGACATGATCCTCTATATTGAAAACCCTAAAGACTCTACGAGAAAATTACTAGAGCTAATCAGTGAATATAGCAAAGTTTCAGGATACAAAATCAACACACAGAAATCCCTGGCATTCCTATACACTAACAGTGAGAAATCAGAAAGAGAAATTAAGGAAACAATCCCATTCACCATCGAAACAAAAAGAATAAAATACTTAGGAGTATTTCTACCTAAAGAATCAAAAGACTTGTATATAGAAAACTATAGAACACTGATGAAAGAAATCAAGGAGGACACAAACAGATGGAGAAATGTACCGTGCTCATGGATTGGAAGAATCAATATAGTGAAAATGAGTATACTACCTAAAGCAATCTATAGATTCAATGCAATTCCTATCAAGCTACCAGAGGTCTTCTTCAAAGAATTAGAACAAATAATTTCTCAATTTGTATGGAAATACAAAAAACCTCGTATAGCCAAAGCAATCTTGAGAAAGAAGAATGGAACTGGCGGAATCAACCTACCTGACTTTAGGCTATACTACAAATCCACAGTCATTAAGACAGTATGGTACTGGCACAAAGACAGAAACATAGATCAATGGAACAGAATAGAAAGCCCAGAGATAAATCCACGCATCTATGGACACCTTATCTTTGACAAAGGAGGCAAGAATATACAATGGAGAAAAGACAACCTCTTTAACAAGTGGTGCTGGGAAAACTGGACAGCCACTTGTAAAAGAATGAAACTAGATCACTTTCTAACACCATACACAAAGATAAACTCAAAATGGATTAAAGATCTAAGCATAAGACCAGAAACTATAAAACTCCTAGAGGATAACATAGGCAAAACACTCTCTGCTATAATCCAAAGCGGGATACTCCATGACCCACCTCCCAGAATATTGGAAATAAAAACACGAATAAACAAATGGGACCTAATTAAAATTAAAAGCTTTTGCACAACAAAGGAAACTATAAGCAAGGTGAAAAGACAGCCTTCAGAATGGGAGAAAATAATAGCCAATGAAGCAACAGACAAACAATTAATCTCAAAAATTTACAAACAACTCCTGCAGCTCCATTCTAGAAAAATAAACAACCCAATTAAAAAGTGGGCCAAAGAACTTAACAGACATTTCTCCAAAGAAGATATAAAAATGGCTAACAAACACATGAAAAGATGCTCAACATCACTCATTATCAGAGAAATGCAAATCAAAACTACAATGAGGTACCACTTTACACCAGTCAGAATGGCTGCCATCCAAAAGTCTACAAGCAATAAATGCTGGAGAGGATGTGGAGAAATGGGAACCCTCTTACACTGTTGGTGGGAATGCAAACTAGTACAGCCACTATGGAAAACAGTGTGGAGGTTCCTTAAAAAGCTGCAAATAGACCTGCCATATGACCCGGCAATCCCACTGCTGGGCATATACACCGAGGAAACCAGAATTGAAAGAGCCACGTGCACCCCAATGTTCATCGCTGCATTGTTTACAATAGCCAGGACATGGAAGCAACCTAGATGCCCATCAACTGACGAATGGATAAGAAAGCTGTGGTATATATACACAATGGAATATTACTCAGCATTAAAAAAAAATTCATTTGAAGCAATTCTACTCAGATGGACGAAACTGGAGCCCATTATCCAGAGTGAAGTAAGCCAGAAGCAAAAACAACAATACAGTATATTAACACATATATATGGAATTTAGAAAGACAGTAATGAGAACCCAACATGGGAGACAACAAAAGGAACGCAGATGTATAGAATAGACTCGTGGACTTTGTGGATGAGGGTAAGGGTGGGATGATATGGGAGAAGGGCATTGAAGCATGTTAATTGTCATGTGTCTAATCAATCGCCAGCCCAGGATTGATGCTCGGGACTGGTACAGCGAGATTTCCCGGGGGGGAGGGAGGAGGGAGGGGGGACCCGGAGGGGAAGCATATGTAAACCCATGGTGATATCATGACAATGTATGGCAAAAACAATAAAAAAAAAAAAAAGTGCACAGTAAATGTAATGCACTTGAATCATCCCCAAATTGTCCCCTCCACTCCCTTCTCCTCCAGTCTGTGGAAAATTTGTCTTCCATGAAGCCAGCTCCTGGCGCCAAAAAGGTTGGGGACTGCTGCTCTATAGTATCCTCAGTATCTTTTTTCCCATTTAAATCTGTCAGTGAAGGTACTTGATAGCTCAGTAACAGTGAGTTCATTGATCATCAGCCTGTGAGAATAAGTGAGGTCAAACTAACTTTTAATTGACAAATTAAATTTCTAAGTGATCTGCTCTCTGGGAAGATTCATTTTAGCCACACCTCTGTCTTTTCCTCCTTCCCAACTATGCAGTGGATTTTCTCAAATCTCCAGGAAGGTGTGCATGGGTGCGTGTGTGTGTGTGTCCAACCTGCAGAGCACCGAGCTTCAAGGGGTGTGTTAACCAGTGTGCCAGATCCTCCCTGGTGTCATGGCTATACAATGATGTCTGGTCAAGTGACCAGAAGGCCCCTCAGTACTACACCATTAGGTGGTCCCAAAGCAATGCTGCTTGGCTCACTCAAGTTTATACCAGTGAACTAACTACACCATTCTTTCCTCTCTGAGCTAATGAAGAAATTTTTTCCTTGATTTTTCCTTGCTTCCTATTCACCCCCCATCTTGATGTGTCTAGGGTCAGATTAAGTATGGATCTCTAATAGATGTCATAGTATATGCAAAGTCTGGACTTCTGCACTATGGTTGATTGTCACTGTGTAAAGATGGTTCTTTATTTCATGGGATAGGCTGCTTTGCAGGAGGTCCCTTGGCTCTCTCATTTCTCTCTGTTTCTACTCAAAGGGATTTCCAGCATCAGCAAGCTGACGTGGAAGATTGGAATGTGTGGAGACAGGAAGGAAAGTAGGGAGGATGGACACTTCCTGCTAGTCCTGTCCTGAAAAGATATCAGATCTTGAACCTCAAATGAAGATGTTCTTTGCTCCCTATCTTTTGCTTAGTGATGATAGTGAATTTGCTTCTAAAAGATATTGTATAGAAAGAACTGCCAGTTAATAAACTTCAGTTCTTAAGTTTTTTCAGCTTATGTTGTCCTTGTTAGTGCATGCATCTCTGCATGCTTAGTCACTCGGTCATGTCCAACTCTTTGTGACCCCGTAGACTGTAGCTTGCTGGGCTCCTCTGTTCATGGGATTCTCCAGGCAAGAATATTGGAGTGCATAGCTATTCCCTTCTCAAGGGTATCTTGCTGAACCAGGGATTGAACCTGGGTCTCCTGCATTGCAGGTGAATTATAAGGACAGTCTAATGCTAAAATCTTAAGAAGTCAGTGTCTTCCATATACACAATGGAATATTACTCAGCATTAAAAAAAATTCATTTGAAGCAGTTCTACTCAGATGGACGAAACTGGAGCCCATTATCCAGAGTGAAGTAAGCCAGAAGCAAAAACAACAATACAGTGTATTAACACATGTATATGGAATTTAGAAAGATGGTACGGAGAACCCAGCATGCGAGACAGCAAAAGGAATGCAGATGTATAGAATAGACTCGTGGACTCTGTGGATGAGAGTAAGGGTGGGATGATATGGGAGAATGGCATTGAAACATGTTAATTGTCATATGTCTAATCAATCGCCAGCCCAGGAGTGATGCTCGGGGCTGGTGCATTGAGATTTCCCAGGGGGAGGGAGGAGGGAGGGGGGTTCTGAAGGGGGAGCATGTGTAAACCCATGGTGATATCATGGCATTGTATGGCAAAAACAATAATAATAAAAACAAAAACATAAAAAATATCATTGCTAAAAAGAAAAAAAAAAAGAAGTCAATATCTTTTTTCTCATTTAGATGTCACTAGTGAAGGTACTTAAATCTCAGTAACCTTGAATTCATTAATGATGAGCCTGTGAGAATAAATGAGGTCAGACTTTTAATTGACAAATTCAGTGGGCTCCAGCACACTGGCTGATACACACCTTGAAGCTTGGTGCTCTGCAGGGTGGACACACTCACGAGCACCCATGCACACCCTCCTGGAGATTTGAGAAAATCCACTGCATAGTTGGGAAGGAGGAAAAGACAGAGGTGTGGCTAAAATGAATCTTCCCAGAGGGCAGATCACTTAGGGAGCTAGCCATGAAGACCTTTAATGCTATAGTCACCAGGAGAGCAGATCTCGTCAGGAAGGTATCAGATGTACCCATGTGGTTGCTCTTGCCTGAGCCATGTTGTCACGGAGTACTGACTCTTCAGGCTGAGTGTTTGTCGTCTCTGGGTCCTGGTTCTTCCATGGGCATCTATGCTCCAGGAATCCAATGTATTTGACTTGGCTTAGGGGTTTTGGTGAGGTAGAGAAGCAGAAAGAGTGAGCCTCGAATGCTCAGAGCAGTATGAGGAAAGGCACATTTGGGCTAAGGAAACTAAACTTTATTGGTAAGGCTCTCTGAGCAGGCTGTGAGAAGTCATGGGAAAAAATAGAGAGGGGGTAGACTGTTGCAAACTAAGTGCTATTTGACAAGCATTTATTAACCATATTTTATGGTCCATAAAATATTCCCCATACTTTATGTGTGAATCTTGCATTATGTTTGAGCATATTAGTTATTAATTAGAGCTGGACATTGGAATTGTCTGTAGAATTTGTTTTTGAAAAAGTGCGCCTATGACCTGTCTTGGTCTACATATACCACATCAATTTCTTTGGGGACAGAATTTGCATATCTAAATGAAAATACAAAACCCAGGACAAAAAATTCTCTATAGCTGATTCTATGCCCATGCCCATTTAAGACCTTCTCTGCCATTGTGAAATGGAAAATTCACTGTGCTTGTTTTTGAGATGCTAACAGCTTAGTAGGAGAATGTGGTATGTCAACAATTAAGACCATGTGACTTCTAATGGGTTAGAATGTTCATGAATAATGTAAAGATCCCAGCATACCCTATCTCCTGTCGTTTACACTTGTGTAGACAAAGGAAATGGTCTAATTTCTTTTTTTCCTAAACTTCTTTGGTTTGGTGTCAAACTATACTATCTCATTTTTTCTCTTGTTTTCCTAATTTCTGTTTATTACATTATAAAAGAAGTATCTACATCTTGCTGGCTAATGTCAATCGAATGGTGGATTAAAAAAATTGTTGAGGTGAAATTGAGTGGAATATTTCTGATTGTGGATTTTTGTTTTTTCCTATTCTAGATGGTTTTGATAATTAGTATTTTTGTTTAAAAAAACGGCCATTTTGTCTTTGTATTTTTTTAAAAAAATTGAAATATAGTTGTTTTATAGTTCTGTTTCTGCTGTACAACAATGTGAATCAACCATATGTATACATATCTCCTCTCTCTTAAGCCTCCCTCTCACCACCCCCACATTTCACTCCTGTAGATCATCACAGAGCACTATGCTAAGCTTCCTGTGCTATACAGCAGCTCCCCACTAGCCATTTTACACATTGTAGTGTATATATGTCAATGCTACTTTCCAAATTTGTCACACCCTTGCCTTCCCCCTTTATGCCCACATGTCCATTCTCTACATCAGTGTCTCTATTTCTGCTCTGCAAAAAGGTTCATCTGTACCATTTTTTTTAATATTCCATATATATGTGTTAATATATGGTATTTGTTTTTCTCTTTCTGATTTGAATGAATGAATGTGAAACTCACTCAGTCCTGTCTGACTCTTTGTGACCCCATGGACTATACAGTCCATGGAATTCTCTAGGCCAGAATACTGGTAACCATTCCCTTTTCCAGGGTATCTTCCCAACCCAGGGATCTAACCCAGGTCTCCCACATTGCAGGCAGATTCTTTACCAGCTGAAGCCTTTCTGACTTACTTCACTCTGTATGTCAGACTCTAGGTTCATCCATATCAGTACAAATGAGCTAGTTTCATAGACAAAATGTTTTTGTGTATATCTTTGTCATTCAGATAACACATAGACACTCTATCCTATCTCCGGTTATATCATTTCTTTTTCTCAGTATTTTCCCTCCAATAAACTTAGCTGGAGCTTGTCTAGCTCATAAGATAATGTTTTTTTCTTTATTTATCTTTTCTAAAATCAAAATTGTGTTTTCTTTTAAAAAAATTATTTATTTTTGGCTATGCTCAGTCTTCCTTGCTGCTTAGCAGGCTTTCTGAGGTTGTGGCGAGCAAGGATTACTTTCAAGTTGCAGTGCCTGGGCTTCTCATTGGGGTGGCTTGTCTTGTGGTGACGCATGGGCTCTAGGCAAGCAGGCTTGACGAGTTGTGTTGTGGGAGCTGAGTAGTTGAGGTGCAATGGCTTAGTTGCCCCACAGCTTGTGGAATCTTCCTGTACCAGGGATCAAACCTGTGTCCCCTGCTTTGGCAGGCAGATTCTACCAAAAAGAAAAGTTTGTCATCATGTTTTCTATTATGCTTTGATGTTTACTTATTTATTCTTTCATTTGGTTTATTCTGTTTCAGCTTTTGTAGAGAAATGCTTATTTAAAACTTTTTAAAAATGAATTCAGTTTGGCTATAATTCTAAGCACCATTTTAGCTCCTTCCAGTTATAGCATATGATATTTTGATTGTCATTCATTCAGTTATCAATTCAGTTCAGTCGCTCAGTCATGTCCAACTCTTAGCGACCCCATGAATCGCAGCACGCCAGGCCTCCCTGTCCATCACCAGCTCCTGGAGCCTACCCAAACCCATGTCCATCGAGTCGGTGATGCCATCCAGCCACCTCATCCTCTGTTGTCTCCTTCTCCTTCTGCTCTCAATCCTTCCCTGCATCAGGGTCTTTTCAAATGAGTCAGCTCTTCACATCAGGTGGCCAGAGTATCGGAGTTTCAGCTTCAACATCATTCCTTCCAATGAACACCCAGGATTGATCTCCTTTAGGATGGACTGGTTGGATCTCCTTGCAGTCCAAGGGACTCTCAAGAGTCTTCTCCAACACCACAGTTCAAAAGCATCAATACTTCAGCGCTCAGTTATAAGAATATTTAGTTCTTATAAGAATATTTCTATTTTGATTTTCTTTGTATCACATGGATTATTTTAAGCACTCAGATCTTTAAGGTTCTTGTTGTTGCTTTCTAATATAGTAAATTGTTGTTATTGGTCCTTTGTGGTGTAGAACCTACAGACTTTCTATATGTTACATGAGTCTTGAAACATGTATATTTATTACTTATTGGGTGAATGGATATATATGCCCCATTGTGTAATCAAAGTTTTCTTATAAATATATAAAACATTAATTTTTTACTATACAAGGAGATTAAAAATCTGTCACTAAAGTTTTCCTTCTATTTCTCAAACTATGCATATGGAAGAATATGCAGGATGTTTCAACCTTTAATTTCAAAATAATTTAGGTTTCCAGAAAAGTGATTTTAATAGTAAACAGAATATCTATATACACTTGACCTATATTCATAGATTGTTAATATTTTATTCATTTTGTGTTTTATCATTAATAAGTATAGTCTGTGTGTACACACATGGGATTTTTACTGAACTGTTTGAGAGTGTCACATCATGGCCCTTTAAACTGAATACTTAAGATATATTTCCTAAGAACAGGATATCTTCTTAAATAAAGGGCAGTTATCAACTTCGGTGGGCATCCTAGGTGACACAGTGGTAGAGAATCCATCTGCCAATGCAGGAGACACAGAGATGAGGGTTTGATCCCTGGGTTGGAAAGACCCCTGGAGGAGGAAACGGCAACCCACTCCAGTATTCTTGCCTGGAGGATTCTATGGACAGAGGAGCCTGGCAGGCTGCAGTCCATGGGGTCACAAAGAGTCAGACATGGCTGAGCACATGTACACACATCAACTTCAGTAAATATGGTATTAATTTAATAGTTAAATATATTATCTACATTCCATTTTTATCAGTTGACCCATTGTCATTTATAGCATTTTTTCCTTTTTAATACAGAATCTGGTCTAGAGTCAGGTGCTGCATTTAGTTGTCATGTATTCTTTAATTTGATACATTTCTCTAGCCTTCCCTGGTTTTTTTTTTTTTTTTAATGACATTGACACATTTGAATAATCTGCACTCTCCCCTCTCCTTTTTAATGGGCTGTTTCTTGTTTTTAGTTTATCTGTTCCTCAGGGTTGTTTTTAAATTATGTGTTCTGAATTGGAAAACTGCACAGTGTCCTGTCATTCTTGGAGATTCACCAGGTTTGTCTGCCCCTCATCAGTGATGTCAACTTTGATCACCCAGTCAAAGCGTTGTCTTATTTCTCCACAGTGTATGTTTTTACCTTACAACTTGGCACTTGAAAACTGATTAACAGGAATAATCTTGAATTCAAGACTCAATCCTGATTAAATGGGATGGACTGAAGGCAAAATTTGATTTAAATGATGACAATGGTGATGCCACACACATAGAAAGAGGGCATGAAAAGATATATTACTCAAATGAAGATTTTGAGTTTTTTTGCTTTGTGGGTAGACAGCAGGAGAGTTAGCGTCCCAAACAGGCCCTTGAGAGAGGGTGGGGAATGGAGACTGGCATTTTACAATGGTTAGGGGCTTGGACCTGGGTAAGACTTCCTATAGGTGGGCAGGAGCTTGATGTATTTGAAACTCCTGCCAATAAAAGGAGTACCGTGGCCTCCTTATCCTTTTACTCAGATGGGGACCAGAGAGGGAAAAGAGAGGGCTGAGACTTAACACCTGTCACTAGTTAAACATCAAATACTGAAGTCAGCCTCTTTATTACAAAATATAAAACCTTTCATGTCTTGATTCTCAGCATCATATCCCCCATTAATGACTCTTGCATGAACTGGTCTGAATTATAATTCAATGAAAATACTGACTTTATTTTCCCAATTAGTCTGGCTTGCTTTCCACATTTTCCTAGTCAGCCTTCAATATTTTAATGTAAATAGGAGCCCAACATTCTGAGTGTTCCCTCCTAAATTGGTCTTCTTTCTTAAAACTGTATAGTGATCCTCTATTATTTCAAACTAAAAGTGTAATCCACTATATAAGTATAGTACACTATGCCGCTTTTTCTATAGGTACCCCAAAATGTACCAATATTTTAAATCAAGATTTCTGTTCTTTGGTAACCTCTATATCTTCTAATTGAGTTCACTTTGCTTCTCTTAATTGTTGATTTGGGTAAATTATCTTAGTTCTCATATGCTTGTAAATAATTATTTAATGGATTTTGAATGACTGAATGGATAACATTTCTTGGCTGATGAGGTTTTTGTTGTTACTTTTATTTTCACTTTTTTAGCACCACCCAGAATGGACAGTGATTAAAAATCAGCTTTCAGTTTGTCCTTCCTTAGAGCATAGTTGATCTTTGATCCCTGGTACTGTAAGCTTTCTTTTTTCCTTCCTGAAGAGTAATGATAATGTTTCCATATGTAGACTTACTGTATTTATCCTTGGCAGTAGCAGTTCTCTTTTAATCTAAAAGGTGAGTTTTCTTTCATTTTGAGAAAAAAAAATCAACTACTTTAATTCAAATTTTGCTTTTCCACCTTCCTTAAAAAAGTTTAAGCTGCTACCAAATACATGCTAGGATCCTCAGTTTGTCTTCTCTGTCACTTAATTGTTCTTTCATCTCACTCTTGCCTCTTTCATTGCTGCTTGGGCAGTGTTTTGGGGTAAATTGATGTTGATAGTATGGTAAGTAAGGTCTATTCCCTTCTTTAATGGTAAGGGTTTTTTGCTTGTTTACTTTTTATTCAACTCAATGGAAGGATGTCTTTTGGTTTTATTATTCTCAGACTGTGATGGAGTGAAGATTTCATCTGTGCTATTTATTAACAACAAACTGCAAGATAGCAAATGAATCAAATAGTTGTTCTTTTTTATTGTTTTCATATGTTTTGTTGTTACTGTTTTGTTTTGCTTTGCTTTTGCCCTCCACAACACATTTTCTTATTGAGCCTCCATCCTCCATAGTGTAAGTATTTCTTCAAAATATACTCAATGGCACATTTTATTTGGGGGGAGAGAAAAAATTCTGGTTAACAATCAGTTTTGACCCTGATTTGGCAGACGTAAAGATCCATGAAATTGTTACTGTTTTATGTTCATATAAATGTCAAGTTACATGACTGATATATTGGCTACTTTGAGGTTTAGATAATTAGAATTTCAAGCTGAGTGTAAATAATGAATCCAGTTCTGAGTATAAGCCAATAGTGATATCTGACACTATGAAAGACATTCTCCATTTTTAGCCACTATTGAAAAAGTTAAACAAAACCCTGGATATGAATAAACACAGAGAACTCTTCTATATATAATGAATTCAGATCAAATGGTGTATAGGTAGCATGGGAAATACATTCATCTAGACATGTATGTTTTCCCTGTGAGGACAAGTGTTAAACTAGTCTGATATGAGTGACAACGACTTCCATCAGTCACTCAGATTCTCAACGTTTTATGTGATGTGTCTGT
>ML661893.1:0-62139 GCA_007570785.1 Antilocapra americana | reverse complement strand
T
This sequence comes from Antilocapra americana, assembly GCA_007570785.1. NCBI lineage: Eukaryota > Metazoa > Chordata > Mammalia > Artiodactyla > Antilocapridae > Antilocapra > Antilocapra americana. Next base: position 62,138 of record ML661893.1, on the reverse strand, counting down.
TCTCCCATATCATCCCACCCTTACCCTCATCGACAAAGTCCACGAGTCTATTCTATACATCTGCGTTCCTTTTGCTGTCTCGCATGTTAGGTTCTCGTTACCGTCTTTCTAAATTCCATATATATGCGTTAATATACTGTATTGTTTTTGCTTCTGGCTTACTTCACTCTGGATAATGGGCTCCAGTTTCGTCCATCTGAGAAGAATTGCTTCAAATGAATTTTTTTTTTAATGCTGAGTAATATTCCATTGTGTATATGTACCACATCTTTCTTATCCATTCGTCAGTTGATGGGCATCTAGGTTGTTTCCATGTCTTGGCTATTGTAAACAGTGTAGTGATGAACATTGGGGTACACGTGTCTCTTTCACTTCTGGTTTCCTCGGTGTGTATGCCCAGCAGTGGGATTGCTGGGTCATATGGCAGGTCTATTTGCAGCTTTTTAAGGAACCTCCACACTGTTTTCCATAGTGGCTGTACTAGTTTGCATTCCCACCAACAGTGTAAGAGGGTTCCCTTTTCTCCACATCCTCTCCAGCATTTATTACTTGTAGACTTTTGGATTAAACAGTTCTATATTTGTCGCCGACAAAAATTTTTGGTACATAGACATAGTTAGTTGATGCTTTGACTTGTTAAATCATTGAGTCCAACTATTTCTGTCTGTCATCCCAACTATAAATGACGAATATTCACCCAGTTTTGTGGAAGAACCACCAAACTGTGACTATATATTTGGTCAGGATGATCTAAAGGAGAAATTCAATAATATTACAAAATGCAAATGTATTAATTCCTGGAGTCCCCCTCCATTGTTACCCATTTTAAATCCAGTGTTCACTACTACCTAGGATGTTAGACAGTAACTAACCTGACTGTTACAAAACCAGATCTGTAGTCTTTCTCCCTTGAAAGGTGTTCTTTTTTTAAACTTGCATTCAAATTGCACCTGGCTTTGTTTACTCAGTTATTCTGGCTTATGTTTGCCCAGGCTGGTAGCACTTCTCAAAGGAGAAAGATGGCTTTTACAGGGGCGGCTGAAGCCACAGTGGGGGCTCCAGAGATCACAGGGAGCTCTGAAAGCAGGGCTCAGTGGCAGGTGAAAATGCGATTCTGAGAGCCATGACTGTGATTTTGAAGCCATAATGCGTTGTCATCTTCCCCCTGAGTGACCATGTGCACCTGCTCTCTCTCCTGATATTTACATTTTCTCAGAATATCACTGTTTCGGAAAAAAAAAAAAAACAACAAAAAACCAAAGAAACAGTACCATGGATTCTGTCATCTTGAATTGAATTTCCTAAGTGGCTAGGGCGAGAATAACAATGGTGATAAATATGCTGGGAAGAAAGCTAGATGCCTTTTTGAATAGGTTCACAGGGTTTTCAGTTGGAAGGTATTAAAAAGGTTCTTTTTATTTATTCCCCAGCTGGGGAGGCCTAATATCCAAACAGAAAGCAGAATGAGGCTGCATTGTGCAGATTCACAGAAGCCTTTAGACTTTGGCCTCTCCGTCTAAGCTTAGGCTGATGAAGAATTCTATTTTCTTCTCGGTCTCATAGTTCTTCTGCACTCCTGTTGTTCTTATACACCCCTCTGATATCAGAGGAGGAAACTTAGGGCTTTTTGTTTCCTTTTTGCTGTGATGAACATACAGGTCAGTTTCAGGGAGGGGGAAAATCTCTCTGACTCTAGGTTCTTTTGGCTGTTTCAGTAATTAAATGCACACAATGGAAAAAAAAGATTTAACTCCTATGGGAGTTCATAGGAATGTGAGACTCAAAGAAATGACCAAAGCAGACAGTTTTTTTTTTTTTTTTTTTTTTTACTGTTTGGAGAAAAAAAGCAATACATTTGTAAAGAATTGACAAGACAGAGGGGTTTGGGTGAAGGGTAGTAAGTTAGAAAGTAAAGTGATAAAGAAATAGCAAGGTTTGTTGATATGAGCCTTCTCTAGTGATAAGAATGTCCTGCTACAAGGAGGGCTCCTTTAACATGGGGGATTTATTTCCTGCTTTTGTTATCGCAAGTTTGTGTGTCTGGTGCACAGTGAGGTCAAACAAACTGAAACATCAGAGTTTGGAGTGGAGAAAGGTTTATTGTAGGGTCAAGCAAGGAAAAGGATGGCTCATGCTCTAAAGGCCCCAGACTCATTGAAGGGTTTTGGCACAAAGCATTTTTAAAAGCCAGGTGAGAGAGAGGGTTTGGAGGGTCTGTGATCATTTTGTGCACACTTCTCTGACTGGCTGATGGTAAGGTAACAGAGTGGTGCTACAGGGGTAAACGGCCTCAATCCTTAGGCTCCAGAAGGCCTGGGGTTATGTGTTCATGGTCATCAAGTAGTTAACATCTTCCCTTTGTTGGTGAGGGAGAGATTTCTTACATCTGCAAAACAACTCAGGAAATGCTGATCAAATCCTGCTGTCTAGGTACTTCAGAGAGGAGCTAAAGCAGAGGATATGAGGGAAGGCCCCATGGGATCCTGCTAGGTTTCACTTTCTGGGACCAAGGAGGGTCTGTGTGTCCTTCTTGTATCAGTTGTTCAAGTAACTTTAATTGCAAATAATTGATACACCAAAGTGGCATATTTGGGGTAGCCTTCCCTAAACTCCATCATAAGGAAAAAAATGAAGCAAAGTATTTTTCTATAATATCAGCAGGAGTAATGATAATAATGCTAATGGCAACAATTATTTGAGATAAGTAAGGTTGCACTTTTTCCTGAGATTTTCACACTCTCACTGAATCATCTATAGAAGTCACCCTTTTCGTTATCATATTTCATTTGAGAAAAATGACTCTCAGCGAAGTGAAGTAGTTGCCTCAGGTCACACTGCAAGGATGAGATGGTTGGATGGCATCACCAGCTCAATGGACAGGAGTTTGAGCAAGCTCTGGGAGATGGTGAAGGACAGGGAAGCCTGGTGTGCTGCATTCCAAGGGGTCACAAAGAGTCGGACACAACTGAATGACTGAACAGCAACATAGGAAATGAACAGTTATCAAACAGCTAACAATAATCTTGTGATTACTACTGTTAAGTATAACAAAGAATAGGAAGTGCTTATAGCAAGAGAGCCTATCTTGCATGCGTATATCTTCTTCATAGCAGCCTCTGCCTCTCATCCTAGAAGCTACAAATATACTTTGCTTCCCCACTTCCTTTTCAATTAGGGGGAAAAAAAAAATTGTAGCCAATGCTGGCCACTTGGAGCTGGGAAGCTGTGAAAGTGCTTCTGGGAAATGTTTTATATCCTGATAAAGACAGACATGGAGGGAGGGACATCTCTGTTCTCTGGAAGTTAAGGGTCTCCCTATGATGACTGGGACTCCTGTAGCTATCTCAGGAACCTAGGAGCGAACAGACAAGTGGGGAGAACCTAGGGACCTGATGAGCTGACCGAACACCTGAGTTAGCCCTAGAACTCTCTCCCCAGATGGATTTTTATGTGAGGAAATACATTTATTTTTGTTTAAACTATTTAAATTATAACTTGCTGTTGTTTGCAGCTGCAGGCTTCCTACATGGTAAGGAGGCTTCCCCAAAGAGGCATTAGTGGTGGCACATAAAGGACCAGTAGTTGTTAGCTGGATGAAGAAGGGATAAGAGCTGCACACACAAGCAGGACAGAAGACCCCAGGGTTGAAGTGGCATGTCATATTTGTAAAATGGAAATCAGAACAGTATGGAATAAAGTTTTAAAAATGAGAGGGAAAGCAGTGCATGATGAGTTGAGAAGTGAGACGACACCAGATCATGTCAGGACTGCAGGTTATGGCAATGGGATGGAACATAAACCCAAGAGTGAGAAGTTTATTCTAAGATTTGTTTTGTTAACAAACACTCATGTGCTTGACAGAGTGAAATCAAGCAAACTGAAATGTCAGGTTTGGAGCAGAGAAAGTTTTATTTTAGGGCAAGCAAGGAAAATGGGTGGCTCATGCTCAAAAAACCTGAACTCCCTGATGGTTTGGGGGAGAAGTATTTACAGGCAAATTGTAGGCTGAGACCTGCAGGACATAAGATTTTCTTCTCATTGATTGGTGGTGGGTGACAGGATGGTGCTCCAGGAATCTTGTGGTCAGCCTGAAATTACCATCTTCCATCTGGATGAGAGCCTTGCTTCCTTCACAAGAACTAAAACATGCTGTTCTATTTACCCCTTGAAGAGGAATCAGGATTCTGTCTTAATAGCTGCAATATTGTTCCTTCTTTGCCCTTTTGCCTTACTTCCCTGGTTAACAACTGTTTAAATCTGCTCTTTAGTAGGAGGCTGAAGCCTTTATCCTGCAAATAAGAAAGGGGGACACAGAAAGGCTTCTGTGCCTAGGGTCCTGCTTGGTTTCAATTTGCAGCACAGAGTTCTATTCAGCAGAGTGACTTGGAGTAGGTATAAGCACTGGTGAAAGTGGAAGTAAGCATGGGAGACTAGAGAACAGAAAAGAAAGAGGAGAAGGACTGGCATTGTGGCTGTTGGAAGGAAGATCAAGCAGAAGTTTGCAGATCATGTCAAGAGTAACAATTGTTCTGCTCATGTGGAAGTGGGCTTGAAGTCAGTAACTCTGCCCGTGGACTTTGTCTTCATCCTGGCCTCAGCCCCACAGGCACAGACGTATGACCATGAGGGTCTTTAGAACACTGATACACTGAGACTGGCCTTTATCTGCTCAAATTCTCACCTGAATTAGAGGCATGTTGGGCTCTGGATCCCTGGTCTTATGGCTCCCAGTCAAGCAATCTTTACAAATGACCATTTTTCTTCAAAGTTACCTCTAGAAAATGTGTAAGACTTGAATAGGATTATCCAGAGGCTTATTTTGTTTACAAATCTGTGACATTACTGTATTAATCCTTTATCAGACAGTCACAATGTCTAATTCTTGTCTCCCCACCCTCACCTCTCAGGGACTTGCTGATGATCAGAGGGCAAAGTACAGAATGGGAGTTAAGACATATACAAGTGATGGGGCAAGGATATGGGAACAGTTTGTCTCAGATTTGTTAAATAAAACAGGGAGACAATGAGACTAAGGAGGCTCTACTGCAGGGAGGCCTAATAAGCAGTAAATAAGGCTGGAAATAGGTCAAGGTTATGAAATTGAAAGCTATGGGCCACTGATCACCAACAGCAAAGCAGGGTTTAGGTTACAGCCATTAATGACTTTCTTTTCTTCTTCCTTTTCTCTGTAAATGTTCTTCGCTGAGCTTCTGTTGGTGGAGCACTCCTAACCACTTGTGGTTTGGTGTTATCTACTTTGAAATCGATTTTTGCTAAAATAAACTTCAACTGAAAAGTGAAAGTGAAGGTCACTCAGTCGTGTCTTTGCAACCCCATGGCCTCTGCACTCCCTGGAATTCTCTAGGCCAGAAAACAGAAGTAAGTAGCCTGTTCTTCTCCAGGGGATCTTCCCAACCCAGGTATCGAACCCAGGTCTCCCACAGTGCAGGCGGATTCTTCACCAACCGAGTCATCAAGGAAGCCCTTAAACTGAAGCATACTTGGGGGGATAAAAATGTCTTTGACCAGTTCAAAACTACTGATTTGGGACTTGATTGGTTACTATAAAATCCCCATACTAATACAGAAGCCCAGTATTAGAACAGAATTTATTTCCTCTGGTCAGGAATAGACGGAAAGTCTTTTCTTTCACTAATTGTCTTTCATTGTTCTCTTTGTCTCCTTAGGAAATTGCTTTTGAATACCTGGCTAACCCTTTTTGTTCCCCTCAATTTGTGCCTTCTTATGGCTGCCTGATAAAAGTCTAATTTCCTTCATCTGTTATATTTTAGACCTAGCTTCCTTTACTTGCTGTATAATATATTCATAACTTGAATCTTTAAAGCACAGTGCCAGATTTGAATATGGCAAGAAACTGGAAAGGTCTAGAGTGGCTGGCAAAGTCTCCCACCTTCAAGTCTAAATTAAAGATTCTTTAAGTTATGGAATGTCACAAATAGCCCAGAAAGGGAAAACCATAGCTGTTACTCTGATCATTACAAGACATTGGTTAGGATGATGATGGAGGGAAACTAAAGTTGGGAGGAAATTTAAAAAAAAAAAAAAAAGACATAGTATATTGGGTAGTGACTTGTGTATGCCTTCCTCATGAATGTCCCTTGGTTTAAGGAAGCCTTAGTGACTAGATGTTTTCTTCTAATCATGCTAATAAAGTCTCCTGAGAATAGAGTATAGTCTCTGTCTCCCATCTTCATCCTATAACATTAAGATTCCATAACCCAGAAGGAAGGGTGTTGGTACAGGCACTTCATATAGATTCACAAAATAGTTGAGTATTTAAATGCCATCTATACATGCAGAGCTGTTAGAATCCTGGGTTGCAGAGGAAGAAAACTCTTCTATCCTTTTAGGTTCTTGTGTCTGGTCAAAGAATTAAGTTGACATGAGACTGATTCATAGGAAAAAGTCAAATTTAATTTCATATGCATGGGAACACCACTTACATGAGAGGACCCCCCCCCCAAATATGAGAGGTTCAGGCACAGAAATGTAAAATGAGGTATACACAGTTGAACCTGTAAAATGTGGGAATTGGGGCACCAATCCCCAAATAGTTGAAAAGTGGCATGTCATTTTACAGATTGTCCTCTATATTTGTGGTTCCACATTCCTGGAACACAGCTTTTTGAATAACTGTAGATCATGCAGTACTATAGTATGTGTCTATTGAAAAAATGTCTATAAATGGACCCACACAGTTCAGTAAGAGTCACCTGTACCCCATCCTGAACTAGGGAATGAGATAAGGCCCTGGCGCTTCCAAGGATAAGAGGGTTATTCACAGCAGAAGAGAAGATGTTTGCTGTGCCATACAGATGGGCTAACATCTCAATTTTACCTCTGGTCATAACTCTTTCTCTGGGCAAGATAACCCAATTTAAATTTTCCTCAGTAGTTAAGGAAGGGACCACGGTTTGTCTTGAGCCCACATGATCTCCCTTGCCACTAGATCAAAAAAATCCACATGCCAGAGTAGTACTGGGATGACAAAAAATTAATTTGAATTTTTCTGTAACATCTTATGGAAAAACCCAAATGAACTCTTTGGTCAACCTAGTACATCTTGGGGAGGCCTATTTTGAACAGCATCACTAGGTTTTGCGTATGGAGAGTCTTCCCTGTCTTTCTCTATTTCAGCACAAGTAGAAAAATGCCACATGCTAATTTGAGGAGGAATAACAAGTGTATGTGGAACAGAGGCTACAGCTAGTCAAGACCTAAGGCAAGTAATTAAGTATGAGTTGGGTAGGCTTCCTGTTTTACCCAGAAAGGATGTTTGCAGCCTGTTATGTTTATTCTCTTTTCCTAGTTAACACTTTGTACTTACTTCTGTGGGAAAGAAGATATTACTTATAGGGCACCCTTCTGCCTTCTGTCTTATATTCTGATTCTATGGGAACTATTTTAAAATTCTGTAAATGGCAGATATCTTGTAGGCATATGGATTCTGTCTGGTCTGGAAGAGTTTCAGTTCAGTTCAGTCATGTCCGACTCTTTGTGACCCCATGGACTGCATGGGCCTCCCTGTCCATCATCAACTCTTAGAACTTACTCAAACTCTTGTCCATTGAATCGGTGATGCCATCCATTCATCTCATCTTCTATTGTCCCCTCCTCCTGCCTTGAATCTTTCCCAACATCAGGGTCTTTTCAGATAAGTCAACTCTTCGCATGAGGTGGCCAAAGTATTGGAGTTTCAGCTTCAGCATCAGTCCTTCCAGTGAATATTCAGGACTGATCTCCTTTAGGATGGACTGGTTGGATATCCTTGCAGTCCAAGGGACTGTCAAGAGTCGTCTACAACACCACAGTTCAAAAGCATCAATTCTTCAGTGCTCAGCTTTCTTTTAGTCCAGCTCTCACATCCATACATGACTACTAGAAAAACTATAGCCTTGACTAGGTGGACCTTTGTTGGCAAAGTAATGTCTCTGCTTTTTAATATGCTGTCTAGGTTGGTCACAACTTTCCTTCCAAGGAGTAAGCATCTTTTAATTTCATGGCTGCAATCACCAGCTTCAGTGATTTTGGAGTCCAAAAAAATAAAGTCTGCCACTGTTTCCACTGTTTGTCCATCTATTTGCCATGAAGTGATGAGAGCAGATGCCATGATCTTAGTTTTCTGAATGTTGAGCTTTAAGCAAACTTTTTCACTCTCTTCTTTCACTTTAATCAAGAGACTCTAGTTCTTCTTCACTTTCTGCTGAGTTTCAGTTGACTTCAATTCCTGTTCCTTTTGCGAGGGACAGACAAACAAAAATAGTTGTACAAAACAAAACTCCATTTTGTAGTTTATTTTGAGATTACTTCATATAAATGTATGCATCTGTGACTTTTCCCTGGTACAGTTTATAACATCTACTGGTTCCTTAATGAGTTGAATAAAATCTTTAACCCATGTTAATTTTTGTACCTATAGGGGAACCATGATTTTTGCCTTTCCCTGATTATTTTTTTAAACAATAGATTAACCCTGTTGTGACTCTGGAGTGTTGGGAGCTCATGTTTTAAATTTCATCAAAATCAGCCTGATACTTGAATCTGGATATTAGTCCTGTTGATAGAATGAGAAATTAGGTTTTATTATCCCAACCCTCCTCCCAACACACTCTTTGAATATGGCCAGTTGCCTCTCTCTCATTGAAAATCTTCCTTTTTGCCTCAATCTACTTGGATATGCACAGTTTCTTTCTTAGAAATAATGAAATGGCCAGTTTTCTATAAATAGGAGAGAAATCATGAATATTGCCCCATTGTTTTGACAGTTCAAAGGATTTCAGTGCTTAAAAATGATGGTTTGGAGATATAAGTTTTATGATAGAACAGTTTGTTCCCTGGGATTACTTACTTGAATTGTTTTCATTCTGCAGCATGGATGAAACCACCAGCTATAGTATAATAAATTCATCAGCCTAGATATTTGGCATAAAGGGAAGCCATAGAAAGTGATACAAAATAAATAAATCTAATGTTCTCTTGATTGACAGCCATTGTTCCTGAGAATATGACAGGATCAGTTATACCTATGAAAATCAAGCATCTTTCTAGCGTCTCGCTTTGCAAGTGCAAAGCCTTTCTTCACTGCAGAAGCATACCTAAAGAAATAGATCTTTTTGGCAGGACCATTATCTTTCTTGATGAGATATGAACATATTAGAGTTGATTCTCGTGTGAAATTACTGATTGTGTTAGACTGAAAGATAAATGAATTCAGTTCAGACTAACAAGATGTGAAATCAGATGTGAGAGGTGGATGGATATACACCTTAAGCCTTATTTTTAAAACATTAAGATCACAAACACCTGGGAGATGTCTTGTGTTCAGGTGGAAAGTAAAAGTGCAATATGTTTACAAGTATCTGGAGAGCTGATTGCATTTATTTTTGGAAGGATGAGGTACTGGTAATATAAACACTGGTACATCCCCAGAGTTTCAAAGCAAGCTCAAGGTGGTTTCACTTAGGAAATGTACCGCTTCTTGAAATATTCTTGCCTTGATAATAAATAGTAATCTGGAGAGAATCTTGCACTGAAATGTGAATGCCTTTGTAAATACATATTTTTAAAAAATATTTAGTTTGAATTTCATACCTGGGCTGAAAATAAAATTTTAATCCTGTTGGGTCAGAACACAAGCAGAGACTTCAGTAGTGCTGTTATTTTAAGCACTGTCTTCCTTTTCCAGCTCTTAAATTGTATGATTACTTTTTGAAAACTCTGCGTTATTGTGAATATTGGTGGTGAATATTCATGGTGAATATTCATCCATGAGTCTAGGAAGGTCTGAATAAAGACAGATAGGAACATACTTGCCTGTTAATTTTACTCTCCTAACAAGGGAAGATTGACAGTAAACAGGTAAGAATAGTCCTGGCAAACTAAGCTCCCTTCTCATTCATTGCTTTGATGGATTTATCAATCACATTATGTGACAGTTTTTTTTTTTTTTTTTAGCTACTAGGTCAAGTCCAGCTCTTTTGTGACCCCGTGGACTGTAGCCCACCAGGCTCCTCTGTCCATGGAATTCTCCAGGCAAGAATACTGGAGTGGGTTGCCATTTCCTACTCCAGGGAATCTTCCCAACCCAGGGGTTCAACTCGGGTCTCCTGCATTGGTAGGCAATTTCTTTACCACCAAGCCACCTGGGAAACCTTATGTGACAAATACTGATGGAAAAACAAAACTGGGGATCCATTGGTGAATATTGAGACTCAGATCTTATTTTCATAGCTTAAGCTTAACAAATAAGTCAGAGATTTTGAAGGAATAACCTATGAACAAATCACTAAGTATTAAATCACTAAATATTTACCTCTCTTCACATCAACAACCAGTACAGACGTTGAAAAAATTCTTCATACTGGTTGTTTCAGAGTCCTCTGTAGAAAGTTATTTTTTCCCATATTTTCAATTGAATGAGCCTCTGATATTAGCTGGAATGATTTTTATAATGTTCTCTCCCATTTCTCTTTGCCGACAGAACCACCAGCAATTAACGATGAGGATAAAGGGACAATCATTAGGGAATGGGAGGTAGAACAGAAAACGGGACCTGGAGAGGAACTAATGTTGAGGGAAAAGTTGTATAAAAAGAATGATAATCTGCAGTGTTGTTTTTCTTGACTTTGCTATTATAAAGAAATAGGGAACTGCGTTCTCTTAAGGCCGTCATGATGAATGGTAGCAAAATCGATAATGATTGTATCAGTATCTCAAAGTATTAGTGTTACCAATGGAAAAAAGACCAACATTTCTAGTAAAAGGAATTACAGTCACCTTCAGGATAATCACAGAACTTTGCGCAAATGAATATTAACTTTACTCTCTGCTGACCTTGGAGTTCTGCAGCACTAATATGAGCTTGATTTCCAAAAAGATACTCCAAAAAGATAATTCTTTGTGGGCTGCTGCTCCTGTTTTTCATTTGTTTGTTCATTTGTTTCTGACCAATCCTCTTGATGGCTAAGTGAAATGGAAGTTCCCTGAATTGGAAACACTGGTCTTCATCCTTTTGGAAGGCCCATTGGCAAGCTAATGTTAAGTGTTCTTATACAGGTGTAATTCTGGAATGAGTTTTCACCTCAAATGCCACCATATAAATCAGTCTTAAAGCCCCATTAAAACAAATGAACATGTGCAAATGACACCAACTCATGCCTCTTTGCTGAAAGACAGTTGGGACTGGGGATACAGAGCTCTTCTGTGTCCAGTGGAATGTGTCCATGGAGACAGAATTGCTCACTTTCATGGACAAGCTAATCAAACACAGCTCAAATAGAAATCCAAATCAGTCTCTTAATCAGTGACTCATTCCAGCACATTCCAGCCCCTGCAATCAACCTGGTAATTGCTTCACCTGGCACTGCCTCGTGGGCGCTAGGAAGTAAAGGTCTGCTGTGCTCTACAAAGCTTGAATTTCAGAGAAAACTGTTTTGCATCATTGCCAAGAAATTTAACCCATGTTATAGGTTTCTATGATTTTTTTTTCTTTCAGATTTGAGTTCAGCCTTAGGAGATAGATGTTACCCAAGTTTTTCAGAAGAGATATGACAGTTAGAAGTTATTTTATCCAAGGCACACAGCCATTATGTATCCCAACCAGAATTGAAGCCAATTCTGGTTTACAGTGAAGCATGTATTTTCAACCCATAATCCTATTGTCTGCTCATCACTCAGAATAGAGCCGAGATGAATGGGCTTGTTGTGTGACTTCATAATAATTGGTAGGGAGTAAACTCCAAAACCTAAAATCTATTCCTTGGCAAGTATTTGTAATTACTTGTTTCTATAACTTGTTTATAGAGATTGAGAATGAAAACTGCTTGTCATGAGACTGTCCTAGCATATTAAAATGAACGTTAAGTCACTCAGTCGTGTGTGACTCTTTGCAACCCCATGGACTGTAGCCTACCAGGTTCCTCCGTCCATGGAATTTCCCAAGCAAGAGTACTGGAGTGCGTTGTCATTTCCTTTTCCAGGGGATCTTCCTGACCCAGAGATCAAACCCAGTTCTCCCACGTTGTAGGCAGTTGCTTTACCATCTGAGCCACCAGGGAAGCCCTACCCCATCAGGATTTCCACTTTGTCCTGGTCATTTTTCTGTGCTTTTTTTCTCTCTTTTCTGTATTTTTTCCCCACTTTCTCAGCGTCTACTCTGTGGTCAGTGTTGTTTTTTTACGTTAAAATTTGCTTTTTTTTTTTTCTCCTCTGATCTGGCAGGATAATGGACTTAACTTCTAAATTTAAGCAAGTTATACTTGCATTTGCTTGCACAGTTTACTCTTCGCTTGTTCTCAGGAAATTTAATCATCTGGTGAACAACAAAGTTTATTAAGTTTGTGAAGTCTGAGGGGTATTTGGAGACCTGATGTTTGAAGGGAACAACCTTACACAGAAGAGCAGACACTAGACACGTCTTACAAAAAACACCACCACCCGCTGAATGTGGTGGGTGGGCTTAGAAGCTGCAGAAGGCAGTGAATCTTTGCCCCTTTAGATAAAGTTTCACCTTCTGTTGTATGTATGTCCACATGGCTGCCTCCTATGCTTTCCCCTTCATGACATTTCTCACAAATGCAAAGACTCCTTGTATCATCTTCTTGTAATAGACTATAAATCTGTGAAGATGAGCACCAATCTCTGTCAGCTGCTGTGCTTTGAGCACAGTGTCAGGTATAGAATTGCACTTCATAATATTTTAATGAATTTATTTCATCATCATCATAGTAAATTTCAGTGGTCACTTGAACACTGTCGAGTTTTGGGGCTCAGTGCTATGAGTTAGGAAGAGGCATAGCCAGTCCTTTACTGAACTTATAATTTAGTGGGAAAAGAATCAAGAAGAGGCATGACATTTATGACGTTTATTAAAGTGATAGTAGCTGACACAGGGTGTTCAGTGCTTTTGATGATTAAGAGTCAGTCATGTCTGACTCTTTGTGACTCCATGAATTTTAGCCCACCAGGCTCCTCTGTCCATGGGATTTTCCAGGCAAGAACACTGGAGTGGGTTGCCATTTCCTCCTCTAGGGGATCTCCCTGACCCAGAGATTGAACTCAAGTCTCTTGCATCTTCTGCATTGGCAGGAAGATTCTTTACCACTGAGCAATCTTCAGTTCCATTCAGTTCAGTCACTCAGTCATGTCCAAATCTTTGCGACCCCATAAACCACAGCATGCCAGGCCTCCCTATCCATCACCAACTGCCAGAGTCCACTCAAACCCATGTCCATTGAGTTGGTGATGCCATGCAACCATCTCATTCTCTGTCATCCCTTTCTCCTCCTGCCTTCAATCTTTCCCAGCATCAAGGTTGTCTCCAATGAGTCAGTTATTCACACCAGGTGGCCAAAGTATTGGAGTTTCAGCTTCAACATCAGTCCTTCCAATGAACACCCAGAACTGATCTCCTTTAGGATGGACTGGTTGGATCTCCTTGCAGTCTAAGAGACTCTCAAGAATCTTCTCCAATACCACAGTCCAAAAGCATCAATTCTTTGGTGCTCAGCTTTCTCTATAGTCCAACTCTCACATCCATACATGACCACTGGAAAGACCATGGCCTTGACTAGAGGGACCTTTGTTGGCAAAGTAATGTTGCACTTTTTAATATGCTGTCCAGGTTGGTCATAACTTTCCTTCCAAGGAGTAAGCATCTTCTAATTTCATGGCTGCAGTCACCATCTGCAGTGATTTTGGAGCCCAAAAATATAAAGTCAGAAACTGTTCAACTGTTTCCCCATCTATTTGCTGTAAAATGATGGGACCAGATGCCATGGTATTAGTTTTCTGAATGTTGAGTTTTAAACCAACTTTTTCACTTGCATCAAGAGACTCTTTACTTCTTCTTCACTTTCTGCCATAAAGGTGGTGTCATCTGCATATCTGAGGTAATTGATATTTCTCCCGACAATCTTGAATCCAGCTTGTGCTTCTTCCAGCCCAGCATTTCTCATGATGTACTCTGCATATAAGTTAAATAACCAGGGTGACAATATACAGCCTTGATGTACTTCTTTCCCTATTTGGAACCAGTCTGTTGTTCCATGTCTGGTTCTAACTGTTGCTTCCTGACCTGCATAGAGTTTTCTCAAGAGGCAGATCAGGTGGTCTGGTATTCCCAACTCCTTCAGAATTTTCCACAGTTTATTGTGGTCCACACAGTCAAAGGCTTTGGCGTAGTCACTTTAGGTAATTATTAATGATGATATAGTCACCCTTGATTGAAAATTTACCTGGTCAAGTATGTTGCACATGTTATCAGATGTCAATTACATATCCTGCCCCAGGCTGAAGTCATCTTAGGTTTTAAATTAATGATAACTGGAACTGGTTATTTAGCCTATAGGTAGAGTACATCGTGAGAAATGCTGGACTGGATGAAGCACAAGCTATAATCAAGATTTCCAGGAGAAATATCAATAACCTCAGATATGCAGATGACACCACCCTTATGGCCTAAAGCGAAGAACTAAAGAGCCTATTAATGAAAGCGAAAGAGGAGAGTCCAAAAGTTGGCTTAAAACTCAACATTCAGAAAACTAAGATCATGGCATCCAGTTCTATTTGCCATCACTTCATGGCAAATAGATGGGAAAACAGTGATAGACTTTATCTTTTTGGGCTCTAAAATCTCTGCAAATGGTGACTGCAGCCATGAAATAAAAAGACATTTGCCCCTTGGAAGAAATATTATTACCAACCTAGACAGCATATTAAAAAGCAGAGACATTGCTTTGCCAACAAAGCTCTGTCTAGTCAAAGCAATGATTTTTCCAGTAGTCATGTTTGGATGTGAGATTTGGACTATAAAGAAAGCTGAGTGCTGAAGACTTGATGCTTTTGAACTGTGGTGTTGGAGATGACTCTTGAGCGTCCCTTGGACTGCAAGGAGATCCAACCAGTCCATCCTAAAGGAGATCAGTCCTGGATGTTCATTGGAAGGACTGATGTTGAAGCTGAAACTCCAATACTTTGGCTACCTGATGCAAAGGGCTGACTCATTTGAAAAGACTCTGATGCTGGGAGAGATTGAGGGCAGGGAGAAAAGGGCACAACAGAGGATGAGGTGGTTGGATGGCATCACCACCTCAATAGACATGAATTTGGGTAAACTCTCAGAGTTGACAGTGGACAGGGAAGTGTGGTGTGCTGAAATCCATGGGGTCGCAAAGAGTCAGGTGAAACTCAACTGAACTGAAACTGTTCTAAGGCACATAATCACTCAGTGGCAGATCTGGGATCTGAACCTAAATTATCTGGCTTTAAAGACAGAACACTTGCTCCCAAATTATGATGCTTTGTGTGATAATCTCCATACCTCTTTAAGAAGAGACAACAAACACAGATTTGAGAGTTGGACTCCAAGAAGTCTTCTGGAGAATGTGATGCCTTGGGAGAGATTTTCATTGAGTTAGGATCCAGCCAGGTCAATTTGAAATGCACATACAAATCAGAATAAAATATACATTTCAGGAAGTATGGGTAGTGGAGGCTAGGTAAGAGGCCGTGTCACAAAAGAATGTATTTACTAGGGGATGGAATTTATTTTATAAGTGTAGGAGGAGTTTAAGATGTGACCAAACAAGGGGGCTTGAGGTAAGCTTTTAGACAGGAGAAGTGGAAACTTTATTCACTTAAAGTCATGACAAATCTATCAGGTGAATGTTATGTGCTTCCATATAAAGCAAGGCTTCTATTCTGTGCAAACAGAAACTAATAAGTGAGTAAATGAGATAATTAGGGACTGTGATACACTCTGTGATGGGCGTGAGCAAGATACAAGTGATGTTGAGAAATTACTTTTTTGTTGGGAAAGTTGAGAGTACCCCTCAGAAGAACTGCTATTTGAGATGATATCTGAAAAATGGGGACAGAATTAACTACACAGTCAAGGCATTGAGGCCAGTGAATGTGAAGAAGAAAGTTTTAAGAAGTACAAAATAGTGTGAGGTACTGAAAGGCAGCCAAAGGTGTGGTGTGAAGGGAGTTTGGCTAGCAATTCATAGGAAATCACAGAGATGTGTAAGCCATGGCAAGAAGGTGAGAATCTGAACAATTTACTAAACTTAGTAACTTGGTCTGATTTACTTTTTTAAATGATCATTTTTTTTGCTTGAATAAAGAATATTCTTGTAAATTCTAGTGACCATAAACATACTGGGGTTAGATACATAGGGAAAAAAATATAGAGGACACAGTCTGAGACTGACATGGGAACTTGATGAAATCATCAGGCACCTTAGCTCCTGCTTTTTTGCTCCACTATCTTTAGACCAGGTTTGCATCCTCACATGTACAAAGTGGCTGCTAGAACTCCAGCATCTTTTCCATCATCCACATAGTCATCTACATAGTGAGACAGGGTAGGGGGTGGTAGGTGTCTGACTGGTTCCTGGTTCCATTTCCTGCAAGTTTGGATCATTGACTTCCAAATATTAATAATGAGCCACTGCTAACTGCAAGAGAGATCAGGAAATAGAGCCTTTTAAGCTGAGTGTACTCTTATCCATAAGAAAACCGAATTTCTGTTACTATGCAAGGATGCTTACTGGGAAGGCGAGCAGCAGTTTCTGCCACAAACAAAGTGTGGCCAGTGGATTGGAGATGACAAAGTATAAATGAGAGGGATCATTGAGATCTAGAAGATTGAAATATTTGGCTCAGGCTACAAGGGAGAGTTAGGGTGGTGATGGAGTAAAAAGTTAGAGATAAAGAAAAGGGTGAGCTTGAGAGCTATTTTAAAGTTGGAACAGACAGGGTTTACAAGATTTCCCTTTCCATTATTCATGCAGTCAAGGCTTTGAGAACAATTTTTTTTTTAAACATGTTTCTTTCTGTTATAAAGTAAGAGAGGAAAGACATGGAAAGTTACTGAACACGGTAAGGATAAATGTAAAATTTATATTTTGATTTGAAGATAACACACACAATAAATATAGGCCACCAGATTACCAAGTTACCTACAGACCTAAGAATTTCTTCTGTGAGAGGGTCCTCAGGAGACTAAAGGAACTCCTTTAATCTTTTCTTCAAAACCCATGGTTCATATCATGCTGGGTTTTATGCATTTGACAGCTTCCCAATGTAGATAAATTCTGTAAATACTTTGATAGCAGACTCACCAGAGTCAAAAAAGAAAAAAGGGGGGAGAAATGCAATGTGTTGCAAATTTGGGAAGAGTGGGCATTTTAGCAGCTTTCAATCTATTTGATTAAATGTAATATAAAATTTCTTTATGTCAGATACAGCTCAGCATATACTAAACAATGTTGTCGTGAAGCAGAGAAAATCAGGTTAAGCCAATTTATGAGTCTGGGTAGATTGACAGTCCCTCGTATTGCAATTCAAATATTTAGAAGCAATAAAGCATGTACTTCCAGATCATGATGACCGTGAAGGGGTTTACAACATAGTGAACTGAAATATTAGCCAAGAAATTAATGTATTACACAGTACAGCATAATTTGTTTTCAGCACAACACTTGTCAAATTTCCACCTAGGGACATACAAGGATGAAATAGTCTTTTTCAAAAACGAATATTGCACACAGATACTTACTAGATTTATGTTAACTTAAGGCAGACAATTTCCACAAGGTCCTAGACATAATTACATAGTAGCCTAAGGGCGCTAGGTGCGTGTTCAGGAGACGAGTTTGACCCTTGGCTTCACTCCTTATAGACTTTGTGACCTGAGGTCATATAAACTGTCTGAGCCTCAGTTTTCTGTCATGAAAATGGAAAGAAGTTTTTATTACTGGTCTGAATAACTTTAAGCTTACCATGGATATTTTGACAGTGTGGGACAACAATGGGTTATTGATGGTATTGAGAAATCACCTAAGACACAATAGGAAGAGAAAAATTCTCTGAAATAAGTAATTTTTCCACCTCCCTTGTTAGTAAGTTGTTTTGCCTTTCGGTTGGCTGATAAGAATAAGAATGATAATCTAGCTCTTGATGGGTGAATGCAGCCTATAGACAAACACACACATGTATACCTGTGTGCATGTGATCACTCAGTTGTGTCTGCCTCTGTGACCCCATGGACTGTAGCCTGCCAGGCTCCTCTATCCTAGGGATTCTTCAGGAAAGAATATAGGAGTGGGTTGCCATGCCCTCCTCCACTGGATCTTCCTGGCGCAGGTATCAAGCCTGCCTCTCTTAAGTCTCCTGCATTGGCAGGTGGGTTCTTTACCACAAGTGCCACCTGGGAAGCCCTCATGTGTACATACATACATACAAATGCATACACACCATCTCTACCACTTGAGCCCTGCTTTTACCCACAGGTATGTACCTACACACACACATACTTCTCCCTATGTGGTACTGTTTTTTTTAATGACTTTTCACAATTGAATTAATTGCCAGCTAATTTCAAATACATATATGGACTCCTGGCTTCATAAAATTTAAAAAAAAAATCACGTTTTCCTAAATGACATCTCTAAGCAGAGGTTGTATACCATTTTAGGGGGCACAGACTTTCCAGGTTACTATAGTTGCTAAGAACCACTGTGTGTTTAGTTTTGCCGACTTGATCCCTGAAGATATTTGAGTTTTCTGCCCTTGAATTAGAGTCTGATTTGACAAAGGGCAAGATGCAACCACTTAAATCTTCTCTCTTGATAGCGTTAACTGGCACAGCTAGTCACTTTTGAAATAGGTGAAACTTCTACGAGATGGGCCATTCAAGAGTACAAGATTGAGTCCAACCATGTCACTTAAGAAAAACATAATTTGCTTATAATAATGAAAGAGAATTTGAAGTGGTCAAGAAAGACAATTCACTATTGAAAGAGTGTCATCTCTATAGTGTTTTATACCAAGGGAACTAGTTGTCAGACTTGCTTGAAACAGGCGTAGATTTGCCTTGGGTCATGTGTGAGCTGCTATATCCTTCCCCTTGCTGAGATAAAAGATGGAATCTTCTAAAGCTAACACATCCATGTTTTTTAATTAGTGACCTTGACCAACTGAGCCTTGCTATTAAGCTTTGACTCAAAGTCAACCAGAGAGAGTCTCTTCCAATGTAGTGAATTAATATTAGCAACTAAGTACACATACACAGGGAATTAAATATGTAAGCAGCATAATATATAATCTAACTTCAGCTAGACCTGAGTTAATACAGCATCTTTGTTTTGGAATATTTAGTATATCCAAAGCAGTAGTTCTCAACTGGAGACAGTTTTGGATCCCTAGGAAATAGTTGGCATTTTCTGAAGATATTTTTGATTGTGAGCACTCCATTTAATTTGTAGATAGGAAGGTGCTGCTGAACACCCTATAATGCACAGGAAAGCCCCCTGTTACAAAGATTTACCAAACATAAAATGTCATTAGTGCTGAGGTTGAGAAACCCTTTCTAAAGAACATACCCTTTGCAGAAGCTTTCTGATATTTAAGAGAAATTTATACCAGGGTATTTAATACAAGTTTCCATTTCTTGCTGATGTTCAGTCACTCAGTCATGGCAGGCTCTTTGAGACCCCATGGACTGTAACACACCAGGCTTCCGTGTCCTTCACCAGCTCCTGGAGCTTGCTAAAACTCTGTTCATTGAGTCAGTGATACCATGCAACTGTTTCAGTCTCTGTCATCCTCTTCTCCTCCCGCTGTCCATCTTTCCTCGCATCGGGTCTTTTCTAATGAGTCAGTTCTTTGCATCAGGTGGCCAGTCACCAGATGAATAGTCAGGATCGATTTCCTTTAGGATTAACTGGTTTGATCGCCTTGCAGTTCAATGGACTCTCAGGCGTTTTCTCCAACACCACAGTTCAAAAGCATCAAATCTTCAGCACTCAGCCCTCTTTATGGTCCAATTCTCACATCCATACATGGCTACTGGAAAAACTGTATCTTTGACTATATGGACCTTTGTTGGCAAAGTAATGTCTCTGCAGAAATACAATTTGGGTACTGAACACCATTGCCAACTCAAATTCTTTAATAATAGTTAAAGTTAATTTTCTTATGCTAATCTAGCTAAACTGAAAGTAAACTTCCAAGAGTTTCCTTTCTTACCTAGTTATGGATTAGCGTGGACCACAGGATATTTTGAATGAGATTTGGAAGTCAGAAATAGAACTATAACTGTCTTGCCTTTTAGACTGAGATGCAGCAGGGCATGAGGTTCTGTTGCAGGTTGGCCTGGAATAGCAGGTGAGCCTGTAGCAACTAAAATTACTTTTTCTTTCAGTTTTTTTTTTACTTCTGAGCATGATGAGTATTGCTCCATATGTTTTATTCTCTTGGGTGTGTGTGTGTGTGTGGCTGAACAGCTGGATCTCTCTATGTTTCACTTTTTGAGGAGCTGCCAAACTTTTCTAAAGTGCCTATTTTGAGCTTCTCCACATCCTTACCAACACTTCTCTGT
Organism: Antilocapra americana; assembly: GCA_007570785.1. Lineage (NCBI taxonomy): Eukaryota > Metazoa > Chordata > Mammalia > Artiodactyla > Antilocapridae > Antilocapra > Antilocapra americana. Next base: position 41,734 of record ML661893.1, on the reverse strand, counting down.
CCAGTTGATTAGTGGGTATAAATTGGTATCTCACTGTTGTTTTCATTACCATTTTCCTGATGACTAATGACTAATGGTAATCATTAATGACTAATGATTGACTGTAATATCTTCTTTGAGGATTGTCTATCCAGACTGTTAGTCACTTTTTTGTCTTTATTTTTGAGTTGTAATGGTTCTTGATACATTTCTGGATATAAGGCCTTTATCAGGTTGTTTTACTTTCAGGTAGCATTGTTTTACTTTCTTAAGGGTACCTGTTAAAGCACAAAAGTTGATAGTTTTGGTAATGTCAGGTTTATCTCTTTTTTCTTTCATTGCTTTTGCTATCATATCTAAGAAACCATGGCTTAATCCAAGATTGTGAAGATTTAGATCTATGTTTTCTTCTAAGCGTTTTATAGTTGTAGCTATAAAATAGTAGGTTTTTGATCCATTCTGAGTTACTTTTCATATATGGTGTGAAGTTGGGATTCAACTTCAGTTTATTGTATGCAGATATCCAGTTGCCCCAGAACCATTTTTTTTAAAAGACCGTTCTTTCCCTCATTGAGTTGTTTTGGCATCCTTGTTAAGAATCAAATGACTGTGAACTGGGAGATTTATGTCTAGACTCTCAGTTCTATTCCATTGATCTATGTGGCTATCCTTATGCCAGTTTCAGACTTTCTTGCTTATTCTAGATTAATAATAAGTTTTGCAATTGGAAATTGTGAATCCTCCAACTTCTTTTTCAAGATCATATTGGCTATCTGTGTCCCTTGAATTTCCATATGAATTATAAAATAAGTTTGCTACTTTCTTGCAAAAATGAATGTTGTTTTAAGACACTAAGCTTTGGGATAATTTGTTACACAGCAATAGATCACTACCATACAGCCAATCTAGGGTTTTTAGGTACAATCCTCTGTTGCAAAGGAGACACTCAGCTAGGTAGAAAGTGTATCTGCAACACGTGAGGGCAGAAGACGCAGTGGGAATAAGAGAGGCTCCTGCTCTTCTGTCTCCTGTTTTACATTTCTGTCTCTCTTAAAAATTTCCGTAAAAACTTCTGTAGCTATTGAACATGTAGCAAGATGTAAGTGAATTATAGGCTTTTGTTTATTGTACATTTAAATAGTGGGTCAGAGGGCTTGAACAGGGATGTTCCTGAGCATAGCTGGTAATATATTGAAATGTTTTACAGATCAATGAGGGCTCAGAAAGTGATCACTCTGTTTTACAGCCTTGTCTGTTTCTAGACATGTTCTAATGAAAAAGTTTGCTTAAGCTTTCTGAGAAGATAGAATATTCATGTTAAAAATTCAGGCTCTGGAATCAGAGCTAGAAATTGAATTCAATCCCGTTGACCATATTTATCAGATATCTTATTTAGGCTATTTCCATCACCTCTCTAAATCCCAACTTCCTTTTCTTTAAAAAAAGAGAAACCTTAGAGTACAAACTTCAGAGATATTTATGACGATTAAGCCAGATTGGATTCATAAGCACATAGTAGATGCCTGGTCCACAAATAGTGGTTGGGCCTATTAGTGGGTTTCCCAGGTGATGCAGTGGTAAAGACTCCATCTGCTGATAAAGGAGACAAGGGTTCAATCCCTGGGTTGGGAGTATCCCCTGGAGAAGGAAATGGCAACCCACTTCAGTATTCTTGCCTGGGAAATTCATGGACAGAGGAGTCTAGGGGGCTACAGTCCATGAGGTCACAAAATATTAGACACGATTGAACACACACACTCAGCGTGCACCTACTAATAATAACAGCTTATGCACCCAGAGTTAAGCCCACTTTGTAAACAAACACCAAGATGCAGTTAAATGATCGTGTGAAAGAAGAAAATTGGGAAATGATTTATCCAAAGAGGCTTCTAAACAGGTGACTCCATTTAGGATACAAATGCTATATGATACCATATTCTGGGAGCACAAAACTCTTGTCTAGGCTCTGTTTCCAACTGTACTGTAACATTGAGAAAGTACAGTCTTCCCATTCTCTAGAAATCCTTTTACACTGATAGTATAAAGTTATGGCATTAAGTAGTCATGTCTTAAAGCCCTTTCTAGATCTCAGATGCTGCAATAAAACCTGTGGTAGGACCTGGGGTCGGGTGGTGGTGGTGGGGGTAGTTGGTGTAGAGGAGAGAACTAGAAGTGTTGGAAGATGTTGCCTACTGAAGACCCATGAGAAGTGAAAATCAAGTGTGCTGTGAATCCTAATGGAAGTCAATTTGTCTTTGCACACACATTGATTTTATAAAACGAGGTGTGGTGTGATGTTACTTAATTACTTGCCACACTATAGAGCAAGTATCATTTTCATATGAAAAGACAAGCTGAGTAAAGGAAGCATTGACGATGTGGATTTTCCTTGGCATGGGTGAAAGATTGACAGATAACACTGCTTAAGAGATAAGGACAGAGACTCAGAATCAGGGTTCTACCATCCTTGACTTTTACCATCTCAACATGTCTGTCATTCTGTGTTTGTTTCTGTTTTGCTTACATGGCACATGGTGTCTTAATTTCCCTGCCAGGGATCAAACCTGTGCTCCCTAAACAGGAAGCATGGAGTTTTAACCACTGGATTGTCAGGGAAGTAAGTCCCTGTCCTTCCATATTGATCTACAGAACGTCACTTCTCATTCATTAGGCCAGGTACATACATGACAAATCAGAAGTCTGGAAATGAGGTTGAGGATCTGGAAGCATTTTAGTTTCCAAAAGCAGTGCAACAGGTCTCTTGGTTGTAGACTCAAACTGATGTTAGGGGAAAAAAGAAATACACGAATTCACTTTCTTTAAAAAAAGAAAAAAAAGAGCCAGAAAGCTCATTACTTGATGCACAGCTGTAAGCAGGGGTTGCAGTAATGTGAATAGCATCATCAGGTCCTTCCCTCCACTCCAAAGTCTTAGAGTTCTGCTTCCTGGTTAGCATGCTCCTGTAGCAGGCTATCTCCATGTAATGCATCTGCCTCAGCTGAGTACTGTGCTGGTCACTGAAAAAATTTCTATGCCTCTGATTATCCAGTCCTGGCCTCAGTCTTCCCTGAAGCTGAGGGACAGGGTGAACCTATTCTTCCTCCCACCAAGAACCAAAAAATAGCACAATTTGAAAGTGGAGAAGATGGGTTCCAGGAGACATGAATGCTCATCTATGAAAAATAAAGGTTCACAGTTGAGGTTGTATGTGGAGCATTTTTAAAAATTTTTTCCTTCTGGTTTGGTTTCCCTGTTAAGTTAACTTTCATCAGCTTTTGCCCACAAGGTGAAATTACTTATAGAAGGTTGCACAGGGTGGGTGAGATGAGAAATAATTTATTTCTAATTTCTAATCTAAGGGTCATTTTAACATCATATGCTGTTACTTCCAACGAGACAACCAGAAAAGTTTTTTTTTTGAAGGAATGCTGATAATTGAGAAAATGTGTAGAGAATAGTGATGGGGATCATTAGAGACCCAGAAAACATACTGTACAAGGAATAAACTAATTCAAGGTATTTGCTTGGAACAAGGGAAGACTGGACGACCTGGGGAAAATGGAAGTAGGAGGGAGCTAAGAGATAGTTAAGGGTTACTGTTGGAAGAACCCCATAGAGCAGGGGTCCCCAATCTCTGGGATCTAATGCCTGATGATCTGAGGTGAAGCTGATGTAATGACGATAGAAACAAACTGCATAAGAAATGTAATGAGCTTGAATCATCCTAAAATGCCCACCTGACAATCCCATACCCTCCAGTCTGTGGAGAATTTGTTTTCCATGAAACCAGTGCCTGGTGCTGAAATGGTTGGGGACCACTGCCAGAGAGCATCATGATTGTTGATGTGTAAAATATGCAGAAAGACATTTGATGGTTCAACAAAAAAAATTACTTCTAATATGCAGCCTTGAAGCCACAGAATGGATTTTCTCAAGGACAGGAGAATGTTCAGTCTGGAGAGGTTTTCAAGAAAGCCTGGTTGAACATTTATCAGGAATTCTACAGAGCAGCATTGTCCAAAAGACACTCAGTGCAAGCCACAAAGTTAATTGACATATTCTCAGTTGAGTTAAGTTCAGTCACTCAGTTGTGTCCAACTCTTTGCAGCCCCAGGAACTGTAGCACGCCAGGCTTCCCTGTCCATCCTAACTCCCAGTGCTTGCTCAAACTCATGTCCATTGAGTCATTGATGCCAACCAACCATCTCATTCTCTGTCATCCCCTTCTACTCCCACCTCCAATCTTTCCCAGCATCAGGATCTTTTTCAAGAAGTCAGTTCTTCACATCGGGTGGCCAAAGTATTGGAGCCTCAGCATCAGTCGTTCCAATGAATACTCGGGACTGATTTCCTTTAGAATGGACTGATTGGATCTCCTTGCAGTGCAATGAGCTCTTCTCCAACACTACAGTTCAAAAGCATCAGTTCTTCGGTGCTTAGCTTTCTTTATGGTCCAACTCTTAACATCCATACATGACCTTTGGAAAAACCATAGCTCTGAGTAGATAGACATTTGTCAACAAAGTAATGTCTCTGGTTTTTAATATGCTATCTAGGATGGTCATAGCTTTTCTTCCAAGGAACAAGCATCTTTTAATTTCATGGCTGCAGTCACCATCTGCAGTGATTTTGGAGCTCACAAAAATAAAGTCTCGCTATTTCCATTGTTTCCCCATCTATTTGCCATGAAGTGATGGGATTGGATGCCATGATCTTAGTTTTCTGAATGTTGAGCTCTATGCCAGCTTTTTGACTCTCCTCTTTCACTTTCATCAAGAGGCTCTTTAGTTTCTCTTCACTTTCTGCCATAAGGTTGGTGTCATCTGCATATCTGAAGTTATTGATATTTCTCCTGGCAGTCTTGATTCTAGCTCATGTTTCATCCAGCCCAGCATTTTGCATGATGCACTCTGCATATAAGTTATATAAGCAGGGTGACAATATACAGCCTTGATGTATTCCTTTCCCTATTTGGAACCAGTCCATTGTTCCATGTCCAGTTCTAACTGTTGTTTCTTGACCTGCTTACAGATTTTTCTGGAGGCAGGCAAGGTGGTCTGGTATTCCCTTATCTTGAAGACTTTTCCACAGTTTGTTGTGATCCACACAGACAAAGGCTTTAGCAGAACTGATACAGCAAAAGTAGATGTTTTTCTGGAATTCTCTTGCTTTTTTGACGATCCAGCGGATATTGGCAATTTGATCTCTGGTTCCTCTGACTTTTGGAAATCCAGCTTGAACATCTGTAAGTTCATGATTCATGTACTGTTGAAGCCTGGCTTGGAGAATTTTGAGCATTACTTTACTAGCGTGTGAGATGAGTGCAATTGTGCAATAGTTTGAGCATTCTTTGGCATTGCCCTTCTTTGGGATTGGAATGAAAACTGACCTTTGCCAGTCCTGTGGCCACTGCTGAGTTTTCCAAATTTGCTGGCATATGGAGTGCAACACTTTGACAGCATAATCTTTTAAGATTTTAAATAGCTCCAAATAGAATCCCACCACCTCCACTAGCTTTGTTCGTAGCGAACTACCTAAGGCCCACTTGACTTCACATTCTAGGATGTCTGGCTCTAGGTGAGTGATCACATCATCGCAGTTATCTGGGTCATGATGATCTTTTTTGTACAGTTCTGTGTATTCTTGCCACCTCTTCTTAATATCTTCCGCTAGGTCCATATCATTTCTGTCCTTTATTGTGCCCATCTTTGCATGAAATGGTCCCTTGGTATCTCTAATTTTCTTGAAGAGATCTCTGGTCTTTCTCAATTCTATTGTTTTCCTGTATTTCTTTGCACTGATCACTGAGGAAGGCTATCTTATCTCTCCTTGCTATTCTTTGACACTGCATTCAAATTACTATATCTTTCTCTTTTTGGTGGCCACATATTCTAGACATATTCTCATGGCCACATTAAAAAATCAAACAGATGAAATTAATTTTAGTAATGTACTTAACCCCATGCATTCAGTCCTCTGAAACTGTGTTCCACATCCACATATTGAGCCAACCTCAGATCTTGAGCTGTGTAGATCCACAGTTGATTGAATCTATGGATGTGGAATCTGTCAACATGGACAGCCAACTGGGTATTTGAGCCTGAGCAGATTTTGGGTTTCTACACTAGTTTTGGTATCCCTCCACAGATAATGAGGGAGCACTGTGTACCAAAAATGCTACCGTATCTATTGTTAATCATTATTTTCAAAAGTTTTAACGAGCTCTTTTTGTTCATAACAAATCTTCAAAATCCAGTGTGCTTTTTACACTTAGAACACATCTCATCTGGGACTGGCTGCATAGCAAGTGTTGAATGGCCATGTGTGACTAGTGCAAAGTACAGCTATGTACACCAGTGGGGAGGGTGTTTATAACCTCTAAGGTAGTTTCAGCTCAGAGTTTCTGAGTCTGTGGGAGGAACAGCTGCCATCCAATCATATCCTTCTTGAAAACCTTCAACAGCTTTCTAGCACCTGCAGAAAAAGAACTGTAAACTGAGTTGTATGATTCATGGTATACTGGATGGTAAGATTTTGGAGGTCAGGGACTGTTTCTTTCATGTTCATCTTTGTTCCTGAGGACTAAACATAGTACTTGTCTTTTAGAGAGTAGTCAGTGATTTTTTTTTTTTTTTTTAGATGGATGGATGATTTGGAGTTAATCTTGCTGTGCGTTTTATCTCCTGATTCTCTCTTGGTGGTGTTGGTGGTTTAGTGGTTCGGTCATGTCTGACTCATTGTGACCCTAGGAACTGTAGCCTGCCAGGCTGCTCTGTCCATGGGATTTTCTAGACAATACTGGAGTAGGTTGCCAGTTTCTTCTCTAGGGGATCTTTGGACCCAGGGATTAAACCCACATCTCCTGCTTGGCAGGAAGATTCTTTACCACTGAGCCACCCGGAAAACTGATGCTCTCTTGAACTAACCCTACATTCTATCCAAATGTAGCTCCAGTTAATTACACTCTAACTAATAAGAGCTGTTCTATTAACATTTTTCTTTGAAAGGGCAGAAGCTGTCAACCTCTTTAGATAGGCAAACTTTGATACTTTGCGAGAATCAGAATAGGGACTCCAGTACCTCTGAGTTGTTGGGTGGACCAGAGCCTTGTGACTATAAATGTTCTACTTTCAGCTCTTGCTTGCACCCAGAGTCCTGACAGTCTAGGCCCAGTATGAGGGGACTTCTCAATGCACCATGAAATGAAGCAGCAGTGTAGCCCCAATGGTCTCTCTCCTTCTCTTTCAGTCATGCATGGTGAGAACCTTTGGTGGAGTGGACAAGTGAGTTGGATTCACATCTTGGGAATTGAGATGCTACTTTAACTTCAGCACTTTGAAATGTATGACCTTGAATGTGGCTCTAAACCTCTCTGCACCTCAGTACTCTATTTTTAAATTGACTGTAATGATATTTGCTCCAATTCAAATAAGGGATATGACCAACTTACGCTGTGTTGTCAGTCAATCACTGGTTGAATGCCAGAGATAGTCACATTGCTTAGATTCGAATCTCTACTTCAATCCTCTCTCTCTCTTTTTTTTTTTGCTAAATGACTTAAGAAGGTTATTCAACCTCTGAGCCTCTTCTTTGTTCTTTAAATTGGGAATCATAAATCACTATGGTATTGTGTGAAAAAGCTTAGCATTTGTCAATACTATTAAACGTTTGCTTTTTTGTTGCTATTGGTGTAATTGAAAGAACATGACTGATGTGACTTACGGCCAGTTCTTCTGGGCTCTGAGCCTTCCTTTGATTTTATAAAAGAAGGAAATCTTAACATTCATGCTGTTCTTACAAGGTTGTTGGATGAGGGGGAAAAAAAAGTGATATATGTGAGAGGATTTTGTGAAGCACACAGTGCCGTACTGCATGTATTACAACAGCAAGGCAAACAGGCTTGTGATGTCTAATCTGGACTGTGTTCATACGGGGCTGTCAGCTCCAGGGAAATGGGGCTGTTCTGTTTCTTCTCCATACTTTATCCCTTAGGACCAAGCACTGTGCCTGATACACTATCAGTGCCGGTTGAATAAGCACAGGGCCTGATCGCCCATTTGGCAGCAGAAGTGGAAATTTCTCTCCCTACAAGGAAAACATTCAGGGTCTCCTGTTATTGTTTTCTCTGAAAGCACAATGGCACCATTGCAAGAGCTACCAAAATAGAAAATGAGATCATTTGAGTCAAACGCTTTCTCTGTGATTAGATACTTTGTTTTCAGTGAGCTGACATCCTACTGAAGCTTTGTAGAGGGAACTATTTTAGAGGCCAGGTGGCATTATGCAGTCTGTGTTTGCTTATCTTTTCACTTCCTCTCTTCAGTGTCTGAAGCGATTTGCATAACAACAGATTCTTTGTTTTCCTAAAGTTCAAGTTTCTGAGTTGGGCCCCACCTGAACTCAGAATTCTGGGGTGGTAATATCATAGTCACTGGGGTGGAAATGCCTTGGTGACTCTGAGCAGACTGGGGCCAGTCCGGTTCAGAGACTGTCTTGTTGCCAGTACTGTTGGTAATTCATTTTGGTTTTCATTTGCCTAATGGTTGCTGAGGACCTGGATCTCTGTGGCACTGGCTTTCTGACGGGTGTTTGGAATAAAAAAGGAATGGATGTAAAACAAATGCATGTGAGAACAAAGACATACATAACAAAACTCATATAAAGTAGGGTAAAGTAGTTCTGAGGGTTGCATGGGGGAGTACAGGCTAGTTTTCATTTTCCAAATGATGCTCGCTCTTTGTGAGTAGTGGCAAGTGATACAGCAAGGTCACCTCCCATATGGCAAGGTAACACAGGTCATGGTTGTAACTGGCAGTTTCTTCAGTGGTCATCTCATTACCCCACTCCTTAGGGCATTTCCTTAAGCACGCTCCTGAATGAAGTTGATTGTAGTAGTCCGCAAAGAGTATTCGAGGTCTTACAGTTCCACAATATCTGAGACCCTGTACCATGGTTTGAGGATACCGTCGTGAAATAGAGACACGGTTCTGGTATATCTGGAGCTCACTGTCCAGTGATAGTAACCATATCTTTATATGGCTGTGTATTCAGAGGTTTTCACAATCGTGTGATAGAAAGGATAAGTGCAAGGTGTGACAGCAAAGAGGAAAGTCATCTTGAGACCCAGGAAGACTTTTCTGAAGGTCAGAATTGCCTGAAGTCAAGTGAAGAATGGAGGGCAGAAGCTTCTCTGGGGGGAGATGGGACTGTGGACCATTCCTAGGATGATGTGTGGCTGAGTGAACAGCATACACGTTATACATTCACTTTGTAGTCTTCTCTCCATTGTGCTGCAGAATGACAGACCTCTTTTTTTGAAACCTCTTCTGTGAGTTGGGTCAGGGTAGCATGATAGAGCCCACCTTTGAAGACAGACAGACAGACAGAGGCTCTATTGCATTTTACCTGGGTCTCTTGAAGCAAGAACTTTCACCTTTTTGAGTCTCAAGCTTCCTCATAGGTAAAACGAATTCTTGTCAAGATTGATACAACAGTGTGTCAAAGGCACCTGGCGCACATATCAGAGACTCTGTAAATCTTGGCTGCTATGATTAGATTTGACCTGCAGGCTCACAGAAATCATCTCACACATCAGCCTCTTGGCAGGTATCCTGCCAAGTAACTGTCTATTTACTTTAAGCAGGAATTCTGGGGTGCCTGAGATGTGGGTTGGCCCTCTTCCCCAGGCCCCACCTCTCCAGCTCATTTGCATTGCCCCTCCCTTCTCCCTTCCTAAGGTGAACTTGGAGTTTCCAGGAGTCTCTTCTCTTTCCTCTTTGGATATGGTCTTTTTTTATTTTTCATTTTCTTAAATATTCTGTCTGTCCCTCTGCCTCTGTCATTGCCTTCTTTCCCTCTGTTTTTCCTTCCTCTGCATTTTCTCTCTCAGCTTCCTTATGCGGGGAAAATTCTGGCCCTTGAGCTGACATTCATGCTTACCTGTTGCTCAGCTGTACACAGTGGAGGTGAAGAGTTACATGATTCCCACATCAAATCCTCTCTGCAGTTCTTAAATGCATTTGTCCTTTGCTTTGATTCATACCATATCATACAATGGCTTCTCTAAAACCAAAACAGATTTATTTTTCCCACTTGTTTCACAACAGGTGACATAGATTTGTGTTTCCTTGGAGAAAATAAACTTTATTCCTATAAATACACAAAGCAGAATTTATTTAGTTACTTGTTTCTGCTTCTTTTGGGGGCTGAAATATAAATATTCCCCTAATTTTTTTTATTCTTTCCAAAACACTGTGCTGGATGCTATCCATCCAGACATTGATAAGATACAGATTTTTAAGGAGTTTGCATTTTAATGGAGAGAAACATCAAATGTATAATGACCAAAATGATGTCATTAGAATTATGGGAATTGTTAGGAAGAAAACATAGCAAATGTAACCTCATTTTGACTGGTAAAGTAGTCTCCACTGTGAAAATGATGCCTATGGTTTAACATAAATTAAGAATGAGTATGAGATAGGAAGCTTAAAGAAATGACACTTTTAATGGCCCGAAGTAGGCAAGACTTCAGCTTGTAGGAATCAGAAAAAAAGTGCAACTGTTTCTAGATTTGGAATATAGTTATCCAGGGAGAAGTTTCAAGAAAGAGACAGAGGTTTGGACAATAGTTCAGTGAGACTTCCATAAAGCTGGTGATACCAACAGTACATTGATGATGAAGATTCCTAGCCACCAAACGAATTCTGAGATGACAAGTGTATATTCACGAGAGAAATGGTTAGTTTGGCATCAAAGCTTCTACTCTTCCTGTCAGCCAGAAAAGCACAATTAGGAAAGACTGTTGAGTGTAGAATGTGACAACTTATGTTCCTCAAGATCTGATACTATTTCTTTGGTACCCAAAGAATCAAGTGCCCAAAAGCTGATGAAAGAAAAATAATGCGTATTTTAAAATAAAGGGATACACTACATAAGCAGCTGAAGAGAAAGTTTGAGTTACTATGGAAACCTCTCCTAAAATGTCTCCTTTAGGCAACAGAGCCAACTTTCCAAATGCCAGCGAGAAGCAGAATATGGGCTGAAGCAGTGCTTACTGGACTTAGCAGACTACTGAACAGTCCAATAAGCGCTGGTGGTTGGAAGGAGAAGACTTCGAAAGGAGCCAAAGGGCTCCTCATCCAAGTTTCTCCCCGGAGGTGACAGGAAGGTTGGGGATGACAGCTCTGGGTGTGACATCAGGTATTTTTTTGCAAGATGCTGAGGCAAGGATGACCTAGATGACATCACATTGCAAACAGAAATAAAAGTAAACAGAAAACTGATGTGCAGTTTAGCCATGGGGAAATGATGGTGAAATCAGAGGCACAGGATCTGAGCTCTCCCCTGCTTACAGCCCTATGATTTATGGAGCCCACCCACCCCTCCAACATCATTTGGTGTAATTCTCCCCAAAACTCAGCTTTTTCGTTCTCCCTGCTGTTCTTAAAAGGTCCAGGGCACATTCCTTTTTCTCTGTTTCTACTTGGTTCCTTTTGGCTGTGTTCCCACTCAGATCTGTATGTAGCTGGCTTCTCATGTGCCAGATCTTGTGGCTTCAAAAGCCCTCCTTCCCATTCTATCAAATGTAGGCCCAGGGAATTTCCTGGTGGGAGGTTAAGACATCACCTTCCAGGGTGTGAGTTTCATCCCTGGTCAGGGAGCTAAGATCCCACATGCCTTGGGGCCAGAAAATCAAAGCATACAGCAAAATCAAGATTGTAACATTCAGTAAAGATTTGCAAAATGATCCATGTCAAAAAAATTCTTCTACAAAAAAGTAGGTCCATATATTTGCTACCTCAGGGGATGCTGGTCACCTGATTTCTTGTTGTTGAGTCACTCCATGTGTCTGACTCTCTGCCTCTCCATGGACTTCAGCATGTCAGGTTTCCCTGTCCTTCACTATTTCCCAGAGTTTGTTCAAACTCATATCCACTGAGTTGATGATGCTATCCAACCGTCTGATCCTCTGTCATCCCCTTCTCCTGCCCTCAGTCTTGCCCAGAATCAGGGTCTTTGCTGGTGAGTTAGGTCTTCACATCAGGTGGCCAAAGTATTAGAGTTTCAGCTTTGGCATCAGTCTTTCCTATGAATATTCAGGACTGATTTCCTTTAGGACTGACTGGTTTGATCTCCTTGCAGTGCAAGGGACTCTAATGAGTCTTCTCAAACACCACAATTCAAAAGCATCAATTCTGTGGTGCTCAGCTTTCTTTATGACCCAACTCTCACACCTGTACATAACTATTGGAAAAATCATAGCTTTGAGTAGATGGACATTTGTGGGCAAAGTGATGTCTCTGCTTTGAAATATGCTCTCTAGTTTGTCATAGCTTTTCTTGCAAGGAGCAAGCATCTTTTAATTTCATGGCTACAGTCACAATCTGCAGTGATTTTGAGTCCAAGACAAATAAAGTCTGTCAATGTTTCCTTTTTGTCCCCCATCTATTTGTCATGAATGGGTTTCCCTTGTGGCTCAGCTGGTAAAGAATCTGCCTGCAATGCAGGAGACCGGGGTTCGATCCCTGGGTTGGGAAGATCCCTTGGAGGAGGGAAAGGCTACCCACTCCAGTATTCTGGCCTAGAGAATTCCATGAACTGCATAGTCCATGGGGTCACAAAGAGTCAGACACGACTGAGCGACTTTCACTTGCTTTGAAGTGATGGGATCAGATGCCTTGATCTTCGTTTTTTTGAATGTTGAGATTTAAGCCAACTTTTTCACTCTCCTCTTTCACTTTCATCAAGAGGCTCTTTAGTTCTTCACTTTTTTGCCATAAGGTTGGTGCCATCTGTGTATCTGAGGTTATCAATACTCCTCCTGGCAGTCTTGATTCCAGCTTGTGCTTCCTCCAGCCTAGTGTTTCTCATGATGTACTCTGCATATAAGTTAAATAAGTAGGGTGACAATAAGCAGCCTTGACGTACTCCTTTCCCGATTTGAAACCAGTCCTTTGTTCCATGTCTGGTTCTAACTGTTACTTCTTGACCTGCATACAGGTTTCTCAGGAGACAGGTAAGGTGGTCTGGCATTCCCATCTCTTAAAGAATTTTCCACAGTTTGTTGTGATCCACACAGTCAAAGGCTTTAGGATAGTCAATGAAGCAGATGTTTTTATGAAATTCTCACCCCACCCTACTTTTTTTAATCCAACGGATATTGGCAATTTGATCTCCGGTTCCTCTGCCTTTTGTAAATCCAGCTTAAACATCTGGAAGCTCTCAGTTCACATACCATTGAAGCCTAGCTAGAAGGATTTTGAACATTATCTTTCAAGCATGTGAAATGAGTGAAATCATGTGGTAGTTTGAACATTTTTTGGCATTGCTCTTCTTTGGGATTGGTATGAAAATCAACCTTTTCCATTATCCTGTGGTCACTGCTGAACTTTCCAAATTTGCTGGCATACTGAGTGCAGCACTTTAAAAGCTTTTAGGATATGAAATAACTCAGCTGGATTTCCGTCACCTCTGCTAGCTTTGTTGGTAGTAATTCTTCCTAAGACCCACTTGACTTCATACTCCCCTGTGTCTGGTTCTAGGACAGTGACCATACCATCGTGGTTATCTGGATCATTAAGACCCTTTTTTGTACAGTTCTGTGTATTCTTGCCACCTCTGCTTAGTCTCTTCAGCTTCTTTTAGGTCCATACTGTTTCTGTCCTTTATTGTTCCCCTCTTTGCATGAAATATTTCCTTGGTATCTCTATCTTTCTTAAAGAAGTCTCTAGTCTTTCCCGTTCTATTGTTTTACTGTTTCTTTGCATTGTTCACTTAAAAAGGCTTTCTTATCTCTCCTTGCTATTCTTTGAAACTCTTCATTCAAGTGGGTATATCCTTCCCTTTATCCCATGTCTTTCTCTTCTCTTCCTCTCTCAGCTATTTGGTCATTTCATTTATACCATTTGCTAGGAGCTCCTTTTTAATTTTTGTTTTATTATTTAATGTTTTATTTCGGTTCATTGTTGATCAGCAGCTTCTTCTTAGAATGTAAGATCTTGAGGTCAAGGAAGCCAGTCTCCCTGAGAGTGCCAGGTCTGAGAAAAATGTCCAACAGGGAAAAGATACTTGAAAAAATAATGATCCATATCCTCAGGAAGCGTGTGATATAGTAATTGTGATGATGGTGAGGAGGCACACACATGATAGGAGATACTGTCACACAGCTCTGGGTGATCAGGGTTAATGAATCTCTATGTCATGAGGGAAAAATGTAAAACCACCTCTGAAGTAAGCCTTAGGATTGCAATTTTCTGGTAAAGAAACAAGATCAGAGAAGCTAAGCTTGTGAAGTTGAAATTTGAACTATATCTGGTTGGTCTAGATTTTATTTCCAGGGAAACAACTTCTTGTAGACTGAGAATTTTGGGGTTTAAGACTTGAGTTTTTTGAGACAGGGAGGATTTGGGTAGAGAAGAGATAGCCTTCTAGAGCTGAGTGGAGATGGGGTGTGGGGGGCAGAATAGTTCATGGGGGATTTCTGTAGGGGTTGGAGGCAAGAAGATATGTAGGATTGGCTGAGAGAGACAACCAAGTACTCAGTATGTGGGTTGAATTCCCAGGTATCTATGCGTCTCCGGGCTCAGGAATTGGATGCTCCCATGGTTCCAGAGTGCAGTTGGTATCAGATGTGGTGGAAGGAGAGGAGGTTGGCTGGGCTGGGTTGGGCTAGATGATGCAGGATCCTTGAACTCCAAAGTACGGAGTCTACATTTAATACAAAATATTTTTAATATGTTTATAGATTTTTCACTCATATTAGCCTACCCTGCATTATATTTATGTCTGGAATGCTTGTTAATTTACAGAGTTTGCCTGTGCCCATCTCCTCTCATATACTCAGGTATTATTATACCCATTTGAAATGAGAGGCAACTCAAACTTGAAAGATGGATGCCTGGCTAAAGCCACGGGCAGTACCAGTTCTGGAGCCCAATACTGGGGCTCTTGGTGCTCTATTATTTTCCATAGGTGAATAGTTCTTGATGTTGGGGAGTTGTTCTATAGTATTCTAAAATAGTACCTTGTACAGTTCTCTTTCTTAAAAGTTAAATATAAAAGCTATGAATCCTTTACATGAAACAGATGTAGACATCAGCATTAACTCTTCAAAGCATGAGTAAAACAGAAAATGTTAACCATGTTCTTTCCTCACAATCATTTATACTCTACTGACATCAGTGCTTTTGTGAAAGTATTCTTAGAAGAAAAATAATTGCTTGTGTTTTCTGTAAATGATACTCAACATCAGTTTTTTTCATAAATTAATGAGTCAGCTCTTCCAGTGCATATTTTTATAATATTGGCAAGTCACTCAAGCTCTGAGCCACTATTTCTACTTAATTCTCTCTTCTTTGTTACTTCCTTCCTGTCAGTGATACTAATAATGCCTTTCAGTCTGCCTTTGAAATTTGTTGTGGTTTCCAATGACAGAGTGGATGTGAAAATATCATGTAAACTAGAAAGCATCATATAACATTCTGTATAATTTCTTATCACTGTGGTGTACTGTGCTTAGTTGCTCAGTCATGTCCGACTCTTTGTGGCCCCATGGACTGTAACCTGCCAGGCACTATATCACATCATATTGTTTGTCTTTTCCTAGAAGTATCCCCAGTGTATTTAGTTTCAGGTTCCTTTCTTGTCCTTTGATCATAATTGAATTTGTAACTGTCTCCCTTACGTGCTAGTTTTAGGAGTCCCATTTTTTACAGTGTATCAGAGAAGGAAATCACAGACATCCATCCCATTGGGTTCTGAGTAGCTGTCAGCACAGCATGAAATCCAGAAAGACATGAGGTGATAGTCACCAATGGGCAGTTCATAGTACGCACGAGGGCGTAGGAATGTGTTTCATCTAATTTAAAAATAAATATGTAGAATAGACAGCTAGTGGTCACATGCTAAATAGCACAGGGAGCTTAGCTCAGTGCTCTGGGATGACCTAGAGGGGTGGGATGGGGACACGGTGGGAAGTCCAAGAGGGAGAGGATATATAGTTGATTCACAATGTTGTACAGCAGAAACTAACACGGCATTGTAAAGCAATTATACTTCTATTAAAAAAACACACACACACACAAGGCTTGAACTAACTTTAAAAGCCAGAAGCATGTATATAAGCATTTCTATTTCTGATTTCTCTTGGAAGCTTGTGATATCTGATCATGTTTATTTCTGCTTGTTTTTATTATTAATAGTTGGGATATAGTGCTTTAGAATGGGGTATGGGTTCCTCAGTCTGGTAGATGCACCACCACTTGGAATTGTCTGCCTGAAACCAAGACTGTTGTCAATTTCCACGTATTATCCAAAGACCTGCTGTCTTTCCTACTGGGAAGAAATCTCTCTCAGAAGTGTGAAAGTGAAAAATAAATGAAGAAGACTGGCATTCATCTGTCTGGACTCCAGGTCTGTGGATGCCTGCTTTTGACTTCTGGTAGTTCAGATCATCTGTTTCTATGTTTTATAGGAGTTGAGCACTGGGCAAAATATAGTAGGACCAAAAAAAAAATGTACCTCTCTAGAGAACTTTATAATTTAAAACACTTCAAGAGAGCATTCAAGATGATAGATATATTCTAACAATGATTGAGAAATTGAGTGGTGTGTATGTTACTTCTTTTCTTGCCTTTTTACTTTGTAAGTTGACCACGTAACACACACTACTTTTGCTATCTGAAAATGAAATTGATGGGAACAAAAAATGAAAAGCATTCTGCATGCTCTAATTGGAACTTGAGTTGAAAAGATTAGGCTAGTACCTAAGGAATAAAACATGAATCACAGGGACTTCCCTGCTGGTCCAGTGGTTAAGAATCCACTTGCCAGTGCAGAGGACATGGGTTCAATCTCTGGTCCAGAGAGATCACACATGCCATGGGACATGTGCACCGCAACTGCTGAAGCCTGTGGGCGCTAGAGCCTATGCTCCACAACAAGGAAAGCCACAACAATGGGAAACCTAAGCACCACAACTAGAAAGTAGCCCTCATTTACTACAACTGGAGAAAGCCTGTGCATCGCAACAAAGACAAAGCATGCCCCAAAATAAATAAATCTTAAAACAGCAACAATAGGAAGCACAGTCAAGGCATTTTCTCCCCCTGATTCTTCATCAGACCATGACCCATTGGCCAAATCCTGGTTCCCTAAATTACTATATTTTGTTTTGAGCTTTTGCACTTTAGGTCAAGAATATTGTCCTCAAGTTGAAGCAGTAAGATATGGATTCTTGTGTTTGTGTGTGTATGTTTTTTTTTTTTTTTTTCTGTTTGGTAGAGGCGTACAGTTCAGGAGCCAGGCAGATGAGGTGAGTGAAGAAGGTAGGGTGTGGAATTAAAGGGTGCTGGGAGCTGTTAGGAGCTGGGCAGAGTGTGCTCTGTCCTTGGAGAGGAGGGCCAGCCTGGCTCTGGTAGGTCATTACCAGTAGGAATAGGAGTGAAGGGCTAGTCTAACCTTGTTTCGTGACTTTGAAGCTGAACATCCAGTCTAGAAATACGAGATGTCCTGATTATTATTTGTCACCTTCACAAACAGCGTTCTGTGTCCTCTGGTACAGCTGCAAAGGGATATCTCACTGCCAGCCATGCAACTTTGTAAGTCATTGAACTTCTCCAGGCCTCATTTCCCACCTTTTAGGGGAGGCAGAAGATAATACCTGCCTGGAGAAATTGACATGGGGGTTATCAAGAAGGATACTATGTTGAAGTAACTACTTATTGGACAGCTCTTCTGTTGGGGTTAGCTAGAGGACTAAAGCAAGAAGCAACCTCAGGGTTCTTCAGTTGCCAACAGTGAAAGATTGCTCTAATTAAACAGAAAAATAGTTTAATAAGTAGATAAGAATCTCCAGGAAGATGAGAGAAGCAGATTCAGAGACTGTGGACCCACCAACATCTAAAATCATGCAACAGGATTGGCCAAATAATATAATCTCTGAGCACTAGATATCTCACCAGGTATTATTGTTTCTTTTCTTTTTAACAATTAATTTAATTGGAGGATAATTACTTTATAATATCGTAATGATTTTTGCCATACATCCACATGAATCAGCCACAGATATACATGTGTTCGCCCCCATCATGAACCCACCGTGTATTGATGAAAGCAGCAATCCTGCATACCATACCCATAAACATTGGAACTGCTCATCATGTTTTGCTGCGATCATAGAAAAGCCGAGTGCTCCCATCACTCACATGTAGTTCAACACTTGGTGCTGATAGGTGTGGTTGGCAGAGCCCAGGAGCCATGCCCACACCTTAGACCCCAAAAGGCTCATATTTTATCTTCTATGGAAGCACACAGATTGGGTTTTGTGAAACACTGGATTCCCTAATACAAGAAGGAGGGTTAGATACTCAGGGCCAACCAAGGAACAGTATCCCCTAGAGTTCCTATCCTCCAGGAATTTGCAGTCGAATTGGAAATACATTATCATGTTTTGAATATGTAACACAATTTTAATCTCTGACTGGTTTCTATTAGTAGGCATTTAGCTGTTTCACTACTCTGAATTTACCTAGAAAGATTACCCAGTGTAGGGGCTATCGCTAGCATTTCTTTTGGGACACCCAGCTGCTTCCAGCACCTGTGTCTCCAGAAGCCTGTATCTTCCCATTATTGCTGGCCTTTCCTCAGCTGGAAGTACGGAGCAGATTGGGATGCTGTGATCATCTCTAAGAATAGAAAGCTAAAAATACCTTGGGGAGAGGGCTGGCTCCTTCCGGGTTGAACAGGGCCAACTGATCTGCAATCTATCTTCTCTGTCTACCTTCATTTCCACACCTTTGTCTTTTCCCAGAGCTTTGGGAGTGATGACAGTGTTTTGCAAATTTGTCCTCGGACTCTTCTGGCCTGTAGATCTTACTCTTAGATTCTGTGCCTCTGTGAAAAGATGAGACTGAACTCTAGATGATCTGAAAGCTTCCCATTGCCGAAATCCCATTAGAACATCTAAATAATTCCTATGAAACTTGAAACTGTGGAAGACAGGGACATCATCTTTTATTATTACACTTTATCCCTAGTGATTAATACCATGCATGGCTCATGATTGGCACTCAAATATTTGTGGGATGAATGATCATGAATTACTCTTTTTTTTTTTTTTAATTAATCACTTGGAAATGAAGGAAACTCAAGACCCAAGTAAAGTGAATTGAGAGGAGGGTATCTTAAGTAGAACATGTAACTGTGAATACCTTTAGGCATGGGTAGATCCAGAAACTCTGTTCTCTCCTCATCCTGCGTCTACTCTACAGGGATACATTCTTTCAGGCAGAAATTTCCTCTAACTTTGCCAATAGCTCTGGGAGAAAATGGTTTTACCCCTATTAACTTCTTGAAAATAACTCAAGATGGAACCTATTAATAAATGGACAGCTAGATTGCAGGCTGATCCAGATAGAGATACTTTGGAGATGAGTTATTGATTGGCTTGGTCTGTGCCGTGGATTCACCCTCGGAGTCCGGGAGAGTCTAATCAAATTTTGTGGGTTGAACAGGAAGTAATTGGAGTATCCTAAAGGAAAACTGAGGTGGTATTACCAGTAGACAGGAGAATAGATACTAGATGGAGTGACTTGAGTAGTGTCCCCCAAGAGATATGTCTATCTCGCATCTGTGGATGTGACTTTATTTGGAAAAAGGATCTTTATATATGTAGTTAAGGATCTCAAGATCATCTGGGATTTGTGTGGGCCCCCTAAACCCTGCGATTGGTATCCTTGGAAGAGAAAGAAGATGCATGGACTAAACAATGGAAACATGGAAGTCCATACTGGAGTGATGCATGGGTAAGCCAAGAAATCCTACAGATGGCCAGCATTCACTGAAGCCAGGAGACAGGCATGGGGACAATTTCTTACTCAAGGCCTCTGGAAGGAACCAGCCTGGAGGACACCTGGATTTTTATATTTCTGGCCTCCAAATTTCCACTCTTTGAAGCTAGCAGTTGGTGATGACTTGTTAAAGCACATACATGGGGGAAACAGGAACAAGTGATGTTTATTACAGTCAGCAAGTACAGGTTACTCTAGTCTGCAGTGTTCCCTGAAAGTCAGGTGACCACAAGAGATGTGATGAGGATTTTTACTGCCTTCGGCCAGTGTTTACTTCACTCTCACTCCAGTCCATTAGGAACCAAGCTGTGCTGTCAGCCTCTAGAATAGACCTCATTTAACAGAAGATAAGGAATTTAAGCTGTCCATTTCATATATCCATATCACTGGAAAAAAGATAACAGACCCACAGGACTGTGATGTGTATGTGGCAGACAGCCCAGGGCTAATGTCTGCGAGAAAGAGAAGGCTGCGCTTGTCCTTGTTGGCAACACGGAGTTCCCCACTCATCCACTTCTGAGACTCGAAATGTAAAGCCTTCTCTGAATCACTCAGGCAGTGGGTTCCACTGTGCTGTCTCAGAGATGCTGTGCTCCAACTTGTAATGTAGCATCTTCCGGTGCTTATGCTCATGGGAGAGAGGGACAGACAGACACTCAGAGACACACAGACACACATCATATACACAGCAGACAGGGAGGAGAGAGACCAAACACCAGGCTGTAACCTGGTCTGAGTGTTTGCTGGTGGGAAGGTATTTTTCTTTCTTTTTTTTCCCTTGGACTTGATTTTCTTTTTCATGAGAATAGGACACATCTAATCTCTATACTGATTCTTCCAAGTGTGTTATTTTTCCAGTTCATTAGCTGCATTTGTTTTCCTTCTGTTTTTTTTCTGGGCCACCAGCAGCCCTCACAGAAGCAGTATCCTGGCAGGATTTGTCAGAGCCTGACTGCCACCGTGCAGACCAGAGCCCCCAGGAGAGCAGGGCCTCAGTGTGCCATGTGGGGCTGTCAGGGTTAGGGGAAAAAGGCACAAAGGGGATGCTGGGTTTCAGTTTATGATTTTTTAGAGGGTCAGGTGAGAGGATGATTAAAAGATGGATTTAAAAAATCAAGTGTCTATCAGTCACACTCCCAACTTAAGGTCAACACAAGTGGCTTTTCATTAGGTTAAACATGTTCAGTTTGTTTTAGATTCCCTAAAAGGGAGGGAAGGAAGGAGGGCAAAGGAAGGAGAATAAAGAATATCTTATTTTTTTTTTGGTTAAAATTGAAACAACTACAAGTTGACTAACCTGCTTTTGAGTGAAATTTAAATCTCAATGCCCTGGCTGCATGTTGTAAAGACACCCATCAAGAACTGAATTATTAAAAAAAAGAATGTCCTTTAGGGGTCCAATCCCATCAAATACAGAGTTAAGAACTCAAAACAGATAGATACCTTAAAAATCTGTCAAGCAAAGGACATTTTAGTTGAAAAGTAAACAGTTTATATACATTTTAATTTTTTTTATTTTGGTAAAAATCACATAAAGGATTCTATTTTAACCATATTTAACTGTACAGTTCAGTGGTACTAAGTACATTCACACTGTCAAACTCTCACCATCATCCATATCCCAAATTTTTCACTTTCCTAAACTGAAACTCTGTCTCTAAACACTAAGTCCACATTCCTCATCCCCTCTTGGCTCCTGGCATCATATAAATGAAATCAAACAGTATTTGTCTGCACCTAATGTATATTGGTAAGCACCTAATGTATATTAGTAAACACCCTCTTCCAAAAACATAAGAGAAAATTCTACACATGGGCATCATCAGATGGCCAACACCAAAATCAGATTGATTATAATATTTGCAGCCAAAGATGGAAACTCTATTCAGTCAGCAAAAACAAGACTGGGAGCTGACTGTGACTCAGATCATGAACTTCTTATTGTCAAATTCAGCCTTAAATTGAAGAAAGTGGGGAAAGCCACTAGACCATTCACGTATGACCTAAATCAAATCACTTATGATTATATAGTGGAAGTGAGAAATAGATTGAAGGGACTAGATCTGCAGAATGCCTGATGAACTATGGACAGAGGTTTGTGAAATTGTACAGGAGACAGGGATCAAGACCATACTCATGAAAAAGAAAAGCAAAAAGGTTAAATGGCTGTCTGAGGAGGCCTTACAAATAGCTGTGAAAAGAAGAGAAGCCAAAAGCAAAGGAGAAAAGGAAAGATATTCCCATTTGAATGCAGAGTTCCAAAGAATAGCAAGGAGAGATAAAGTCTTCCTCAGCAATCAATGCAAAGAAATAGAGGAAAACAATAGAATGGAAAGACTAGAGATCTCTTCAAGAAAATTAGAGATACCAAAGGAACATTTCTTGCAAAGATGGGCACAATAAAGAACAGAAATGGTAGGGACCTAACAGAAGCAGAAGATGCTAAAAAGAGGTAGCAAGAATACACAAAAGAACTATACAAGAAAGATCTTCACGACCCAGATAATCATGATGGTATGATCACTCACCTAGAGCCAGACATCCTGGAATGTGAAGTCAAGTGGGCCTTAGGGAGCATCACTATGAACAAAGCTAGTGGAGGTGATGGAATTCCAGTTGAGCTATTACAAATCCTAAAAGATGATGCTGTGAAAGTGCTGCACTCAATATGGCAGCAAATTTGGGAAACTCAGTAGTGTCCACCGGACTGGAAAAAGTCAGTTTTCTTTCCAATCCCAAAGAAAGGCAATGCCAGACAATGCTCAAACTACCACACAATTCTACTCATCTCACAAAAAAGCAAAGGAATGCTCAAAATTCTCCAAGTCAGGCTTCAACAGTACGTGAACTGTGAACTTCCAGATGTTCAGGCTGGTTTTAGAAAAGGTAGAGGAACCAGAGATCAAATTGCCAATATCCGCTGGATCATCAAAAAGCAAGAGAGTTCCAGAAAAACATCTATTTCTGCTTTATTGACTATCCTAAAGCCTTTGACTGTGTGGATCAAAATAAACTGTAGAAAATTCTGAAAGAGATGGGCATACCAGACCACCTGACCTGCCTCTTCAGAAACCTGCACGCAGGTCAGGAAGCAACAGTTCGAACTGGACGTGGAACAACAGACTAGTTCTACGTAGGAAAAGGAGTACATCAAAGCTGTATGTTGTCACCCTGCTTATTTAACTTATATGCAGAGTAAATCATGAGAAACACTGGGCTGGATGAAGCACAAGCTGGACTCAAGATGGCCGGGAGAAATATCAATAACTTCAGATATGCAGATGATACCACCCTTATTGCAGAAAAGTGAAGAGGAACTAAAGAGCCTTTTGATGAAACTGAAAGAGGAGAGTGAAAAAGTTGCCTTAAAGCTCGACATTCAGAAAATGAAGATCATGGCATCTGGTCCCATCACTTCATGGCAAATAGATGGGGAAACAGTGGCTGACTTTATTTTTTGGGCTCCAAAGTCACTGCAGATGGTGACTGCAGCCATGAAATTAAAAGACGCTTGCTCCTTGGAAGGAAAGTTGTGACCAACCAGACAGCATATTATAAAGCAGAGACACTACTTTGCCAGCAAAGGTCAGTCTAGTCAAGGCTACGGTTTTTCCAGTGGTCATGTATGGATGTGAGAGTTGGCTATAAAGAAAGCTGAGCATCAAAGAACTGATGCTTTTGAATTGTGGTGTTGGAGATGAATCTTGGGAGTCCCTTGGACTGCAAGGAGATCCAACCATTTCATCCTAAAGGAGATCAGTCTTGGGTGTTTGTTGGAAGGACTGATGCTGAAGCTGAAACTCCAGTACTTTGGCCACCTGATGTGAAGAGCTGACTCATTTGAAAAGACCCTGATGCTGGGAAAGGTTGAGGGCAGGAGGAGAAGGGGATGACAGAGGATGAGATGGTTGGATGGCATCACTGACCCAATAGACATGAGTTTGCATAAGCTCTAGGAGTTGGTGATGGACAGGGAGGCCTGGCGTGCTGCAGTTCATGGGGTCACAAAGAGTTGGACACAACTGACCAACTGAAACGAATATATATTGAAATGCATTTTTAAGCTTAACTTAATATATATCCTACATATAGATTTTACCTTCTTCCCCCAACCTGGTTCTATACAATAGGTTCTTATGAGTTACCTACTTTATACATGTGTGTGTGTCAATCTCGATCTCCCAGTTTATCTTACCCCTACTTTCCCCCTGGCATCCATATGTTTGTTCTCCTCCATTTCTGTGTCTATTTATGCTTTGCAAATCAGTTCATCTGTAGCAGTTTTCTATATTCCATTTACATATGTTTATATACAATACTGTTCTCTTTCTGCCTTATTTCACATCATTTGACAGTCTCTAGGTCTATCCACATCTCTGCAAATGGCACAATTTTATTCCTTTTTATGTCAGAGTAGTATTCCTTTGTTTAAATGTACCACATCTTCTTCATACATTCTTCTGACAATGGACATTTAGATTGCTTCCATTTCCTGACTATTGCAAATAGTGCTACTATGAACATTGGATGCATGTATCTTTTGAAATTATGGTTTTCTCTGGATCAAGTGTATACTTTTAAATATAACTGCTTTGCCCTGATTTGGAGTAGGATGTTGAGTAGGAGCCTCAGGCACAGACCAAAGGTATAGTATAATCACCACAGGTCCTTAGTTTTCAGTGGTCATTCTAAGGCACAATTGTTTACAAAGCCCTTTTGTTGATTTCTGTTTTTCCTTGTCTCCATTCTTCATTTGCTTTTCTTCTACCTTCTCCTCTTACCTTCAACAAAAAGGGCTTCCTCTTATTTATTTATATATTTTAAATATTGGATTACTTTTAATGGATGAATGCTAAATATTTTAGGGGACTTTGAGAAGAAAAGATGGTTCTGGATACCAGCAAGTCTGAATTAGTGGGTTGCTTTGTTTGGGCCTTTTCTGTTCTATTTTAAAACAATTTTGTTCTTTTAAGTACCATCCTACCTAGCATTAGCTGCTTATCAAGAACTTTTAAGTAGAACTCTCTGCCGCTTTGATTTAATGAAGACAAAGTTCTTTTTAAAGAGAGTTCCCTATTTGGCCATAAGCTGCTAATGCCTGGTGACTCATGTGTGACAGAGGTTCCTGAATATATTTTCCTAGACCACAGGAGGCATGGAGTGGCTGGGTGACCTCACACAAGTCTCTGAGCTGGGCTGGCTTCTCTTATTTTCTGCAAAAGTGCTGCACCAGTTGATGGCTAAGATCACTTAGGGCTCAGAAATCTTCATTCTGTGACTTGAGTTATACTAATGATTAAAAATAATACATCAAATTTATTGAGCACTAGGCTTCCCAGGTAGTACTAGTGGTAAAGAAACTTCCTGCCAGTGTCAGAGACATAAGAGATGCGGGTTTGATCCCTGGGTCAGGAAGATCTCTTGGAGAAGGAAGTGGCAACCCACTCCAGTATCCTTTCCTGGAGAATCCCATGAACAGAGATGCCTGGGGGTCTATAGTCTATGAAGTTGCAAAGAGTCAGATACAACTGAAGGGGGTTAGCATGCAGCTCCATTCTAGTCCTGCAAAGCAGCTGACAGCCCCTATTCTATGTGATCTTAGAATCACAGATCATAGAACCACACCAACCTAGTAATAAATAAGGTACTGTTAATATGCCCATTTTACATGTGATAAGACTGAGGCTTAGGGAAGTTAATGGACAAGTCCTCCTTACTTGTGACCATGTTCTTCACAGCTGCACTCTATTGTAGATTTCATTCTAGCTTCTGTTCAACTTATCAAATGGGGTTTCAATTAATGAGATTTTACTGAACTAGGGAACATTTCTTGCTTAATGTCTTCCCATCCATCCTGCTAATTGGTCTGATAATTTTAGGCTCAGAGGCTTTCATCCTGCTCGACTTGGAAGGATGAGGGATGAAATAAAGGGCACGGTACCTGCCATGCTTGCTTTGACCTTCCACATCAGGGCCTTTACTCACAGTTAAATTCCTCCATATTATACAGGAATGAGCACCAACCCCGTGAGACTCTGTGACTCATAAGATCATACTCTTGTTCCAAATCCTAACAGGCCCAGATTCAGTTTCACCAATTCATTTGTTAATGACCAAACAAACTGACATCCCACTTTTGTCTCCTGTTCAGGACTCCTAAGCAGCCACACTTCTGCCTACTTACTGTGCTTTTCTTTCTGCGCAAAATAAAGGGGAGAATGCATTATCTGTGCAGGTGATCCATTACTGATTTTGTCAGGAAAAAAGAGATACTCTGCGAATTACCCTATTTAGACAACAATCTTGTGTTCAGCCTTCCTTGGTCTCAGTTACTATTTTATTTCTCTCACTCTCAGCATCTCTCTCTCCTTCCTGGGTTCCTCCCACTCGGGTTTTAGGTGCTGGCATCCTCTGCTAACATTCTGGAGAAAGAATCTTTTAATTAATTAATTTATTTTTTATTTTTTAAATACTTGTGGCCTCTAGAGAAACGCGTTGCATTGGAGGTGCGTGGGAGCTTGTTCTGGGTGTGTGAAGGACAATCAGTAGCCTCCCAGGGCTTCATGAAAACGAGTAGGGGTTGCTTATAGGGTTCTTTGCTGCATGGAGTTCTCTGGGGAGTTGTTTTTTTTTTCTTTTTTTTAAGAGTTCCTATGATGAGTTCTTTGAATTTTTTTTTTTTTTTTAAAGCAAACAGAGAAAGGAAGAAAGAACGCTTATGGAGTCATGGAGCATGGATGCAGGACCTATTGCTGTTACTTTGAATGCCAGCCAGGCTCTGATACTCCTAAGAGTTTCCTTGACCCTTTTGTGAAACCTCAATACATGGGAGAAACCTTGGCAATTGTCTCTTTTTCACTAGTTTCTTACGATCTGTTCAGTTTCACATTGCCTGTGTCACCCCCAAAGCATTTTGGAATCTATAGCATAGAAGGCAACAATTAAATTAAAAAAAAAAAGACATTCATTCATTGAGTGCCCCATATGTAGTCAGACACTATTCAGATGCTGTAACCACGTTTTCTTTAATCCTGACAGTAGTTCTAATAAGTGGTAGTGGTCTTATCTTCATTGCACATATGGGGGCAAGAAGCTTAGAGAAACTGGTCACACTAGGAGTAATGGAGGAAACAGCAGCAGAATATCTATCTCTGTAATTTCCCATACCATGTCTGCACCAATTTGAAGCTAACGGATCTCTTTGAGGCTTCCTGTAGAAAATCCTTGGGTAAGGAGACAACATGGATTGGAGCCTTACCTCCTCAGGGTAGGAGTGAAAACTTGTTTGTGACTCAGAGAAATTGGTGTGTCATGCACTTTGTCAATACCTAATGAAGATGAATATTGGCATACCCTAATAGCCAGCTATTGTACATGTGTATCCAGGATTATATCCTAGGAAAACTAGTGTTCTGTGCAAGGAAAGACACATCTGAGAACATCTATTGCATGATTGTTGCCATGGTAAAAACTGGAAACAAATGTCCCCTAATCAGTGAATGGGTTAATGGATTGTGGTAACTTTTTATGACGTAATAATAGAATAAGTTTACAGTGATAATAGTATAGTGCATTTATTTACAATAAACCTATGCTAGCCATTTATAATAAATGACTTTACGTCAGTATGTCAGTGTAGACAAAACTAAAATGTATTGCATTTCAAAAGCAAATGGTGAAAATGTGACCCATATGAAAATGTTAAAAATGTACAAAGGCTATGTTGATTATCTAAATTAATATTATGAACATATGCAATGAACATAAGAGCATGGATGGGAGAGTTATGCACCTGTTTCAGGGTAGTGGTTTCCTGCATGGGTGGAAGAGAAGGAGGTGGAGGGTAGTAGAGGGCACAGAGGTTCCCGTGTGTTCATGACACTTTTTTCCCCATAGAAATTCTGAAAACAATGTGGGAGAATGTTTGATGATTCAATTCCAGGCAATATGAGCACACAGGTGCTGCTGCCATTTTTCGTTACTTCGCTGTCAGGGTGATGCAGGCCGGTGACTTGGAGCCGAGGTGCTCATTCATGGCAGCATCTCCTGTTCTTTCACTTAAAAGTGTACTCCTCCTGAGGAGGTGTGCTGCTAGAGAATTCCTAAGAGAAGAGGCTTTTAGTTATGTACATACCTATTTATATATGTGGGTATGTATTGGTGTGTGTATGTATACATGTGCACGCAACATTTCTTTCTTTTCTTTGACATAAATAAGGAAGAATTTGGTTTATTCAAGGTTTATGAAGATCTTAGTGCAAGGAAACCATGTCTCACTAACAAGTCTGTAAGTGATGCTTTTCTGTTCATGTCCTATCCACTGAGACTTATTCAAGTAATAATCCCTACAACAGGGTGAAAAAAATGAGGCAATAAATGCATAATGTGCTTGATGAAATGAAATCAGCCAGGCCATTCACAGAGCGTGAAGCACAGAGCTGGAGAGGGTAGGAGATGACTTGAGGAGCTGAGGTATTTTTCTTGGCTGGGGTTCAGGTGTGGCTGGTCAGTCTGTGTCTCTGAGAGCCCAGCTCAGCAGCAGGCGGTCTCTGAGGAATCTCTGCTGTGGAGACCTCATTGGTTTGGGTTCAGCCAACCACGTTTCTCACTGGCTTTATTTGTTGCCATTTGGTCTTCCAGGATGTCCCATGGACTGCAGGCAACGGTTCTTATTCACAGATCTGGAATGATTTCATGGTGTGATATGGTCTTTGTCTTTCTAGGTCTCAGATTCTTAATTTTGAGAAAACTCATTTTTTAAAGACATTATTAAAGCTGAGGAAGATTGTGGCACTGCACTTTGTCTCGTTGTCTGTTTTTTGCCTATACTTACAACCTTGGTTATTAATGTACTGTGGTTAATATTTCCAAGGGTCCCCATCCCCAAACTTTAAAGGGGATTTGGGTTAATTCATGGGACAGAAGTACTGGAGAAACCAGAAGATGGGGTGTATACCAGGCAAGAGGGAGATTGATTTAGAAAGAAGATAAACACAGGCTGACAGAGAGGACCTCCAGCTGAAAGTAACATCCAGTGGTTTGGGGCATCAGCTTCTAAAGGTCGAAGTTAGGGACAGAGTAAAGTGTGGCCCTTCTCAGAAGCTTTCTGTTGGTTACACTGTGGTATTGTTCAGTCACTTCTGTCTGACTCTTTGTGACTCCATGGACTTCATCACGCCAGGCTTCCCTGCCCTAACTATTTCCTAGAGTTTGCACAAACTCATGTCCATCAAGTCAATGATGCCTCTTATCTTAACCTCTGTCACTCCCTTCTCCTCCTGCTGTCACTCTTTCCCAGTATCAGAGTTTTCCCCAATTAGTCAGCTCTTTGAACCAGTATTGAAGCTTCAGTGTCAGTCCTTCCAATGAACATTCAGGGTTGATTTCCTTTAGGATGGACTGGTTGAATCTCCTTGCAGTCCAAGGGACTCTCAAGAGTCTTCTCTAGCACCACAGTTTGAAAGCATCAGTTCTTCAGTGCTCAGCCTTGTTTATGGTCCAACTCTCTCATCCTTACTTAATTACTGGAAAAATCATTTTACATTATAGAACTTGTTGAATAGTCCTTGTGAGGCTTGGGTTAATATTGGAAAGCTTGTATCTTTGACTGTACAAATATGCATGTTTAAAGGCAGTTCTGACTTTCTAAGGACTTACTGAAGCCCTAGGATTTATGCAGGTTACATATATGCTAAGGTTTCCCCAAAGGAAGCCTAAGGTAGGTCCTTCTAGATTTAAATGTTAAATATCTTTTCCTTCCTTTACCTTTTTTTTGTGATTAGGTGGTAAGAAGTTCAACTTTGGCATCTAGAGGGAAAGGGCATTAGTGACAGAAATGTTGAAGGCTGATCTGTGACTTAAAAATTGAAAAAGAGAATTATGCAGTCAATTTATTCAGATAAGTCAGAGCCAGAAAAAAAAATTTTTTTTGACAAAAGTTAAAAATTTTTGGTTGGTTTTGAGGACCCCTGGGTTGGAAATATGCCCAGAGAAAGGAATGGCTACCCCCTGCAGTATCCTTGGGTAGAGAATTCCATCAACAGAGGAGCCAGGAGGAGTCACAAAGAATGGACATGACTGAGCAACTAACACTTAACACTTCAGGGGATTTTAGTGTAAAGACTTTGTATTTTATGAGCACATTGAATTCTTGGCTATTTTTGGTTTGATTTTTGGTTGTTTACCTAGAAAGATAAACACGATACAATATTCAAAAGCTTAGGCTTTTGATATGACAAGTTTGTACTTGCTCCCTAACTTCACCGTTTTACTTACTTACTCTTGGCCTAGAGGACATTTCTTAAATTCTGAGCTTTATCTTCTCATCTCTAAAATGTGAATCATAATTTAATGCCTATCTCATAGGATGTTATGAGAACATATGTGATAAAATCAATCTGCTTAAGGCAGAATATATAAACATTCCATATGTTTGCTACTTTTTATTATTTTCTATTTCAAGTGTATTGTGTGTTTGTAAGGGATAAAGGGAGACAGGGAGAGCTGAAAGAGTTTTTTGAAAATTCTGATTCGTTTCTCTACCCAACTAAGGAGAAGTGGAATTTTCCAGCCTGACTAGGATGGCTCAAATGTGTATGGCTATGGCAATAAATGGAGAATAGTTATTTGGCAAACATTTATTTTGAGCTTATGTTCTGGGCACTATGCTCAGGAGTTGAGAATTCAGTTCAGTCTCTCAGTCGTGTCCGACTCTTTGCGACCCCATGAATCGCAGCTCACCAGTTGAGAATTAGTGCAGCACAATATATAGTTCTTTTGTGAAAGACTTTAAGTTCCAGTGATGGAGGCCAGATCTGTGATAGGAAATTCAAACAAAATGTGATGAGCTAGAAGCAAAGGAATTTGTAAGATTATTTTTAAGAACTAAATGAGATAATAAATGTGAGATGCTTTAGAGTACTGGAGAGATCACTTTTTTTTTTTTTTGCATCCGTGTATATCCAACACCTAGCACATGACCTGATACATAGTAGGTATATAATTAATATATGCTAATTGAATAATGAGTACTGACATAGAGCATGTACTAGTGTTGCCATCATATGTATTACTGCATGGGGACTGTAAGTATGAGATTAGTTAGGAGAATCAGCAAAGAAGGAGATAATACTTAATCTAAGACCCTAGGAGGACAGGTTCGGACTAGTTAAGCAAAAGACAGGATTTTCTCAGCAGTGAGAGTGGCAGATGTAAATATCTCAAGATAAGAGAGAGCTGGGCATGTTGATGGAACTGCAGATGCTTTATTCCCCATAGGCGAAGCACAGTGGAAGGTGGGCATGGCTGAATGGGGCACTGAGGAGGAGGGAGCGATGGTCAGGCCTGTTTGCCCAGTTAAGAAATATCGGCTTGAATCTGGAGACCAGGGGCCCACGAGGGTTACAAGGCTGAACTGACCTTTTAGGGGTCCAGATAATGCTGCCTTCAATGCTCAAAAAAACCTAGAGATGGGCTACCTTGAAGAGAAAGTGAGGTTTAGGAATACCCGAGAGAGGCAGTGAGAGGCCTCATTAATTGGTAGGAGAGCAGAAAGGAGTTCAGACAAAGGATTGGTAAAATCCGAAAGCTAAAGGAGAGTATCAGAAAAAGAAGACATGGTGCACATACACAGGGGAATGTTAATCGTTCCTGATGAAAGTGAAAGAAGAAAGTGAAAAAGCTGGTTTAAAAGCCAACATTCAAGAAACAAAAATCATGGCATCCGGTCCCATCGCTTCATGGCAAATAGATGGGGAAACAATGGGAACAGTGATAGACTTTATTTTGGGGGGTTCCAAAATCACTGTAGATGGTGACTGCAGCCATGAATTTAAAAGACGCTTGCTCCTTGGAAGAAAAGCTATGGCAAACCCAAACAGCATATTAAAAAGCAGAGACATTACTGTGCCAATAAAGCTCCATCTGTGGTTTTTCCAGTAGTCATGTATGGATGTGAGAGTTGGACTATGAAGAAAGCAGAGTGCTGAAGAATTGATGCTTTTTTTGTTTGTTTTTTTAAATTATTTTTTAATTGAAGGATAATTGCTTTATAGAATTTTGTTGTTTTATGTCAAACTTCAACATGAATCAGCCATAGGTATACATATATTCCCACCTCCCTCCCCATCTCATCCTTCTAGGTTGATATAGAGCCCCTGTTTGAGCTTCCTGAGCCATACAGCAAATTCCCGTTGGCTATCTATTTTACATACAGTAATGTAAGTTTCCATGTTACTCTTTCCATACACCTCACCTTCTCCTCCCCTCTCCTCATGTCCATCAGTCTATTCTGTATGTCTGCTTCTCTATTGCTGCCCTACAAATAAATTCTTCAGTACCATTTTTCTAGATTCCCTATATATGCATTAGAATATGATATTTTTCTTTCCCTTTCTGATTTACTTCACTCTGTACAGTAGATTCTAGGTTCATCCACCTCATTAGAACTGACTCAAATGCATTAATTTTCATGATTGAGTGATATTCCATTGTGTATATGTACCACAGCTTCTTTATCCATTCATCTGTCGATGCACATCTAGGTTGCTTCCATGTTCTAGGGATTGTAAATAGTGCTGCAGTGAACGATGGAATACATGTGTCTTTTTCAATTTTGGTTTCCTCGGGATATATGCCTAGGCGTGCGATTACTAGGTCATATGGTAGTTTTATTCCTAGTTTTTTTAAGGAATCACTATACCGTCTTCCACAGTGGCTGTATCAATTTACATTCCCACCAACAGCTCAAGAGCGGTCCCTTTTCTCCACACCCTTTCCAGCATTTATTGTTCGTAGACTTTTTGATGATAGCCATTCTGACCAGTGTGAGGTGATATCTCATTGTATTTTTGATTTGCATTTCTCCTATAATAAGCATTGTTGAGCATCTTTTCATGTGTTTGTTAGATATCTGTATTTCTTCTTTGGAGAAATGTCTGTTTAGGCCTTTTCCCCACTTTTTGATTGGGTTGTCTGTTTTTCTGGTATTGAGTTGTATGAGCCACTTGTACATTTTGGAAATTAGTCCTTTGTCAGTTTTTTCACTTGCTATTATTTTCTCCCATTCTGACGGTTGTCTTTTCACCTTGCTTGTATTTTCCTTTGATGGGTGAAAGCTTTTAAGTTTAGATTCCACTTGTCTTTTGTTTTTCTTTGCAGTACTCTAGGAGGTGGATCATAGAAGATCTTGATTTATGTCATTGAGTGTTTTGCCTATGTTTTCCTCTTAAGAGTTTTATAGTTTCTGGTCTTACATGTAGGTTTTTAATCCATTTGAGTTTATCTTTGGATGTGGTGTTAGGAAGTGTTCTAATTTCATCCTATTACATGCAGTTGCCCAGTTTTCCCAGCACCATTTATTGAAGAGGCTGTTTTTGTCCATGTAAATTCTTGCCTCCTTTGTCAAAATAAGGTACCCATAGATGCATGGGTTTATTTCTGGTCTTTCTATCTTGTTCCATTGGTCTGTATTTCTGTTTTTGTGCCAGTACCATATGGTCTTGATGACTGTAGCTTTGTAGTATAATCTGAAGTCAAGAAGGCTGATTCCTCCAGCTCCATTCTCATTTTTCAAGACTGCTTTGGCTATTCGAGGCCTATTGTGTTTCCATATGAATTGTGAAAAATTTTTTTCTAGTTCTGTGAAAAATGCCATTGGTAATTTGATAAGGATCACATTGACTCTGTAGACTGCATTTAGTAGTGTAGTCATTTTCACAATATTGATTCTTCCTACCCAGGATTCTTCCTACCTATTCCAGGATCATGGAATATCTCTCCATCTGTTTATGTTGTCTCTAATTTCTTTCATTATTGTCTTAGAGTTTTCTGTGTACATTTCTTTTTGTCTCCTTATGTTAGTTTATTCCTAGATTTTGTTGCAATGGTGAATGGTATTGATTCCTTAATTTCTCTTTCTTATTTTTCATTGTTAGTATATAGGAATGCAAGTGACTTCTGTGTATTGATTTTGTATCCTGCAACTTTGCTAAATTCACTGATTAGCTCCAGTAATTTTCTGCTAGTATCTTTAGGGTTTTCTATGTATAGTATCATGTCATCTGCAAACAGTGAGAGCTTTACTTCTTTTCCAATCTGGATTCCTTTTATTTATTTTTCTTCTATGATTACTATAGCTAGGACTTCCAGAACTATGTTGAATAATAGTGGTGAAAGTGGGCACCCTTTTCTTGTTCCTGATCTAGGGGGAATGCTTTCAAGTTTTCACCATTGAGAAAAATGTTTGCTATAGGCTTATCATATATAGCCTTTACAATGTTGAAGTAGGTTCCTTCTATGCCCATTCATTGAAGAGTTTTAATCATAAATAGGTGCTGAATTTTGTCAAAGACCTTTTCTGCATCTATTGAGATTAACATATGGTTTTTATTTTTCAATTTGTTAATATGGTGTGTCACATTGAATGATCTCTGTATGCTGAAGAATCCTTGCATCGCTGGAATAAACCCAACTTGACCATGGTGTATGAGCTTTTTGATGTGTTGCTGAATTCTGTTTGCTAAAATTTTGTTGAGGATTTTTGTATTTATGTTCATCAGTGATATTGGTCTGTAGTTTTCTTTTTTGTGTGTAGTCTTTGTCTGGTTTTGGTATCAGGGTGATGGTAGCCACATAGAATGAGTTTTAAAGTGTTCCTTCCTCTGCAATTTTTTGAAAGAGTTTTTGAAGGATAGGCATTAATTTCTTTTTAAATGTTTGATAGAATTCTCCTTTGAAGCCATCTGGTCCTTGGTTTTGTTTTTTGGGAGATTTTTGATCACAGGTTCAATTTCAGTTGCTTGTAATTGTGTTGTTCATAATTTCTTTTTCTTTCTGTTTCAGTCTTGGGAGATTTAACTTTTCTAAGAATCTGTCCAGTTCTTCCAGATTATCCATTTTTATTGCCATACAGTTGTTCATAATAGTCTGCTATAATCCTTTGTATTTCTGCATTGTCTGTTGTAACCTCTCCTTTTTCATTTCTCATTTTGTTGATTTGATTCTTCTCTCTTTTTCTTGATGAGTCTGGCTAAAGGCTTGTCAATTTTGTTTATCTTCTCAAAGAAACAGCTTTTGGTTTTATTAATCATTACTATTATTTATGTAGTTTTATTTTTGTTTATTTCTGCTTGAATCTTTATGATTTCTTTCCTTCTACTCATTTTGAGATTTTTTTTGGTTCTTCCTTTTCCAGTTGTTTTAGGTGTAAAGTTAGGTTGTCTACTTCATGCTTTTCTTGTCTCTTAAGGTAGAATTGTATTACTATAAACTTCCCTCTTAGAACTGCTTTTGCTGCATCCCATAGGTTTTGAGTTGTCGTGTTTTCATTGTCATTTGTTTCTAGAAAATTTTTTGGTTTCCCTTTTGATTCCTTCAGTAAGCTGTTGATTATTTAGAAGTGTATTGTTTAATCTCCATGTGTTTGTGTTTTTTACAGTTTTTTTTTTTTCTTGTAACTGATATCTACTCTCATAGCATTTTGGTCAGAGAAGATGCTTGATATGATTTCAGCTTTCTTAAATTAACTGAGGTTTAATTTGTGACCCAAGATGTGGTCTATCCTGGAGAATGTTCCCTGTGCACTTGAAAAGAAGGTGTATTCTGGGTTTGGATGGAATGCCCTGAAGGTATCAATGAGATCCATCTCATCTAATGTATCATTTAAGACTTGGGTTTCCTTATTAATTTTCTGTTTTGACGATCTGTCCATTGGTGTGAGTGGGGTGTTAAAGTCTCCTACTATTATTGTGTTATTGTCAATTTCTCCTTGTATGTCTGTTAGTGTTTCCCTTATCTTTTGAGGTGCTCCAATGTTGGGTGCCTCAGTTCAGTTCAGTCACTCCGTCGTGTCCAACTCTTTGCGACCCCATGGACTGCAGCACGCCAGGCCTCCTTGTCCATCACCAACTCCCGGAGTTTACTCAAACTCAAGTCCATCGACTTGGTGATGCCATCCAATGATCTCACCCTCTGTCATTCCCTTCTCCTTCTGCCCTCAATCTTTCCCAGCATCAGGGTCTTTTCCAATGAGTCAGCTCTTCACATCAGGTGGCCAGAGTATCGGAGTTTCAGCTTCAACATCAGTCCTTCCAATGAACACCCAGGACTGATCTCCTTTAGGATGGACTGGTTGTTTCTCCCTCCAGTCCAAGGGACTCTCAAGAATCTTCTCCATCTCCACAGTTCAAAAGCATCGATTCACCTGTGCTCATCTTTCTTTATAGTTCAACTCTCACAACCATACATGACCACTGGAAAAAACATAGTCTTGACTGGACGGAACTTTGTTGACAAAGTAATATCTCTGCTTTTTAATATTCTGCCTAGGTTTGTTATAACTTTACTTCCAAGGAGTAAGCATCTTTTAAATTTCATGGCTGCAATCACTGTCTGCCATGTTTTTGGAGCCGCAAAAAATAAAGTTAGCCACTGTTTCCCTGTCTATTTGCCATGAAGTGATCGGACTGGATGCCATGGTCTTAGTTTTCTGAATGTTGAGCTTTAAGCCAACCTTTGCATTCTCCTCTTTCACTTTCATCAAGAGGCTCTTTAGTGTTCTTCACTTTCTGCCATTGGGTGGTGTCATCTGCATATTTGACCTAGATAATTTCAATTTTCATGTCTTCCTTTTGGATTTATCCATTGATTATTATGTAGTGTCCTTCCTTATCTCATGTAATATTCTTTATTTAAGGTCTATTTTGTCTGACCACGAGTATTGTGATTCCAGCTTTTTTTTGCTTCCCATATGCATGGAAAATATTTTTCCATCCTCTCACTTTCAGTCTATATGTGTCTTGAGGTCTGAAGTGGATTTCTTGTAGAGAGCATATATATGGGTCTTATTTTTGCATCCATTCAGGCAGTCTGTGTCTTTTGGCTGGAACATTTAGTCCATTTACACTTAAAGTAATTCTTGATATATATGTTCCTATTGCCATTTTTAAAAATTGTTTTGGGTTGATTTTGTAGATCATTTTCTTCTCTTGCATTTCTTGACTATATATGTCCCTTTAACATTTGTGGTAAAGCTGGTTTTGTGTCACTGAATTCTCTTAACTTTCGCTTGTCTGAAAAGCTTTTTATTTCTCCATCAATTTTGAATGAAATCCTTGCCAGGTACAGTAATCTTGGTTGTAGATTTTTCCCTTTCAGTACTTAAAATATTTCCTGCCATCCCCTTCCAGCCTGCAGTTTCTGCTGAAAGATCAGCTATTAAATGTATGGGGTTTCCCTTGTATGTTACTTGCTGCTTTTCCATTGCTGCTTTTAACATTCTTTCTTTGTGTTCAGTCTTCATTAGTTTGATTAGTATGTGTCTTGGTCTGTTTCTCCTTGGATTTATCCTGTATGGGACTCTGTGTGCCTCTTGAACTTAATTGACTCTTTCCTTTTCCATGTTGGGGAAATTTTCAAGTATAATATCTTCAAAAGTTTTCTCATACTCTTTCTTTTTCTGTTCTTCTTTTGGGACCCCTATAATTCAAATGTTGGTGCATTTGATATGGTCCCAGAGGTCTCTGAGACTATCCTCAGTTTCTTTTCATTTTTATTCTGCTCTTCAGAAGTTATCTACCATTTTATCTTCCAGCTCACTGATTCATTCTTCTGCTTTAGATATTCTGCTATTGATTCCTTCTAGAGTATTTTTAATTTCAGTAATTGTGTTGTTTGTGTCTCTGTATGTTTATTTTTTAATTCTTCTAGGTCTTTGTTAATTGATTCTTGCATTTTCCCCATTCTGTTTGCAAGTTGGTTTTTTTTTTTTTTTATCATTTTTACTATCATTATTCTGAATTCTTTTTCAGGTAGTTTGCCTATTTCCTCTTCATTTATTTGAACTTCTGTGTTTCTAGTTTGTTCCTTCATTTGTGTAGTATTTCTCTGCCTTTTCATTATCTTTTTTTTTTTTTAACTTACTGTGTTTGAGGTCTCCTTTTCCCAGGCTTCAGGATTGAATTCTTTTGGTTTCTGCCATCCTAACTTTGGCCCAGTGGTTTGTGTAATGGGAAGATTTGTGCTGAGGTTTGTTTATTTTTCCTCTAATGGGCAAGGCTGAGTGAGGTGGTAATCCTATCTGCTGATGACTGGGTTTGTATTTTGTTTTGCTTGTTGTTTAGATGAGGTATCCTGCATAGGATGCTACTGGTGGTTGGGTGATGCCAGGTCCTGTATTCAAGTGGTTTTCCTTTTTGTGAGTTCTCACTATTTGATATTCCCTAGGGTTAGTTCTCTGTTAGTCTAGGATCTTGGAGTCAGTGCTCCGACTCCAAAGGCTCAGGGCTTGATCTCAAGCTTTGTGTGGTTCTGTGTATTCTTTCCCGCTGATCAGGTACTTCTGTCTGCTCTCAGCTGGTGTTCAGTATGCATTTCTGTGTCTGAAGATGAATTTCTGATGTATCCATGAAGAGAGATGTACTCCATGTCCACCTACTCCTCCAACATCTTGTTCTCTGAATTGCTGTTTTTGAACTGTGGTGTTGGAGAAGACTCTTGAGAGTCCCTTGGACTGCAAGGAGATCCAACCAGTCCATCCTAAAAGGGATCAGTCCTGGGTGTTCATTGAAAGGACTGACATTGAAGCTGAAACTCCAATACTTTGGCCACTTGATTTGAAGAGTTGACTCATTTGAAAAGACCCTGATGCTGTGAAAGATTGAGGGCAGGAGGAGAAGGGGACGACAGAGGATGACATGGTTGGATGGCGTCACTGACTTGATGGACATGAGTTTCAGCAAACTCTGGGAGTTGGTGAAGGACAGGGAAGCCTGGTGTGTGCAGGCCTTGGGATCACAAAGAGTCGGACACGACTGAGCAACTAACCATACTGAAAAACAGTGAAATTGGGTCATTTGCAGAGATGTGGATGGAGCTATAGACTGTTGCACAGAGTGAAGTCAGTCAGAGGAAGTAAAATATTGTCTGCTAACACATAGATGCAAAATATAGAAAAATGGCACTGATGAACCTATTTTCAGGGCAGGAGTAGAGATATTGACATAAATGTATGGACATGGTTGGGGATAAGGGGATGGGACAAAGTGGGATATTGGGATTGACATGTATACACCACCATGTGTACAGTAGATTGCTAGTGGGAAGCTGCTGTATAGCACAGGGAGCTCAGATCTGGTTCTCTGCGGTGACCTACCAGTGTGTGAATAGGGATGGGTGGAAGGGAGGTCCAAGAGGGAGGGGGTAATTACATACACAGACACATACATGAGCATGTGTGCATGCTTCCCTGATAGCTCAGTTGGCAAAGAATCCACCTGCAATGCTGGAGACCCCGATTGGATTCCTGGGTTGGGAAAAGCCACTGGAGAAAGGATAGGCTACCCACTCCAGTATACTTGGGCTTCCCTGATTGCTCAGCTGGTAAAGAATCCACTTGCAATGCAGGAGACCTGAGTTCAATCCCTGTGTTGGAAAGATCCTCTGGAGAAGGGAAAGGCTACCCACTCCAGGATTCTGGCCTGGAGAAGTCAATGGACTGTACAGTCCACAGGGTCGTAAAGAGTCAGACACAACTGAGTGACTTTCACTTTGACACACACATGCATTTCTGATTCACCTTGTTGTACAGCAGAAACTAACACAATATTGGAAACCAACTATACGCCAGTTAAATTTTTTTTTTTTGAAGAGTTAGGGCAAGGTGTTTGAGATCTTTGAGGATCAGTAGAAGTTGTCTAGGTACAAATAATTTTCATGGAAGAAAGAAATCTGATATTTTTCTAATACCTACAAAATAACTTTTTGCTCTGGGTTTCTCATGACCACTGCTAGTTCTTTTTGGCACTACAGACATCATTAACTGGAGGAATGCAGCACATGTGAGAGTTGTAACTTTATTAAGCTCTTTTATCAGGCTCAGTAACTTTCTCTTTTTTTAACCACTGGATTGACTCGCTTTATCAACATTAAAAACAAAACAGTCTTAGTCACTCTTGTATCTTTGAGTGATCCACTTGCAGCCTATAGACCGGCATCAAAATAGCAGTGGATTTAGACTCTCTGGTCTGTGCTGTCCCGAGAATCCAAGGCAAGTCGCACCATCAGCTTTTTTCTTTCTTTTTTCATTAATGTTTATGGCAATTATGATAGTTATTGTCAAAATATGTATGAAAGGAGTAAAATTTAATATGATGAAAACACAAACTTAGCTTCATTACCCCCCTAATATTAGCCATTTCTTGGAAATGAGAAGGAAATAGAGAAAACGGGCATTAATGCCTTAGGATGCTAATCACTCCAAATCCTAGCCTAGGCAAGATTGTACCATGATTCCCGCTTGCCTAGATCTTTTGCCTCAATCTCTCTGCCCTGAAAGGAATAAGTCAAATATCACAGGAACACTAGGTTTGTCACACCCTCTGAGGTCTTGAAAAAGTGAGGTGCTCTGTGAGAGCAAGGTATTATTAGAAGGAAAAGCTCTCACAAACAAAGTACATTCTCACTTGCTTTATAAGTCTTGCAAAGTGAAGAAAGTCAGAAAATGTCTTTATAACCCAGCATAACCCAAAGCAGGACTTCTCCCAACCATCTTTTTTCCTATCTTGCTTCTCTTCCTTCTCTAACTCTACTTTAGTTAAGACTATCATATATGTTGGTTAATAGTCCATAACACGTTGAATTTTCCAAATGTATCCTCTTGATGCTGTTTTGCTCAAGTGATGTAAAACCTAACAGCATAAGGAGCCTCCAGCCAGCATGGCCTGAGGATGGCTTCCTTGAGAAGGACAAAATTTGGGCAGGCAATTTGTGCTGTGCGTTAAACTGGACATGGTAGTTTCTGCCTTCTCAGAACCTCTTTCCTTGATAAATAATACATTGCTCTCCTCACTTTTAAGACACCCTTGCTCATATGCAGACTGACTTCCATTCCAAGTCCCAGGAATGAGTGAATGGATGGGAGTCTTGTCCAGTGGCCCTGTTCCAATCCTGGTCTTAGTGATAAGTTTGGACATGTGGCCTGAGTCAGACCAATAAGATAACCTCCTGGGACTTCAGTTTGGAATATTCAGAAAGGAAAGCCAGCTTTGTCCAATGGTTGCTGATCTGTGATGATGTGAGCCTGGCTCTGCTGGTGACTGTCTTTGTCTTCGTTTGGTAGGAAGCCTACTTGAGAGTAAAGCCTTTGCAGTGGACAAAGTGGAGTTGAGATGGAAAGTACTGACAGTATTTGATTTTTCTTGGCCCAGAATGGGCTGAAATCTATGAACTCTTGAGCTTGTTTGTGGCCCATTAGAATTACCCTGGCTTTTCCCCGTATCTAGATCTGCCAAGTCCAGCTTCCACAGCCAAATGTCTTCTCATTACATGTTTAAATTGGATCAATTGAGGGAGGACTCCTATTGTTTTCACTCATCTTTTTTAGCCATAGATCACCATACAGACCTTTGGTTGGCAGCCATTAGGCTTGGTGTCAAACTCTGTATATTGTAACAAATAAGGTGATTCTGATGCATGTAACAATTTGCGAATACCTGCTCTAATATAAAATTCTATCACTTAATCTCTTATTGAGCCTTTCCTGTCCAAAGTTACTTTTCAATTTTATTTCACACTTTTCTACATAGTATACTCTTTGTGCTAGGGTTAGCTGTTTTTTTTTCCCCCATTGTCTTATTGGCATGTATTTTTGAATAATAGTTTAACAGAAAACCTAAGTATCATTGGCTGGAGCAGAAAGAATTTCTTGGCTTAAGCAAAGAGATCAGGAAGTTCAGAGAGTAACTCTGGTTGGTTTTAGACTTGGCTGGATCCAGGTGTTCAAATCACCAGAGATCGCTTTAATGTTTTCCATGTTGGTTTTCTCCTCTAGCCAGTTCTCACTGGGATTACAGTTCCTGGCATCGCCAGGTTTATTCTCTAAAAGAGCCTAGCAATCTCTGCAGATAAGG
>ML661892.1:3793157-3865536 GCA_007570785.1 Antilocapra americana | reverse complement strand
TGTGCACTTTATTTCTATTATTACATCTGCTCCACCTCAGATCATCAGACATTAGATTTTGGAGGTTGGGGATCCCTGGGAACTAATTAATCTCTTTAATTAGTCTATCTGATAGACACTGCCATTGTGCAAAAAAAATCGTTGCAAGAAGCAGCTGCCCAGCAATTTTTTTTTTTAAAGAAGTGTCCACGTGTTCTACTCCAAGTATTACTACCCAGGAGTACAAGAAAATCATTGGGTAAAAATTCCAGGTGAGTCTGCTGCTGGGCCAGAAACACATTTCTTTTATGTAAATATTATCTTCCAGTCACTTTCAAAGTGATATCATTAGACTAGGTGTCATTATTCTATGTCCCTCTCTAAAGTTGATTTCTTTTATGACTGAGTCCATGCTATGTTTGCTTCTCATCTTTCTTTTCTTTTTTATTATGCTCATAGTCATTTTACACACTGCAGGCAACTAATATTTTTCTGCTTATAATTGCTGAAGCCCAACAACAAGCATTAGCAGATGACCTCCAAGAGAGCCACACATGCTCCCCAATACCCAACTGTGTAAGTAGTCAATAGAGAGTCTATTCTAGAGTTGCTGATGATTGATTTTTGGGAGAACAGACGTATGCACAAGAGACGATAGGCAAACAAACCAAAATGGCTTACAATTAGATTTTGTATTGTGTGACTCAGTCTATTAGTGAGATAGATTAGAAAAGAAAGATCAATGTAGTTTGAGTCACTAAGAAAATTTTAGAAAAGGCTAAATGTGTATTGGCACTTGAAGGATGGGTAAAAACTGTAAAGGAGGAAATAAAAGAAGCTGGAATTAAAACATAATATTGGTAACCAATGGAAAAGGAACCTTTTTCCTGAGTTTGAGGAGTTCCCTTCTATGTAAGAAATAATTGGCTAATACAGAAGCTGAAAATACCACATGATCTTATTTACAATTAGCCCTTTCAGTTTAGGCAAGGACACATGACCTCAGTTTGCCATATCAAATGATCCCATCCCAGGCTCTTCATCAGAAGCTGGATGCTGAACTAAGAACCATTTGTCACATAACCAGCTGCAGAGGATATTCTCTAAACCAATTTGAGACAAATTTGGGGCACTGTTTTTAATGTCATGACCTCAAAGCTTGGTTTTCTGAATCTCCTGAATATACTTTATAAGCTACTCTCCATTCTTTTAATAAATATCATTTTCTTTTGAAACTAACCAGAGGTGGTTTCTATTGTTTTCTACTAACAGCCCTGAATGAAGGCACATAACCAAACACTACATATAAGACAGAGACACATTAGCACAAGGAGGCAATAACCTGGCTTGGGAAAAATAATAGAAAAGGGAGTACCATCTTTTCATAAATCTACCTGACAAGTTCATATGAGATGATCAAATTAAACAGTGAACACCAGACACTTAAAAAATATATTGTCAGTTTGGATGAAGAAGTGATACCAATCTCTCGTTCTTCTCCAAAGTTGATCCCATTACATGATCATCGCATGATATGATCCTTCTCTCTAGTTGGACAGGCTAGGAGATGATATAAAATCAATTACTTTTCCCATTTGGATCTTAATATCCCATCTCTGGATACCATCAAGACAGTCTTCTAGAGAAAAGTTGAAGGTGATGAATCTTAAAATATGCTACATAAACATCCTGAAAAACAATCCACTGGGAAACTTACTTACAAATGCAGATTCCCTGGCCAGTCCTCCCAAGATTTTTTTCAACAGATTACTGTGGAAGGCTCCAGGATCTTAATCTTAGTAAGTCACCTAGGTTGTCCCGGAACACTTTTATGTCAGGGAACCACTGACCTATAGGCTCAAAGTGAATTTAGAACATCATGGAAAAGTACCACTTCATTTCCAGACAGGAACTAGATCTTATACAGGGTTTTTCTTCAAGTCCTGTCCAGCAGAAGCAGGTTCTGTTTCTCTGTGATTTGTTTCCTTATTTATCATTCACCAGAATTAGTATTTCTTTATTCTTATAATTTTATCAAAACTGAATCTAATTATTGCTTTACCCTCTTCATTTTAATTAGGGATTCCAAAATTAACATTAATATAGAGACATTATGTCTTGGCAGAAATAGTTTGCCTTGTTAGAAGTATTTTGAAATGGTCAACAACTGTTGAAGCAGACAGTTTAAACCAGAATGTATCCATCATGACTCATGTTAATCCTTTCCAAATATGCTATGGGCTTGATT
Organism: Antilocapra americana; assembly: GCA_007570785.1. Lineage (NCBI taxonomy): Eukaryota > Metazoa > Chordata > Mammalia > Artiodactyla > Antilocapridae > Antilocapra > Antilocapra americana. The sequence goes on along the minus strand of ML661892.1, from coordinate 3,863,309 downwards.
CCCATTCACAAGGGATCCAAAGATAAGGGCAAATTAAGTTTGATGAAAAGGAACCCGGTTTATGGAAAAATTTAAACTAAAGGTCATCAGCACACTGAGTTTTTGTGGGTATAAACAATACAATGAAAACTACACTGTCTCCTTCCCATCACATGTTTCTTAATCGTGGTAGTATGGATTCTCAAGAGCCTTGTGTTTACTTTCTGGAATAGGAGGCTGTATTTGTTTGCCTTGATTGCTGTAACAAAATGCCATAAGCTGGATAAGTTAAAGCAACAGAAATTTATTCTTTCACAGTCTTGGAGGCAGAAGTCTGAAGTCATGGTGCCAGCATCTCCAAATCCCCTCCAAAGGTGCTACGAGAGAAGCCATTCTCTGCCTCTTCCAGCCTCTGGTAACTATTACTATTTCTGTCTTAGGGCCATATCATATCAATGTTTGCTCCTCTGGTTATACCATCTCCTCCACTATGTTGGTCAAATCTCCCTCCGCTTCACAACCTGTAAGGACACTTACTATTCTAAGGTCTACCTAGATAATCCAGGATAAGACCCTTCTCTCAAATCCTTAAACACATCTTTTGGCATATAAGGTAATATTTACTCTTATAGATACTATCCACAGGTTTCAAGAATCAGGACACTGATGCAACTTTTAAGGGCCACCATTCAGGGGTCTTTAGATTTAGGGGGAGACTATACTCCTTTAAATGCAAAATTATTTGTGCAGGTGTTTTTTCATTTTTATTATATTCCCAAAATGCTCTTGATTCAAAAAAAAATTTTTAATTAGTGCTTTAGTAAGAGATGGGGTTGAACAATACTTGGAGAATATATTGAGAAAGTCTAACTTCCTCAATTGCCAATACAGGATTTATTGAAAGCTTTCATTGCATCTCTCCCCACTTCCTTCTCCCTCCCCAAGATCCCCTGGGCTATTCCAGGACAGCTTATATGGAATCCCCCATTAGCTCCCAAACTAACAATAAGGGCAATTTGCCTGTCACTATGCTACTTCACTCATGTCACTGCTTATCTCTGAGCCTCAGACACTCTCATCTCCAAAGACGTGAAACAGTCCTGAACAAGGCAATTTTCTAAGGTCTTTACTGGTATCTCCCAAGACTAAGAGATCATTACGAAGTGATACCTGTCCCCAGCTTGGAAAAGTACCACTTCATTTCTAGACAGGAACTAGATCTTATACAGGGTTTTTCTTCAAGTCCTGTCCAGCAGAAGCAGGTTCTGTTTCTCTGTGATTTGTTTCCTTATTTATCATTCACCAGAATTAGTATTTCTTTATTCTTATAATTTTATCAAAACTGAATCTAATTATTGCTTTACCCTCTTCATTTTAATTAGGGATTCCAAAATTAACATTACTGGATCAATAAACATGCCTCCAGATTTCCTGCAATCATTCCTTCCCCATCTAGCTCCAACTCAGAGGAAAAATGAACCAGTTTTATTTTGTTCTAAGAAACTATGGTGGGATTTCTCTCAACAATTAACAGCTGTGAAACTCTTCTAATATTGGTAAGGGAGCTTCCTAGGCAGGATGATTATAAGAGCTCAGCAGAGAGTAGAGAGGTTAAACCTACAGATAAAACATGGACAAGATCAGTGTTACACAAATTCATAGCGTCAGGTGGTTCCTCTGGATGCCCTTCTCCTTTCAAGGCACCCCTCTTCATTTCAGTGTTCCCTGCCTTTGCTTGCCACATCTTTTTGGGGTGCCATGCCATGAGGCCTGTGGGATCTTTGTCCCCCAGCCAGGGATCAAACCCAGGCCCTCAGCAGTGAAAACATGGAGTCCTAATCATGGGACTACCAGTGAAGTCCTATGCCACACATTTTTTTCCATTCCCATTTTAGATGATCAAATTTAGTATCTTACTACAAACTCACCTATTGTTTCTAAAGATGAGCTGCTATGTAAAGCATGCATATATGCCATACTTATACAACTCATATTTAATTACCATAACTCACTTTTACTGAAATTTATATCCTAATGTACAGCTCTATGTGCTAGTTTTTCTGTAATACCAATCAGAGGTAAATGCTAACATTTGAAAAGTGCCCATGAATCTGCCCAAATCATCTTGCATACCTTTGTTATTCATTCCATCTTTTGGAAATACTGCCTTCATTAATTCATTTACCTATTCCATATGTGCCTGTGATGTACCATAGTATGTTTCACAGTCCAGTAGTAAGTCTCTTAATAACCCTGAGGAATTAAAAGGTATGACCCAGATTTGAAAGGAATCCACCAAAAAAAGAAAAAGAAAGGAATCCACCAACCATGCCTAAGAGGAGAGCAGCCTTTAAGGGTTATTTGAGACACATCTGCTATTACACAGCTGTATATATCCCATCTCTTGGGAAAACTATTTTAAAAAAAGGAAAAGATTCCACAAAATCAACTCATGACTCAGAGTCCTTGTCAGTTTTTCAGCTTCCCCCCACTTAATGATGCCCTACCCAGCAACCAGTTTTGTACCTCAGTCAGACTCTTTACTGTGAATTGGGCAGTTTCAGAAACCCTAAGTTTCCAGACTGATCACACACTTGCAAAGACACAGGTTATGCCAAGACAAATTCAACACATGCTTTATTGAACGAGCTAGAGGTGTAGAATCAAAAGAGAGCAACTTTCCACGCTGGGATGGAGAATGAAAGCAACATATCATATAGATGAGAAGTCCTTGTGTTCTTACAGAAGACAAGACTAGAGACAGGATGGACTATGGCAAGCAGTCCATGGCCTACATGTGTACAGATCAAGCACCTGGAATAGAATCCAGGGCTGAAAAAGGAGTTATAGAAAGGTTCTATCACTGTCTATAATGTTATTGGACTTAGAGCCTGCTCTTCTGCTCTTCCCGACTCACTGCTTTATCTACATAATTTTAAAACATCATAAATGAGTCTTGATACATCATGGTTATCAAAACTGTAGGACCTACGGTCAAATATACTTGGGTTCAAATATTGGCTTCATCACTTTCTAACTACGTCACCTGGAACAAATAATTTTGAATTTCAGTTGCCTCGAGCACAAAACCTATGATTGGGAGAATCAAAGAAGGTCATGCATGAACAAATGGTCCAGATCTGGTAACCAGCAAATGTTCAGGAAATGCAGCCAAACTGTCACCACTCTATTAATCAGCTCAAGTCAGGAACCAAACCTGAATAACAGAGACTGTGGGTGACCTGAAATAGCAAAAAGTGGAAACTGAGTGGACACTTGTAGATAAATCCCAAATTTGAGTTGTAACTAGACATTTCCCATGGACCAAGTGCCAAACATATCCAAGAACATTCATCAATCTCTACAGCAGCTTTTAATAATAGGATTCCCTGGGCCACATCACTAGAGAGAAGATCTCATACAGTGGGTCTGTAACCGAGCAGGATCCTATGGGGCCTTCCCAGGACAGATACCCACTCTACTCCACTTGTCCCATGTCCTCCATCTATCTTTTGTCTGTAGAAGAATTTTAGTCAAACACTAAACTTAGAGAAGTGAAAAAATGCAGACAGAAAGGGCAACAGTCTAGCAAGACAATAATAACAGTTCAGTCAATAAACAAACTCAAGAACCTTATCTACTCAAGAGCTACTGGTAATATTTTGAGAAATGTCCTTAATGTTTCACAGATACTGGAACCCACACCAGGTGGAAGAAGTTAACCAAATGCTGCCTCAAAGCATGAAGACCCATAGGGGCTGAAGCTAGAAGGTTGTTGATGCTGACGCCTCATGACCTCACCACCAACCAATCGGATGAATGTCTACAAGCTGATTACACACCCCACACCCCACCCCTCTTCACCCTACCTTTACAAACTTTTGCCTGAAAGCTTTTGAGAATATTGGGTCTTTTGAGCACCAGCTGCCCTGGACTCCTCGCTTGGTGCCCTGCAGTAAACCCTGCACTTTGTTTCACCACAACCCAGAGTCAGTAGATTGGCTTTACTGCTTGCAGGTGAGCAAACTCAAGTTTAGTTCGGTGACAGGTCTAAATGGAATTGCTGAGACTTATTTTTACTTTTGAGCATATAAGGAGTTAAGGATAAACACACAGAACTTATAAAAACATTTCTGTCTGTATTTCTACAGATGAAACAACTCATGTTTCCAGGACTTTTTGAAAAGGAATTACAATCTCACAGACTCTTTGGCTCTCCTGTTTGCTTGATAGGCTGTTTCAATGGCCATCAGGAGAGGAACAGCCCCCTGTCTAGGACAGGTCTCGCCTAATCTCACCTGGTCTCCCGGTTACACCCCCTTCCCTGTGCCTCAACAAAAAGCCATGCATATCACAGCCCAATCACAGGCTACCTGCAGGTTTAGAGACTTGGAAGCAGCTTGCTTTGCGGTCATACCCTCTCCCCCTACTGGCTAATTCTCCACAAGGGTTCATACACTTCGATGTGGCTTTCTCTCATGGCCCCACACACTGGGAAGCTGGTTCCTGGCAATGGGCTCATCAGAGAGAAGCCAGTCCCAGAGCACTGCTCTCCTACAAATGGTCTGCAGCATTCAGACTGGCTTTTTAGTAGTTCAACCATACCTCCCTCACACTCTAATGCAATTCCTCCCCAGAGAAACCCTGACAAAGATGTAAAATCGGGAGAACGCATCAATGAATTGGACCTGGTGACACCCCAGCGAGTCAGAATAGATCAAATCTCCTTTCTGTCAGTCTGCAAGCTTAATTAGAGAGCCTCCACTGCTCATGACCCATCGTTCTTTGCAGATTGTGTAAGCAGAGGGACTAGGGAAGACTTAACAAATGAAGAGGTTACGGGGCTCTGAGAGTACACCCTTGGGACTCTATGAAGTATGTTTTAAGCACTGGTGAAAAGAAAATCAGCCTGTAAAGTTATTTGGATGAAAGCCACTGTAAAAATGCAGCTCATTATCATTATCATTAAGCAAATGTTCGGGTGACATGAGCACAACTTGGCCTCCCCATCCTCCTCCGCTTCCTAGAGTGAAAACGACAGAATTGGTCCCTGTCCAACAGGAGAAAATGTGGCACAGGAGGACATTTTTGAGCCCAAGGTCCCTAGTAGACAACGTACCTTACTCTCCATTTACAAATGCTTTGAAATTCTTAGGCCAGGTTCTGACCCAAGTCCTTGCCTCCCTGAGGAAATGATACACCGTAAAATCTAATAATTAGAAGTGACTCACCCTGGTGTTGACGCTGAGGGAGAAACTGGACAGACAAGCAAGCTTCAAGGCCCAAGGAGCAGACTGGAAAAAAGCAGAACGCTGGCTCCAGCTTCAGTTAAGTAGAAGCACAATTATGCTGATGGACAACACCTGGCCAAAGGGGGCTGGGTCATGCCACATCACCATGGAGACGCCTAATACCTCTAACAAGGGCCACATGGTTACCTTTTGACCATTACATACTGATAGCAGCTATCCAAGAAATGGGGGATAAAGCAGGGATTCTCAAATTAGCATGCACCAGAATCACCTGGAGAAGTTATAAAATACAGATTTCAGGGTCTCGAGTTCCTGACTCAGTAAGCCTAAGAATATGCTTTCCTTGTAAGATTGCAGGGGATACTGATGTTGCTAGTCCCGGGAGGACACTGGCAGAGATAAGAGGCCAGAGCTGAAGAGGGAAAAAGGATTGGACCTATATTCCTGGCGCACTTGGTAACCTTAAGCCCATCACTTCCCATTTCTGGCTTTAGCTGAGACATCTGAATGAGATCATGCTTCTCAGAGACTGTGTATCTTCATCAATAACCGAATCAGATGCCTGGGCCCAAGCCCATTTATATCAGAATTCTAGGACTGGTGCCTAAAATTATATATTTTCACCATCATACCAGCTGATTTTTATAATCATTAAAGTTGGAACATGGCTAAATGCCAAAACTTCTATTGTATCTGTTAGCTCAAAGAGCCCATAAACGCTGTTAAAAGAAGGAAAATAAAGTCATTTTCTGCTTCTGAAGAGACAATCATCATCATCTCCAGGGGTAAGTAAACCTTGGGGATTCAAATCCAGACAGATTATTTTGAAAAAATAAACCAAATCTTGGCTGCCTATTAAGATCTGCTGCATCGCTTATAAAAGAAACACAAGCACCGATTCCCAGTATTAAAATCCACATTTTTGGAATAATCAGAGTGGAGGAGAAAGAGGTAAGAAGAATCAAGGAGGAAATCAATAGATTTTCAATCCCCCTTCTCATTTTCCTATTTTTCTAATAATGTTTATCACCTATATTAGGGCTGTCCAGCAAAACAGAACCAACAGAATATACTGAAAGAGAGCAGAGAGAGAGAGAGGAGAGAGAAATGGAGAAAGGAGAGAAAAGTTTTGTTTGAAGCGACTGACTCAGAAAATTATAGAGGCAGACAACACCAAAATCTGCAGGCTGCAGGCCTGAGTTCCAGAAAAGAACTGAGGTTGCAGTTTAAGGTCAAAGATGTTCTGTTGATACTGGGTTGGCCAAAATGTTTGTTCAGGTTTTTCCATGTTGTTGTGTGTAAACACCCAAACAAACTTTTTGACCAACCACTACAGTTCTTTTTATTTTGAGGGAGGTCAATCTTTGCTCTATTAAGGCCTTCAATTTACTGGATATAGACAACCCATACTATGGAGGGTAATCTGCTTTACTCAAAGTCCATGCATTTTAATGTTCATCTCATCTTAAAAAGAAAAAAATAAAAATAAAAAACAAGCCTCATAGGAACATCCAGAATAATGTTTGACTAAATATCTGGACGCTGTGGCCCAGCCAAGTTAGTGTATAAAACTAACCATCACATCACCCTCTAACCCACTACATAGCATACTTTTTATGTTTCTTCCCTGTCATATACTGAGAGCATGTAAGCCAGCTCCACCAGGGCAGTGTTTGTCTGCTTCATTCACTAACACATCTCCAGAGTCAGGAATGCTATCTGATGCACTGCAGAAACACTGTAACTATCTACGGAATAGATCTTTATCATATTATCATCCTCCTCACCTTCATCCAATGTCATATGGTTATTTTGGAAAAAGCAAAACTTCAACCCCCATCCGTTATTCCTCACATGCCATGTTCTTTCGATTTCTATTATGAATCATCCATCATCCTGTAAGTCTCAGGATTCTCCCAAATATAGTGGATGTATTTAGTCATTGACTAAGTCTGTGTACTTTAGAACCCAAGGGAGAGCCTTGGGCTGTGCTACGGGGTATTCTCTCTCTCTCTCCCGCCAGAGAAGATGTGAGGGCTTTTCTTCCACATGCCGAAGGAGCACCCCAGCTCTCATTCCCAACAGAAATCTGGGTGCTAGGAAGCCCAGGACATAGATAATGGTGCTAATTGGAAATTATTTACAGCTTTAATATTCCTTTTATATCTTGGCTGTCTGAGTTATGGAATTCCTATTGCCAAGATTCACAGTGACAGGCTGTGGCTCCTGCAAGCTTCTTTCCCTTCTCCTTTCCTCATCTCAGATTCATGGCCCTGAACTCGTGAGTTATTTATGGATAATTCCTGGGCAGAGCCTTCAGTGGAGGAGGAACAGTGCTCACTTCCAAAGGGCTATAGATATTCATAACCTGTGCAGCAAGATGTTTCAATAACTGACTGTCCAATCCTATCAAAATGAAACAGAGTGAAAATTAATTCAGCCTTTTGGAAACCAATAGGTGATAACATAGATCAAGAAATTTAACAGTGACCTTTTTCTTTGACCCAGTAATTTCACTACGGAGAATCTATTCTAAATGTCAGGGAAGATTTATACTCAAAATGTCTATCATGATATTTGTTCAAACAGCAAACACTGGTAACAGTTTAAATGTTCAATATAACAGTTTTCCTTGAATTGCAGTTACTCAGTAGAATAAAAACAGGCATCCTAAATACTGTTTACAACATGTAAATAAAACTCTTCATTATGTTGAGTGAAAATTCAGTACATAATGCTTCTTTGTAAAATATTATCCAATATAAAAATGAAGAAAAAATAAACTCATCTAAAAAAAATGACGAGAGGGTAAAAAAGACAGTATAACATTATTTTTATTTAGTTGAACTGTGAGTGATTGTCCCTCTTTAAAAATGTCTCAGGTTTTAAGTACAATGCATATATACAACTTTTTGACCTGCATGCTAAGTAAGGAAGGAGTCTACTTGTTAATTTTCAGGAGATACACATTTTATTAGTGTCCCCTGATGGCTCAGTGAGTGAAAAATCTATCTGCAATACAGGATACACAGGAGATATAGGTTTGGTCCCTGGGTTGGGAAGATTTCCTAAAGGAGGAAATGGCAACCCATTCCAGTATTCTTGTCTGAATAAAAACATGGACAGAGGAGCCTGGCGGGCTACAGTCCATGACTGAACAACTAAACACACAAATCTCTTTTACCATAGTCAAGGCCAAAATGGATATTTTCTCTCTTTTTCAGCATTTCCCAATCTGTCTGTCTGAAGCTGGATGCTTTCTCTCTTTCCTTACCCATTCTTCCACTAAAGTGCCCTTCAGTAGATGGACAATGTCCTTCATCCTCCAAGCTTGGGTACTGATGAAAAGGAGGCAGGTGCTATTAGTAGTAATACAGAGACAACAGGTGTAACCAGGAATGTCCAGGGTAAGCAAGAATGTGGGGTCACCTTTCCCAGAGAGTCTCTGCCAGGCAAGGGTTGGCGTGGAATCTCGTCCACAAACATCCAGCAGCTGCAGATGAAGGCTTTGGTCTCCCGCTCTTCATGTGACTGCTGGAACCCCAGGCTGAGGTTCCTAGTGTCCCTCGAGGCAGCCACTCCTTCAGGCTTAATTCTTTGCTTTAGTAGACTGGATTCCCTTGATTTTTGTTTTGGGATCCTGTAAAATGTCCTCAATCTAATCACATGGACCACAGCCTTGTCTAACTCAATGAAACTATAAACCAAGCCATGTAGGGCGACCCAAGACAGACTGGTCCTGGTAGAGAGTTATGACAAAATGTGGTCCACTGGAGTAGGGAATGGCAAACCACTTCAGTATTCCTGCCTTGAGAACCCCATGAACAGTATAAAAAGGCAAAAAGAGAGGACACTAAAAGATGAACTCCTCAGGTCAGTAGGTGCCCAATATGCCACTGGAGATCAGTGGAGAAATAAATCCTGAAAGAATGAAAGGACAGAGGCAAAGCAAAAACAACATCCAGTTGTAGAAGTGACTGGTGATGGAAGCAAGGTCCAATGCTATAACAAGCAATACTGCATAGGAACCTGGAATGTTAGTTCATGAATCAAGGAAAATTAGAAGTGATCAAATAGGAGATGGCAAGAGTGAATGTCAACATTTTAGCAATCAGCTAACTAAGATGGACTGGAACAGGTTAATTTAATTCATATGAACATTAAATTTACTACGGTGGGCAAGAATCCCTTAGAAGAAATTGAGTAGCCATCATATTCAACAAAAGAGTCCAAAATGCAGTACTTGGATGCAGTCTCAAAAATGACAGAATGATCTCTGTTTGTTTCCAAGGCAAACCATTCAACACCACAGTATTCCAAGTCTATGCCCCAACCTGTAATGCTGAAGAAGTAGAAGTTGAACAGATCTATGAAGACCTACAAGACATTCTAGAATAAACATGCAAAAAAAGATGTCCTTTTCATTATAGGGGACTGGAATGCAAAAGTAGAAAGTCAAGAAACAACTGGAGTTACAGGCAGATTTGGCCTTGGAGGACAGAATGAAGCAGGGCAAAGGCTAATAGAGTTCTGCCAAGAGAATGCACTGGTCATAGCAAACACCCTCTTCCAACAACACAAGAGAAGACTCTACACATGGACAACAGCAAAATCAGATTGATTATATTCTTTGCAGCCAAAGATGGAGCAGCTCTATATAGTCAGCAAAAACAAGACCAGGAGCTGACTGTGGCTAAGATCATGAACTCCTTGTTGCCAGATTCAGACCTAAATTGAAGAAAGTAGGGAAAACCACTAGACCATTCAGGTATGATCTAAATTAAATACCTAACGATTATACAGTGGAAGTGAGAAATAGATTTAAGGGAATAGATCTGATAGACAGAGTGCCTAAAGAACTATGGATGGAGGTTCATGACATTGTATAAGAGACAGGGATCAAGACCATCCCCAAGAAAAAGAAATGCAGAAAAGCAAAATGGCTGCCTGAGAAGGCTATACAAATAGCTGTGAAAAGAAGAGAAGCAAAAAGCAAAGCAGAAAAGGAAAGATACACCCATTTGAACGCAGAGTTCGAAAGAATAACAAGGAGAGATAAGAAAGCCTTCCTCAGTGATCAGTGCAAAGAAATTGAGGAAGGCAATAGAATTGGAAAGACTAAAGATCTCTTCAAGAAAATTAGAGATACTAAGGGAATATTTCATGCAAAGAAGGGCTCAATAAAGGACAGAAATGGGAGGGACCTAACAGAAGCAGAAGCTATTAAGAAGAGGTGGCAAGAATACACAGAACTGTACAAAAAAGATCTTCATGCCCCAGATAATCATGATGGTATGATCACTCACCTAGAGCCAGACATCTTGGAATGTGAAGTCAAATGGGCTTTAGGAAGCATCACTACAAACAAAGCTAGTGGAGGTGATGGAATTCCAGTTGAGCTATTTCAAATCCTAAAAGATGTTTTTGTGAAATTCAGAAAACACAGCAGTGGCCACAGGACTGCAAAAGGTTACTTTTCATTCCAATCCTTAAGAAAGGCAATGCCAAAGAATGCTCAAACTACTGCACAATCGCACTCATCTCACATGTTAGTAAAGTAATGCTCAAAATTCTCCAAGCCAGGCTTCAGTGATACATAACCATGAACTTCCAAATGTTCAAGCTGGTTTTAGAAAAGGCAGAGGAACCAGAGATCAAATTGCCAACATCCGCTGGATCATTCAAAAAGCCAAAGAGTTCCAGAAAAACATCTACTTCTGCTTTATTGACGATGCCAAAGCTTTTGACTGTGTGGATCACAATAAACTATGGAAAATACTGAAAGAGATGGAATACCAGACCACCTGACCTGTCTCTTGATAAACCTGTATGCAGGTCAGGAAGCAACAGTTAGAACTGGACATAGAACAACAGACTGGTTTCAAATAGGAAAAGGAGTACTTCAAGGCTGTATATTGTCACCCTGCTTATTTAATCTATATGCAGAGCACATCATGAGAAATGCTGGGATGGAAGAAGCACAAGCTGGAATCAAGATTTCTAGGAGAAATGTCAATAACCTCAGATACACATATGACACTATCCTTATGGCAGAAAGTGAAGAAGAACTGAAGAGCCTCTTGATGAAAGTGAAAGAGAAGTGTGAAAAAGTTGGCTTAAAGCTCAACATTCAGAAAACAAAGATCATGGCATCCAATCCCATCACTTCATGGTAAATAGATGGAGAAACAGTGAAAACAGTGGCAGACTTTATTTTTTAGGGCTCCAAAATCACTGTAGATGGTGATTGCAGCCATGAAATAAAAAGGTGCTTACTCCTTACAAGAAAAGTTATGACCAACTTAGCAAATTAAAACACAGAGACCTTACTTTTCCAACAAAGGTCCTTCTAGTCAAGGCTATGGTCTTCCCAGTAGTCATGTATGGATGTGACAGTTGGATTTTAAAGAAAGTTGAGCACCAAAGAATTGATGCTTTAGAACTGTGGTGTTGGAGGAGACTCTTGAGAGTCCCTTGGACAGCAAGGAGATCCAACCAGTCCATCCTAAAGGAAATCAGCCCTGAATGTTCATTGGAATGACTGATGTTGAAGCTGAAACTCCAATACTTTGGCCACCTGATGCAAAGGAATGACTCATTTTAAAAGACCCTGATGCTGGGAAATATTGAGGGCAAGAGGAGAAGGGAACGACAGAGAATGAGATGGTTGTATGGCATCACTGACCCAACGGATATGAGTCTGGGTAAAATTCGGGAGTTGCTATTTGACAGGGAGGCATGGCATGCTGCAGTCCATGGAATCACAAAGAGTCAGACATGACTGAGCAACTGAACTGAACTGAAAATGTCCCCAAGGTCTAACAAGGTCAGCTGTGTATTTAAATAACTTCCTGCATTTTATCTAGGACCCTTGGTGGATAGCAGATATTTCCCCCCAACTTCAAGCCAGCTTTCAGTCCATAGTCTGCCAGAATTTTTCAGAGGTCAATTAGTGGTTATTATGTATCTCCTAGGAAGCTTTTGGAAAATACATTTCCAAGAGTCTCACCAAAGATTCAGCAGGTGATTCATGGACTTAAAGTGTGATACTTACATCATATTGGACAGTCCATGGGGCAGGAATCAATGCTGAATTCACAAGGTCAGGCACTTTTGTTCAAAATACATGCTCAGTAATTATTTATAAAATAAATGAATCGGTAAATGAATGAACAGTCATTTACAAAACTACCTCATGATTTATTGTGTTTTACAACAATATTCTATTTACTTTCTAGTTCAAAAATTATGTAGTTCAACTATTTAACCTCAAAGTACTTTAAATAATTACATTATGTTATTACTTGCTTATAGTCTTTAGAGGGTTAAGTACCTAGATGCTTTTTTTTTTTTCTTTTTTGGATAGCTTCCCTAAATCATAATGTTTTATTTGATATATATGTGTGGATACACACACACACACAAATATATATATACATACATACATACACATATTCTCTGGAGGAAGAAATGGTAACCCACTCCAATATTCTTGCCTGGACAATTCCATGGATAGAGGAGCCTGGCAGGCTACAGTCTATCAGGTAGCAAAGAGTCAGACATGACTGAGTGACATGTGTGTGTGTGCACATGTGTGTATATGTATATGTGCATGTGTGTGTGTATTTATGTTTCTTAAACTTCCACTGAAGAATGGCTTAGCAGATTTCAAGTACAATATTTGGAATTAAATAATGCCTGATAATTTTCTGTCTAGAAGATGCTTTTTGATTAGTTCACTTTATAGAATGTGGCTGTGGTAAAAAAAGAAAAAAAAGTCAATTTACAAAAGATCTAATGAAGAAAGAAGATAAAACTGCTCTTGGTTCTCCAAAGACTGAAACACATGTTCTATTAGTAAACTAAGTACATCACTTTAAGAAAAATATTTATTCAACTTTCCGAAAGACAGTTTATTGTGGGGGAAAAGCTATAGGCTGAGATAATGCATTTGACAATGAAGTCTTTCATCAATGCCACTGAAAGGAAGGGTTAAATCAAGACAAACCTCAGGTGTCTGAACTCTATGTCCGATATTTACATCCATGACTTTTTCTCACCACTTCTCTTTAACTAATAGTCTATGCCTGCTTCCAAAGGTCCATGTCATATGAATCTTTTCTTCAATTCCTCCCCAGTTCGGTTGGCCTTTAAACAACAATAAAAACCCCTTCCTAACCACAGTTCTCCTTGCCATTCACTTAAATTTTTGACTTTTATCATAAGATAATTTTATTATATCTTGCAAATGAAACCAAACTTAAGCTCCAAGATTTTCATTTATGGCAAATAAAAACACATAAATCAATCCATTATGTTTTGTTTTAAATTTTTTCTAAAAAATCTAATATTGACAGTGTGCAATCATAATTCCAGAAGTGTCTTAAACACAAATGGAAACAAGGAAGCTTCTTTCTCCAATGGAATCTACTCTCTACTTGGAGGGAGGATGGATAAAATGAGAGGGAACAGAGACAAGATAGAAAACTAGGGAACTGACAAATGTAATTTACAAATGGATCAGTCTAGTCTGACAGAAACAAATGGTATATGTATTTTGGGATAATGCTGCTGCTGCTGCTACTAAGTCGCTTCAGTCATGTCTGACTCTGTGCAACCCCATAAGAGGCAGCCCACCAGGCTCCCCCATCCCTGGGATTATTCAGGCAAGAATACTGGAGTGGGGTACCATTGCCTTCTCCATTTTGGGATAGTAGAGAGACTGTTTCCTTAAGGTATGAGTAGATGAAACCCACAAGGAATAGTGCAGTGCCTTGAAGTTAGACAGCATATTAAAAAGCAGAGAGATCACTTCGCTGACAAAAGTTCAGTTCATATAATCAAAGCTATGGTATTTCTGGTAGCCGTGTACAGATATGAGAGTTGGACCATAAAGAAGGCTGAGAACTAGAGAATTGATGCTTTCCAATTGTGGTGTTGGAGAAGACTCTGGAAAGTCCCTTGGACTGCAAGGAGATCAAACTAGTCAATCCTAAAGGAAATCAACCCTGAATATTAACTGGAAGCTGAATATTCATGCTGAAGCTGGATCTCCAGTAACTTTGGCCACCTGATATGAAAAGCTGACTCACTGGAAAAGACCATGAAGTTGGGAAAGATTGAGGGCAGGAGAAGGGGGCAACAGAGGATGAGATGGTTGGATGGCATCACCAACTCAAGGGACATGAGTTTGAGCAAACTCTGGGAGACAGTGAAGGACAGGGAAGCCTGGTGTGCTGCAGTCCAATGGCTCACAAGGTGTTGGACATAACTTAATGACAGAACAACTGAAGTTAGAAGAGCTGGGAGCTCTTATGATGTCTGAGTCTGAAAAGCCAGTGGAAAGGGTGATTACCAAGGAGACAGCTGTGTAGAAGCAGCTGCTTGATAGAAGCTATAGCATGGGGAGAGACAGGAACAACCCACAGCAGCCCACCCTTTTCCTCCCTCCCCACTCATCTCCATCCTAGTAAAACTGAACCAGAAGCTGCAGGGCAAAGATCCTGTTGCAGTATGGCCTGAAGATCAGCCTTCTCTGACACACAGGAGGAGGAGGAGGAAGCGTCACTGTGGATCAGAAGTGGGGCAAACCAAAGATATCCAGCACAGTAGAGCAGAGTTCTGTGAGAGCTCTTATAATGGTGCTTAAACACCCAATTGGAGGGCCAGGGGAGTAGATGCTCCCTGGAGGAGGCAGTACATCTCAGTGTAGATTCGAAAGCTGGGAACCAGTTACCCAGCAAGAGCATCATGAGGTGCCCTGTACACGTGAGGGAACACGGCCAGTGCCGCCATGCATAGAAAAAGGCCAACACTACCACACATAGAAAAGAAAAGAAAAAAAGAGTGGAAAATGAAAAGTGAGGAGGTGTGACAGGAGACATGTGTGTCCATGGGGAGCTATCAGACTGGTTTGTGCAAGAAAATGACATGCATGACTTTATCTGGTGCTATGATATTGAGAGCAAACTGAAACTCACATGGAAAAACACCTGGATGTCACAGACCAAAAAAGTCATGGGATCATGTTCGGGCTTAAGAAACATCCTATCCCCTAGTGAGGTCTTTTCTAATTTCTGTACTAACCCATCATGTATAGATAAAGGTACTGGGTTGTAAGAGAATAGGTACATCCTTAACTCCCAGCTTCTTAAAGGGTAACTCACTATACAGCTCTACAGCCTCCCTGAGGCCTTGCAGTTCGAAAGGGACGATGCTGCTGCTGCCAAGTCGCTTCAGCCGTGTCTGACTCTCTGCGAGCCCATACACGGCAGCCCACCAGGCTCCCCCGTCCCTGGGATTCTCCAGGCAAGAACACTGGAGTGGGTTGCCATTGCCTTCTCCAATGCATGAGAATGAAAAGTGAAAGTGGGGAGGGAGTCGGGAGGGAGGAGGGAGGGGGGTTCTGGAGGGGGAGCATATGTAAACCCATGGCGGTTTCATGTCATTGTATGGCAAAACCAACACAATAAAGTAAAGAAAATTAAATAAATAAATAAATTAAATAAAAAGAAAGAAAAGTGAAAGTGAAGTCGCTCAGTCGTGTCTGACTCAGTGACCCCATGGACTGCAGCCTACCAGGCTCCTCCGTCCATGGCAGTCTCCAGGCAAGAGTACTGGAGTGGGGTGCCATTGCCTTCTCCATCGAAAGGGCTAGGCTCCTGTAAATTGATGACTCCTGCATGTTACAGAGGGCTGTAGGAAAAAAGAAATACCATGCAGTACAACACAAACCATAAGGGTGGACAATCTCTACCCTAGTTTGTCAGTTTCTATTCTGTTCCTGAAATAGCTGTTGAAGTTCTCCACCAGATGAGAAAGTTCTGGTGTTTTCAATTTCATTGTGATGCAAAGTTACAGTTCCCTGGTTCAAAAGCAGTTCTTGGGGAGGAGAAGAATGGAAAACCTCATTTCTAAAAGTCCAACCAGCAGGGGCTGCCCACTCTCCCTGGAGAACTGAATTTTTCCCCTTTGTCTCTATGCTAATCTGTGAAAGTAAAATGCCACTCTGTAAAAGTGCATAGCCATTGAATAGCATCAGGACACCCTATTTGGAAATACATACTAATGTGGTGAGATGTGAACTGAAGTGGGAGTCAGAAGACCTGGGCTCCACCAGGTGATAAATTTTCTCTGCCAGGACACTTCTCCAGTCACCTTGGGAAAGTCACTTCATTTCTCTGGGCCTCCATCTGCCCATGTATCATGTCAATAAGGTTATTTGTTCACTCATTCATTCAACAATACATATTGAATAGTCTGTGCCTGTCACAGAGGCATGTGAATATAGCAATGCCCAAGACAGATGAAAGGGTCTGCTCTCACGAAGAGTATGTTAGTGAGGGGAAAAGCCAATGATCAAAGCAGAGTTAATTAAAAACACGTTATGTTAGATGGTGATGAGTGCTATGAAGTAAGATATAGCAAGGGTGTGTGGGATCCAACAGACAGCAGATATGGAAGTTCTCAATGAGGGGATGATGTTGGCATGACGATTTGAAGAAGGTAAAAGGCTGACTCATGTGGATATTTGGGTGAAGACTGCTCTAAGTAAAGGCAATAGCCACTGTGAAAGTCCTGAGACAGGAATATGTCAGGCATGGTTGGAAAACAGCCTGAAGGCCAGTGCAACTAGAGCAAAGGAAGTGGGATAGGGATGGATGGGGGAGAAGAAAGCAAGAAGAATAAGAATTGAAGCCACAGAAAGAACAGGGAGTCAATACAGCACAGTCTCAGGCCAGAGTAAGAAGTTGGGTTTAACTCAGAGAGTAATCAACAGATAACCTCTATTGACTTCTGTATTACTCCTGTTTTTCCTGAAACAAATAAGACTGAAATGAACACCTACCACTCCTACTTTGCCCAAGAAAGAAGGTAGGAATTATGCTCCCAGACCGTGGCATCCCAACATTGTCCCTTGGGCAAAGTTTTACAAATGGGAATGATCTCTACCATTTGAAGTCAGGAAACTGGCTAGGCCCCATTTTCTACTGCATACCCAGGCAACCTGGTTAAGTGGGTCTCCTCATGGTGTGCAAGATGGCCATTCTCCCGCTGCACAGGGGTCCATTTTGCCCTTGCAGCTAGCGTCAAGGTCTGCTCTGTGGACCCAGTTCTGCAAAAGACTTGTTGAAAAGGATGGTTTGGGAAGGGAGAAGATCCTAGTCAGTCTCATGTCTAGAGTTCATTCCCTCGGTCCTTCCTCTGAGACTGCCCCACCCTTGGAGGAATATTGGGTTGCTTCCATGGATGTTAAAAATACTGTCAACAGTTTTTACACTGAATTAATGTCCCTTGTGTATATTCTTCCTTGGTTCAGAATTAAATTCCAACATTTGTTCCATCTTTAAGTTCTCTGGTCTTCATTACAAAGGATCTACAGTTTACAAATGTTAGAGGAGAAGACTAGCATTTATATGACGTGAAAATCCAAAAACAAATAAGCACATATTAAAGTTCACAATAGCCAGGACATGGAAGCAACCTAGATGTCCATCAGCAGAAGAATGGATAAGGAAGCTGTGGTACATATACACAATGGAATATTACTCAGCCATTAAAAGGAATACATTTGAATCGGTTCTAATGAGGTGGATGAAACTGGAGCCTATTATACAGAGTGAAGTAAGCCAGAAGGAAAAACAATAATACAGCATACTAACGCATATATATGGAATTTAGAAAGATGGTAATGATAACCCTGTATGTGAGACAGCAAAAGAGACACAGATGTATAAAACAGTCTTTTGGACTCTATGGGAGAGGGCGAGGGTGGGATGATATGGGAGAACAGCATTGAAACGTGTAAATCATCATATGTGAAACGAATTGCCAGCCCAGGTACAATGCATGATACAGGGTGCTAGGGGCTGGTGCACTGGGATGACCCAGAAGAATGGAATCGGGAGAGAGGTGGGTGGGGTGTTCTGGAAGGGGAACACATGTACACCTATGGTGGATTCATCCCAATGTATGGCAAAAACAACACAGTACTGTAAAGTAAAAAGTCTTTATTGAATTTGTTACAATAAAAATTTTAAAAATAAAAATAAATAAAAATAGAATCTGAAAAAAATAAAATAAAATAAAGTTCAGCCAAGAGTTGTGATTTTGTGCTGATATGAAACTAGTTTCAGTTATGAAATCAAGAAACCAATATTCTAGTCTCAGATCTGCAACTAATCCACTATAAATCATTTTAGATGGTCACTTAATTTCTCTGTATTTCTCTCATCTGTATTAATGGAGAAAGTTCCTACTCATTTACCCTACTCACTTTACCGATATTCTGAGGATTGATGAATGTTAAGTGAACATGATTTGGAAGAATAAAATACTTATACAGTGTTCACAAATACAGTATTACTATTTTACTATTGTAAATATTGAGTAATATTTTCCATTTGCCCTTAGGTTTATGGAATGTAGTTTGACCAACATATCAAAAAAGTCAAACCTTATCAAAACTCAAACTCCATCTCTCTGAGAAATTCTCCCTCAGCCACCCAACAATTGTGTTAATGATGGTAATGATAATAAGAAAGAGAATAACAACCTAAAAGATAGATCCTGGATTTGAGGTTTAATCCAGCTTGAGGAAAAGACTCATACATCATTAGAAAACCACATAAAATACCCTGCAATCATCTAAATCTTACAGTATAAAAATAAATGCTCTGGGAGTTTAAAGAGAAAAAGAACAAAGCAAACAGGAATTGCATTGGGGGAGGGGAGGAAGAGTTGTACCTCTTGCTCTTATTCCTCAAGAAACAGAGGCAACCTTCTAATGAAAATGCTCCCCCTTAGTACAGAGAAGCCTCAGTGGGAAGTTTCAGGAGTTGAAGGAAAACAGGGTTTTAGACAAAGTGAAAGAATCCATTGTCAATCCACCACCAAGACTGTTTTATCAAGGGAACAAAGGTAAGAGAAGAGGTACTCTCCAAAGAAGAATGAAATCCATTTCCAACCCATGTTTCTCCAATACTGCCAAGTACTGTTCGAGTGAGGTTTGTTCTTTTTCCTGCAATACTTACTCCCTTATGTTTTAAAATGTATTTTTTTTTGTTTGTTTTACACACAACACATTCTCACTGTAGAGAAATCAGAATAAATACAAACACAAAGATAAAAATTAAATAACATATTACTCCACCAGTGAGAAATTCCTACTAGCCCTTAATATATATGTTCCAGACTCTTTAGATATCTGTGTACCTAACCTGGTTCCATTTCATTTTTCAAAAATGTGTGGTGTTTGTAGCCTATTTTCTATTTAAAAGATACTCAATTCCCCCTACTAATTAAAGGGATTTCCACAATACCATATTTACAGTTTGCATACCACTTTGTATAAATGAACTAAAATGTATTTAACTAGTATTAAATAGATAAACATCTACATCTTTGTCAATTTTTCACTCTAACAGGAAGTTGGGTAATGAACATCCCTGTAGCTAAACCCTTTCATACAATTGTGTTTGATTAAGATAAAATTAAGATAAAATTCTAAAAGTAGACTCATTATTATAACAAGGATGAATTACTCAATACTGCTCAAGAACAAGAGATAACACATGGCTTTGTTTTCTTAGAATCAAAACAACCCAGCCCTGACCCACCAGTGGCTTTAATATTCAGCATCCTCCCTGTTGCTCTACCACTCCCCTGAGTTTCATAGCTCCCTGGGCCTCATGGATTCCAGAAAAACAGGAGCAAAGGCTGTGTAGTCCTCAGTGCTTTAGTAACGCTGTCATCACGCCTCCACTGTTGCAGTCAGCAACTAGGGTTTCTCACCTGCTTAGGGTACAGCCACTTTGGGGGTCCCAGTCAAGCCAGATGACATGAAAGTATGTGACTGAAGGTCAATGACCCTTTAAAGTACACTTGTGGCAAAAGTCATGGAGTTCACGGTTCCTTTACTTCTCCAACCTGGAGGGTCCCTCACTCCCTGAAGACGAAAATGACCCTGGAGGCTGCTTGTGTTCCCTTGTAACTTTGGTGCACTTTCCTTATACCACACATTGGCTGGCAGTCCGACAGTAATTTAAAACAAAGGCAACTTGAACTGTGATTGAGCTATCAATCTCCCCAATTTTGCAAACAAGTTCCAGCTGCCAAGGTCAAGGGGATAAGTTCCCAATCCTGGTAAGCATTCATTCCAGGTATTCCCCCATCGGAAAGTGGTACCACCTCAAGGGCGCTGCATTGAGAAATTAGGGTTTCTGCCTCAGAAGCCCACAAAAGTCATAAGTCCCCTGTCAGAATCCCAAAGAGTACAATCAACCCTATCTTTGGAAGAGGGCCACCTATGTTCTGCTCTTGAAACATGATTCTGCTCCTCTTCCCAGATAATAAAGCTTCAAAGATCTCCTTGGACCTTTAAAAGCTTCAAAATCAGTTGTTTCTTTGGTGTTTGCTTTATTGGTGTCAGGCACAACTTTTCTGCCTCCACCTCTGCTACCATTTCCGTCATTTCACATCATCTGCAAAAGGCTACTTAACTGTATCCTTCAAATAAAAGAAAAATTGCCAACTATTATCTCCAAAATTTCATCATGCATACATTTTAAGAATTTAATGCATTCTTATCCTCAGTTTTCTATTCACTGACATCTTCCTTAATGAAATGAAGATGTCATTACATTGACACCTCACCGTTAGAAGCTTTGATCTCTGTAAACCACAAATGTTTTCAAGCAGGGGTGATTTTACTCCCCAAGGGAACAGATAGCAATGTCTGGAAACATTTTTTATTGTTATAAACGGAACAGGCACTGCTGGCATCTAGTGGGTAGAAACTAAGGATGCTGCTAAACATCTTGTGATGCCCAGGGCAACCCCCACTACAAATAACTGTCTGTGGTAACAAGGTTGAAAAACCCTGCTCTTAATTTATTTGACAGCTAATGTATGCAATCCATATTTGTTTGTTTTGCAAGGTCCTGGGGATAAGAGGCCTGTCTGAGAAAGTTTTCTGCCATCTTCTCCAAAGCTTCTATTCCCAAATCTTAGATGTGGCTGGCTTTCAGAGATTGTCGATTGCCTGGCAATCTCACTGCAAAATCCCCAGATGATGAAGGGGATGTCTTGGAACAAGCTATGTCTTCCTGGATCCCTCTCTTTAGGCATCCCAACTCTGGCTGCATTATATAATTCATCTAGGGAGATTTCAGAAAGTATCTTAGCCTGGGCCTCCCCCCAGAGCAACTTGGAATGAACTTGGGCATGAACATCTTTAACATCTTCCCAGTGGCTGTAATGCGCAGCCAGGCTTGAGAATCTCTCTTCATGCTGTCTTTCAAGGTCTGCCCCTCTGTCCTCACCTCCCATCTCTCAGCACACACTTAAACCTACTCATGCTAACGTTAGTCACAAAATAAAAGAGCTACAAGCCTTACACCCCTCGGATGGATTTGCTTTAAAAATAAGGATCAGATTCTTAAGCTAGCCCCTCAGGCTCTGATGCTCTGATGGAGCGTGGTTAAGACCCCATCCAGGGAGTCCAGAAGGCACTGTGGAGCTGCCAGCCATTTCTGTCTCTTTGAAACTGCATCCTTTCTTCTCTGGCTCAAACTGACTCGATACTTGGGTGGCATCACATTCCACTGTTAGGGCTCAGGCCTGTCCAACAGCTTGCTTAACTAATCTCTCTCTCTAGGTTTTGAAGTCACCAAGGACTGGATTCAAACAGAGTGCTTCTCCATGTGGTGTGGTATAAAAACTAAGTTATATCACAAGACTAATAAAGAAAAGCATTCAGGACTATGCCTGAATCAATAATGTGACTTTCTCTCATCTATATCTCCTTTACCCTTTGTTGCCTTTTGTCCCACACTTTCTTCCATTTTCCATCCATTTATCCAACTCATATTCCCTGAGCACCTACCTTAGAGGTATATGCACTACTCTAGAGGCAAGACAACAAAGTTCCTGGACTCACAACTCTTGTATGTTAGGGGGACTGAAAGCACACAAGAAGCAAAAGGTAAGCAGTGTAATATCAGTTCATGATTAATGCTGCGAAGACAACAAACCAAAGTTAAGTGCCAGGGGGTGACATTGTAGGGGGAGTGCTTGGGCTGGTGTGGTCAAGGGTGGGCTCAGTGATGAGGCATCGTTTGCACTGAGAACTGAATGAGAATGAGCCTCATGTGCACAGGTCTGGAGAGAGGACATTTCAGGCAACAGTAAGAGCAAAAGCCCTGGGGTAGGACCAAGCTTGGAGTTTTCAAGGAACAGAAAATAGATGTGGATGGGTAGGACACAGTAGACTCGGGATGAGTAT
Organism: Antilocapra americana; assembly: GCA_007570785.1. Taxonomy (NCBI): domain Eukaryota; kingdom Metazoa; phylum Chordata; class Mammalia; order Artiodactyla; family Antilocapridae; genus Antilocapra; species Antilocapra americana. The sequence goes on along the minus strand of ML661892.1, from coordinate 3,840,794 downwards.
TGGTGAAGGAGGAAACAGAACAGGCTCTGTCTTGAAAGCAGGACTCCATCTTGGGCCCGACTGTGGACTTTGAGTTATATGCCCAGTATCTATGGAAACTACATACCAACTGGAAAACCAGGCCCCCGGAAGGAAGAGCCTCAGGGCTCTCCATCACCTAAAAGAATACCCTAATTGTGTGACCGAATAGAACCATACATTCTATTATGCTTATTGGGGAATGACCACAGCCTATTGATAATTGTCCACTGTTAACTACCTAGGTTTAAGGCGTATGAATCACAAGTTAACTTTGATTGTCAGGAAATGTGGGCAGGTTGGTTTGCACATGAACACTTAGGGTATATAAGGTTTTCACAAAAACTGGTCAGGGTCCGTGGCTAAGACGAGACCCTGCCCTGGGCCGGCAGGTGTAGTAAACCACACCCCACCATCTGCGTTGTCCTTCTGAGTTTGTTTCCTGGTACGTGTGGCTACAACATAGGAACTTCAGAGGCTAATGGGGATCAGAAGGTAGAAGATTTTGTAGGCCACATGGGAGTTTGTACTTTACTGTACACATAAGGAAGCCAATGTAAGCAGGGAGTGATGCCATCTTATTTACATGACAGGAGATCTCCTGACTGCACCTGGATAAGGAAGTGTTGGGGTTACAAGAGTGCCTCCAGAGTGTCCAGGAAACTGCTGCAATAGACCCAGCATGGATGATGGCGGTCGATGCAAAGTTCCCTCTCTGAAAGCAATGAAGTTTCAGGGGACTTCCCTGGTGGTCCAGTGGCTAAGACTCTGCACTACCAATGCAGGGGGCTCGGGTTCAATTCCTAGTCAGAGAATTAGATCCCACAAGTTGCAACTAAGACCTGGCACAGCCAGGTCTTTATATATATATAAAAACTTTTATATATATATATATAAAAACTTCATATATATATATATATAAAGTTCAGGCTCAAAGCCTGAATAAAGACGTATTTATCTGGATAGTTATCTGAGCAGCGGGAACAAACATACAGATTCTGAGGTTACCAAATTCAATCACAATGTCGTTGTACAGGAGAAGTGGCAGGTAGAAGTGCTGAGAATGCAAGAGGTGATCTCCATTAGATATCGATGGGACAGGGTAACTGAACTTCGACATGAAAATTTAATCAGAGACTCTTCAAGTGAGAAGTCACCCAAGAAATTGTGCCCAACACTCCCACCACATAGCTGGGAAAACTGAGTCTCAGAAAGAGATTGACCTCCCCAAAGTCACACTACGAGCTGGTGCCAGAAGACACTTCTCCCAACTGACACCTGAGGCCTCTTTTTAGTGTGACCACCTTTTGGCATCACATTAAGCATTTCAATATAAACCTATGTTCATCCAGAGGAAGACTGAATCGCTGGACGTTCCCTCCTTCCCCTGCCCTATCCCCTTCTCCATAGTCCTTGAATCACGCTGCTTTCTGCTTAGCCCCTTGTTATTCAGGGATGGGAACACTTCCTGCCTCCTTCTGGGTGGCTGTCTGTGTGTTCAGGTGTCCTTTTCGGAAACCTAATCCCTGCCTGGTACAGATGCAGATTGCATCCTCTCTCCACCCACGTGCTTTTCCTTCCCTGACTCACTGCTTCTGGCCTGCTGGGAGCTGAGTGGGGGCGAAGGTGCTGCCTCTGTCGCAAACTCATCAGCTTCCTGTTTTGCTGGAGCTTCCAAACAGGCCCCAGCTTTGCGCCAGGGGAGTAAATCTTTCATCAGCATAGTGCCCACAGACAGCTGTGTATGGGAAGGCACAGAGAAAGCAATCACGGAGAGAGATGAAGTAGTCAAGATTACTGATCAAAATAATTCCTCTCCAATCCCCACAGCTGTGCCTCCCTTGGACAAAGGGATTCTTGAATGTCCACGGAGACAAAGAGATTCCCTTTATATGTACATTTGACAGTTTTCAGCACTCCTCCACAGGATCTGTGACTTTCTGACATCTATACCCTCACCCTCCCACCTTCAGTTCAGTCACCCCTCCCTGGTTCTGTGGCATCTCTTTTCCTTGTACAAACTTCAGTTTTGCTATTTCTCATACTATTTTGAAATGCTCTACTTGTCTTTCTAGTTGGTAGAACCTGTGCCTTCTTTATCTCAGTGTCAACAGCCCCTAGCAGAGTGCCTGGCACATAAGAGGAAGCAAATAAAGTGTGCTGACTTCTAAGAATTGGCTTTAGAAACTACATCTTGGCCCTCAAAGTACAACCAAAGGGTCTAGTTTCAGTATCACCCAGAAGTTTGTGGAAATGAAGGCTCTCAGCCCTCACACTAGATCTACTGATTCAGAAACTGCATCTTAAAAAACTATCCAAGGCATTCATAAACACACTGCAGCTTGAAAAGTAGTCCATCTAAAACAGCTCCATCTTTCAGAAGAGAAAACTGAGACTCAGAAAGGGGAATGCATGTGTCCAAGTCCATACAGCTTATGGGTTATCCATGGCAAAGGTGTGGGCAAGACCTAGTTCTTGCATAGGTGTCTAACACTCTTGTCACTTCTTCACCTGCTTCTCTGTTTACAATCCTGAGTCCGACTCATCTCCATCAGGTATTGGTACAGACTTAAAAAGGAGAGCTCAAAAAAACAAAAAAAAAAAAGCAAGGAGAGATCTAATGGGCCACAGAGTAGAATCCTATACTATGTAATCTAAAGAGCCTCTCAAGATTCTTAGCTTAAGTCTTTTATCTCTACCTCAAGCAGAGTCTGAAATTTCACCATTAGAAATCAAACAAATATTTGGTTCTTAAAGGTCAATTATTAGCTTAGTGGAGATTATCTGATCCCTAGCTAAGAGGCAGGGGTTGCTGTTTCTAAGAGCACGTGTTTAGGAACTGGATGGACCAAGGCATCACTGGGTGACTCTGGGCAATATGGCAGTCACTAGTCTGTACACTAACATTCCATGTTCTTCCTGGGTTAGATTATGAGTTTGGACTTCCCATCCCCCTTGGAAGGAAATGTGGCCTTGTGATTTGCCATGTCCACTGAAAGATGAGAAGTAACACACACTCATCACATGTCATTTCTGGGTAGAATGCTTCAGAAGCAGCACACCATGCATCATGCTTCCTCTGATCCTCTGCTTCATGGGCAGATCATCACTGGGAATGTCCATTCTATTGGCCTGAGTGCCAGGCTGAACACATGTCAAATGGAGTTACCAGAAAACGCAGGATGGAAAGGAACATGAGAAAGGCAAAGAAACACATATTTGTTATTTTAAAACTCTGAAATTCAATGTTCTTTATGTTACCATGCTTTGTATTTCTTATCCTGATTCCTACTGATAGAATACTTAATTTTTCTCAGCTTCAATTTTCTAAACTCTAATGAGACAAAACTACCTACCTATACACCTGTGGTAGAGAATATAAAATGCTCCCCATGGAGTCTGGTTCATAAAGGGAGCTCAGTAACTTCACCATCTTCCTTTCATTGGCTGGAAATTTAGTCCTACAAAAAAGTATAGAAATGATTGGGGGAAGGAGAAAAAATACCAGGGAAGGCTATTGGAATGTGGGTAGTAAGGAGGTCAGAATGTTATAGGAAGAGCCTTGCAGTATATTTATGTAGGTGAAAGAATATTAAAACTGAATATCACTGTCCTCAAGGAGATTCAAAGTTACCAAGGGGCACAATGTAATTCACTGGAAGGTAAATGAGGGAAAGATGGGTAGACTGGAGGATGATGGTACCTGCATTATACATACAGCATATAATATATACAGCTAGCTACTCCCTCCCCTTAACCCAATTCTTCCCATCTTTCACTACTCGGATACAGTATCACCTGCTCTATGATTTCCAGATTCTCAATTTTTCAGTTGAAATATATGCTTTCTCTGCATTTCCACAATGCTCAATCTGGAGGGTATATGTCAGCCATCAGACAGCATATGGACTGCTATAGAAGATGCCCTCACCTCATTCAACTTTGCATGCTCTAAAACATCAGGAAGAGTACACCCTTGGGGGTAACCATTCTGTTTATCAACATAGGCCTACCCAGGAGCACTTTAAATGCCTTAATTTTCCAGTAACCCTTTAAAGCACATGTATTTATCATTTCCACTTTTACACATGAAGGCGCAAACCATGGGAGAAGTTAAGCAAGTGGCCGCACAAATTCATACAAACTGTCTTACAATACTGCTCACACACAAACCCATTCTGTCTGACTCTTTACAGCCCCATGGACTGCAGCACACCAGGCTTCCCTGTCCTTCACCATCTCCCAGAGCTTGCTCAAGCTCATCTCCACTGAATCAGTGATGATATCCAACCATCTCATCCTCTGACTCCATAGTCACCCATTGTTCTTAACAACATAAATCAGTGTTTGCTGAAAGAAAGAAAGAAAGATGATAATTATCAGCTATCAATACATAGATTGAACCCAACTTCTCCTTCCCTGCCTGCTGTGCTGAGTGTTTGGACATGCGTGTCCGAGGCTCTAGGGAAAGCACCAAGGCACAATAGAGCAAAGAGAAGAGGTCCATTGTAGAGATGTGCCACATCTTCTACATATGAACCTATTTGCAATGCAGAAATGGAGACACAGATGTAGAGAACAAATTTATGGACATAAAGAGGGTAAAGAGGGATGGAATAAATTGGGAGATAAAGATTGATATATATTTAAATGGTTATGTATAAAATAGATAACGAGAGCCTGCTGTGATAGCACAGGGAATTCGACTCAGTGCTCTGTGGTGATCTAAATGGGAAGGAAATCCTAAACAAGGGGATATATGTATACTATAGCTGATTCACTTTGCTGTAGAACAGAAAGAATGCAATATTGTAAAGCATCTATACTCCAATATTTTTTTTTAAGTCCTGAAAATGCACTCACGATAACCTCTTCTTTTTTCTGTTTTGCTAAAATGTAGGCCTGTTTCCTTACCTCTCAAATATTTTTCTACCTTCAAAGCATGAAGGTTTGTAAAGATCTAAAGGGAATGGCAACAAAGTTATAGGAGAGAGATGTAAAGCAAAATATGACTTCAGCTAAAGAGAAGATCTCATTAAAAGACTATAAAAGCTGATAGCTTATAAAGCAAATAGGGAGATTTCCATGGGGTGGTTCTAAATTTTCATCTCACTCCCAAACCCTTGGTTTGATCTAATTTTGATCAGATTTCCTGAGTACAGTTTCTTCCCATCTGCATCTCAGTTGACTTTGATGGCTTTATTGACTGCCCAGAGCAAGTTGGCCTTAAGATGATTCCAAAGTCTTGAGGCTGAATTATCACCTCCATCTTTCAGAAGACCAATTATCAGTTTCACAGAGCTCACTGTTAACTAAGCTCTAGAGAGGAAGATGATCCTCAGACTCCCCATCCAGTGCTCTTTTTATAAGTAGCTTCTGGTGACCAAGATCTATCCTCAGAGAAACGTGCTCACTGATTATCCATGGGATTCAGAAACAATTCTAACTACAGGGAATAGCTGTTGGCAAATTCTTTCACTGGAATCCTCATGATAGTTCTATTATGAATGATCATAATGTATCACCTAGAATCAGATCCTGAGCTTCCCCCAAAACTGTCATCCCCCCAAATATTGATTGAGGCTGGGCTCCTACTAAGAAATGCAAGTGAAATTTGAGTACTTCATTGCTTCCTGGCAGGCAGTAAAGACCGTAATAAATTAAAATGAGCTCAGTCCCAACAGATGATTTGAGACACCAATTTAAATGTAAATAAGTTTCTCTTGTCTAAATGTGCTAAATGTTATCCCTGTTAATGGACATTGGCTCGAGCTCAGGAGAGATCCAGATGTAGCTCTAGACATGTTTTCAGGTATAGACAACAAAGTATAGGATACTAGTCTGGGTTTCATCTGTGGTTTATTCATTCCATGCTTAAAACCGAATATATAAAAATACTGTGCTAAGTGTGATGTACTTAGAAAAATATAAATTGAAGGCTAATCCTACATTTAAAAAGCACCAAGTCTATTTAGATATTAGATTAAAAAATATACAGAGATAACAAAAGGGAGTGGTGGAAAGCTTTTTACAAATTTATCTACCATTGTTCTTTTGAGTTGAACATGAGTGTGAACATTTGGGCTACAAACTAGTGAGATGAAACTGCTCAGTGAGATAGATGGAGAGTGCTGTGGGGTTCCTAGGGACAGTTCAATTTCAGGAACAAATGACAATGAAATCTGAATCATAATTGTTTCTATGTTCACATCTCTAGCCCTAAGATCTCAAATATAACACTTAGACACATAAATATACCATGGCTTCATCTATCATTCTGTACAGAACTCCTAGTCTCATCCAATCAAATGATACTTACCTTCTGATGCTCTGATCAGATCTCTCAGCCTCTGCACAGGCTCTAGAAAATGACCTTTGGGCTGCCAACACGATAAAATATGCATCCCTGAATCTGGCATTCTAGGCTTCCCATACTAGATCCTATCCTCCTTTATCTTCTATCATCTCCTGGCTTCTGTTCCTTAATCCAGTTTCTTTACAGCTGGCCTGCCCTGTCCTTCTGCAGTGTTTTTCTCAGGTTCTATTCCTTGCCTGATCTCTTTTACTCCAAGATGTCTAAAGCTGAAGCCTGATCCTTCTAGATCGCATACCCTACCTTTTCCAAAAGGCTTTCCATTGTCTCCAATGCTTTCTAACAACACAATCGCAGGCAACTTGCTTATCCTCAGTTTTTGTTTTGTTGTCTAGTCGCTAAGTCATGTCCAACTCTTTTGTAATACCATAGACTGTAGCCCGCCAGGCTCCTCTGTCCATGGGATTGCCTAGGCAAGAATACTGGAGCAGGTTGCCATTTCCTTCTCCAGGGGATCTTCCTAACCCAGGGATCAAACCTGCATCTCCTACATTGGCAAATGGATTCTTTACCACTGCACCACCTGGGAAGACCCATCCTATTTCCTCATACAAAAATGGATGACAGTAGCTGGTCCACACTGATGTGAGGATGACTGAATGAAATAGGATATCTGAGGCACTTAATGAATTATTAACCCATGTTTCACAATGAGCATTTAAAACAGTTTTAAGGGGAGTGACCATATTACTCTAATTTATCTGTTATCTCACTGAGTTTGATTCCTCTGATACAGCCTCTGCATACCCAGTGGGCCTTGGGTTACAATTACAACCATTCACTCAGTTGTGAGCAAGCTCACAATGCACAGGGGCCGTGTCATATTAATTTCTTCCCCCGGCATTGCCCAGTGTCAGGCATGCTGCTTCTGCTAAGCTGCTTCAGTCATGCCCGACTCTGTGCGACCCCACAGAGGGCAGCCTCCATCCACCAGGCTCCTCCATCCACAGGATTCTCTAGGCAAGAATACTGCAATGCACTGCCGTTTCCTTCTCCATGTTTGGCACAGCCCTGCTCTTAGCACCGTCGTGACAAACGATTGTTAAACATTACTGAACATGCATATCATGTGTGCCATAAAAGCTGCAACTTACATTCAAGAAGAGACCAATAGCAGAAATAGTCTGAAGGATAATGTTTCACAGCCCAAATTGAGTCAGGCAGAAGAAAATACATTTTCATCAATGCAGAAGGATGTAATTTACAAGGTTAATTAAGAAAAATACAACCATGGGATAATATGTGTGTGTATTTATTGCTTCTTTTTATTTCAGTGGTTTGCTTTCTCTAGAATCTCTATTTTGTGCCAAAGGCTAGTCAGGACAGGGGTATAATTTTACCTGAGAGGAAGAAGAAGGGTAACACTTAGGACAGAGAGAATCAAAAGCTCTTATTCTCTGCTGCTGAGAATATAATTTATCGCCCCCTATAATCAGTGAAATATATTAGGAGCCTCAATTAAGGACATGGAAACAACCTAGATGTCCATCTGCAGATGAATGGATAAGGAAGTTGTGGTACATATACAAATCAGTATATTACTCAGCTATAAAAAAAAGAACACATTTGAGTCAGTTCTAATGAGATGGATGAAGCTGGAGCCTATTATACAGAGAGAAGTAAGTCAGAAAGAGAAACACCAACCCAGTATATCAACACATATATACGGAATTTAGAAAGATGGTAAAGATGATCCTATATGCAAGGCAGCAAAAGAGACACAGATGTGAAGAACAGACTTTTAGACTATGTGGGAGAAGGTGAGGGTGGGATGATTTGAGACAAGACCACTGAAACATGTATATTACCATACATAAAATAGGTGACCAGTGCAAGTTCGATGCATGAAGTAAGGCCTCAATGCCAGTGAACTTGGACAAACCACAGGGACGGCATGGGGACGGAGGTAGGAGCAGGGTTCAAAATGGGGGACACACGTGCACCCATGGGCTATTCATGTCGATGTATGGCAAAAACCACCCCAACACTGTAATTATCCCCCAATTAAAATAAATTAATTAATTGAAAAGAATGCCACCGTATAGCATCCTTATACAAGAAACTATATACAATGTCTTAAAATGACCTACAATGGAAAAGAGTCTGAAAAATTATATATATAAATACATATAAATATATATAATTGAGTCACTTTGCTGTACACCTGACACTAACACAACATTGCAAATTGATTATACTTTAATTTATTTTAAAAAAAGGACAAGGACAAGAAATTAGGCACCTGAAAGTAATTTTATCCAAGTCTCTCAAAAGAAGATGAAAAAGTGCCAGCTGACATAATTATTGATTTTAAAATCATCTGTGAAAAGAATACAGTCATGTATGTTGATATGCATACTATCTAGTTATAGCTTTATAAATATTTTACAATGTATTTCTTTGTATGATACCACATTTCATGAAAAATTCTAGAAAAATATTCATTAATTTTGAATAATGAGTTTAGAAGGGTATAACTTAAAAATACTGATTCTCTGGGATTCTGGGGAGCACTCCATGGGGAAAAATCAGGCCACTTCAGGAGAAACTAGAAAAAAGATCAAGTGACTCTTACTCCCAAGCAGTATTCCAAACACAGTAAGATACCATGGACAGAAAAAACAAGCCATGATTTTAAGCAAGAATCTTATGTCTAGGCATAGGAACAGACGCCCAAATTGCAGGTTTGTTTGCCACTGAGTTGCTTTTAACAAGGGCAACTGCCCAGGAAGAGGTCTGGCAGGAATGGCTTCGCTTAACATTGGTTAAAGATCTCCTGGACAATAGCGTGGAGAGAAGCTGGCATCTATACATTTATGAGCAGAGACATGTGAGCCTTTACTGTCTGATCTCCTGGTCCCCTACAATGGAGGTGAAATCAAAAGAAGAAGGGTTGGGGATCTAGAGATAAATATTGCCTATTTCACCATTTTCCCTACTGCTAACAGGAAGAAATAATGAAAGATGGAGCTTGATAGCAATATATCCCAGTGCAAAGAGAGTCATGCTTTGTTCCCACTAATGGAGGCCACATTCAGGTCATATGTCTCTGAAAAACTCTGGTTTTCATTTTGATTTTCCAATTGCTCTCCACTGGAAGTGGATGCCTCACAGCTTGTGTGCTTGGTGGTCCAAGGAGGCCTATGCTTACCATCTGTTCTAAGGAGGATTTCATCCTTAAGGGTAAGTTTAGACTGAATGGCACTGATAGAATTTTCTTCACTCAAAAATCTTCTAATTTGCACATATCCAGGAATTTGGTATCAATGAGGATTTTTTTCTAAGTAGTTTTACTGCACAAGAGTCTTTCTATGGGCTCCCCACATTGCTAGGGCAGTGAAAACAGAGTTGCCCCAGCTTTCTTATCAAAGGAACACTGTGCACACAATTAAACTCAACAGATGAGAAGCACAGACCACAGTCAGGAGTGCTGGCCTGGTGCCCAGGCTTCCTAAGAAAGCTGCATTGGAAAGAGTTTATTACAGGAGACTAGGAAACTCTTAGGAACAGCCATTTGCAATAAACACCCCACCCCCTTTTATTTTTATGCCTTTTGAGAAAATCCCAGTGTTCATGATAGTTACAGTCTAAGGCTTGGCTTCCTCTCCTCAGTGCTCATGTAGATTAAGTGAAAGTTTCCAACTGCAGGCTAAAATTTTCATTCTTCCAGACATGCTCACAACAAAACATCAAAATATATCATATGTGAGAAATCACTATGAACTCCTAGAGGTTCAGAGAGTGGAAACAGCATGGATATTTAGAGTCAGGCCCACACAGGTTCAGATCCTAGCTTCACCACTTCCTTCTCTATGGGATCTTGGCCAAGTTTTTTTTTTTTTTCTATATATCAACCTCCTCATCTGTAAAATTAGGATAATGATATTTACTCTTCAGGATTATTGCAAAGATTAAGCACATTTAAAATCCTGATTGCAGTTTCTGAAATGTAATACACAGGGTTTTCTTTTTTTTTCCCTTTCTCTCTCTTGCTCTGCTGTTCTCAAAAATATTACCACATATGTGGAAAGACAAACCTTAGTCTCTTGGAAATTTCAACTAAAGGGAAGACCAGAGATAAATTGCAAAGAAGTGCTGTTGACTTCTAGTGATAAGCAGACAGCAGATAAGTAGACTTCTGCTGACAATAGAAGATACTTCCTCAGAATAGTCATCATGATTCTCTGAGCAGGTGCTACTTCACACATATCTTTCTTGGCCCTTCTCATTTTAGCTCATACCAGCTTGCCTTCAGAACATGAGTCTGTCTCTGGCTTTCATGAGCCACTAAAACCCACTCTGTTCACCTGCTTGGCCAGCCAGAGATGCAGGGGTAGCTTTCAGGAGCAGTCCTTAATTAATTGTTGATGGGAACCGGTCGATAAAGGAAGTTCTCAAATTTCAGTGGGAAACACCTGGTGTTTTTACACGTGGTAAGATTTCCATTGGTTCATGCAATGCAGGGCCTATCCCAGAGTTTCTGATTCAGTAGGTCTGGGATGGGACTGAGAACCTGCATTTCTAAAAGTTGCCAAATGATGGAGATTCTGCTGGTCCAGACAAACACTCTGAGAACCACTAGGATGTATATATGCCGCTGCTGTCATGTCTCAGGTGGGATAACTTTGAGGCATGTGGTCTGCATTGGCCACATTAGTGTTTGAGCTGCTATAATAAGCTGCCACAGATTCAGTTCAGTTCAGTTGCTCAGTCGTGTATGACTCTTTGTGATCCCATGAACCGCAGCACGCCAGGCCTCCCTGTCCATCACCAACTCCTAGAGTCCACCCAAATCCATGTCCATTGAGTCGGTGATGCCACCCAACCATCTCATCCTCTGTCATCCCCTTCTCCTCCTGCCCTCAATCTTTCCCAGAATCAGGGTCTTTTCAAATGAGACAGTTCTTCAGATCAGATGGCCAAAGTACTGGAGTTTCATCATCTGTCTTTCTAATGAATATTCAGGACTGAATTCCTTTAGGATAAACTGGTTGGATCTCCTTGCAGACCAAGGGACTCTCATGAGTCTTCTCCAATACGACAGTTCAAAAGCATCAGTTCTTCGGTGCTCAGCATTCTTTATAGGCCAACTCTCACATCCATACATGACTAATGGAAAAACCATAGCCTTGATTAGATGGACCTTTGTTGGCAAAGTAATGTCTCTGCTTTTTAATATGCTGTCCAGGTTGGTCATAACTTTCCTTCCAAGGAGTAACCTTCTTTTAATTTCATGGCTGCAATTACCATCTGCAGTGATTTTGGAGCCCAGAAAAATAAAGTCAGCCACTGTTTCCACTGTTTCCTCATCTATTTGCCAAGAAGTGATGGGACCAGATGTCATAATCTTAGTTTTCTGAATGTTGAGCTTTAAGCCAATTTTTCACTCTCCTCTTTCACTTTCATAAAGAGGCTCTTTAGTTCTTCTTTACTTTCTGCCATAAAGGTGGTGTCATCTGCCTATCTGAGGCTACTGATATTTCTCCCAGCAATCTTGAGTCCAGCTTGTGCTTCCTCCAGCCCAGCATTTCTGATAATGGACTCTGCATATAAGTTAAATAAGCAGGGTGACAACATACAGCCTGTTGTTCCATGTCCAATTCTAACTGCTGCTTCCTGACCTGCATACAGGTTTCTCAAGAGACAGGTCAGATGGTCTGGTATTCCCACCTCTTTCAGAATTTTTCACAGTTTATTGTGATCCACACAGTCAAAGGCTTTGGCATAGTCAATTCTGGAACTCTCTAGCTTTTTCGATGATCCAGTGGATGTTGGCAATTAGATCTCTGGTTCTTCTGCCTTTTCTAAAACCAGTTTGAACATCTGAAAGCTCATGGTTCATGTACTGTTGAAGCCTGTCTTGGGGAATTTTAAGCATTATTTTACTAGAGTGTGAGATGAGTGTAATTGTGCGGTAGCTTGAGCATTCTTTGGCATTGCCTTTCTTAGGGACTAGAATGAAAACTGACATTTTCCAGTCCTGTGACCACTGCTGTTTTCCAAATTTGCTGGCATACTGAGTAGCACTTTCACAGCATCATCTTTCAGGATTTGAAATAGCTCAACTGGAATTCCATCACCTCCACTAGCTTTGTTTGTAGTGATGCTTCCTAAGGCCCACTTGATTTCACATTCCAGGATGTCTGGCTCTAGGTAAGTGATCACACCATCATGATTATCTGGGTCATGAAGATATTTTTTGTACAGTTCTTCTGTGTATTCTTGCCATCTATTGTTATTTTCTGCTTCTGTTAGGCCCCTACCATTTCTGTCCTTTATTGAGCCCATCTTTGCATGAAATTTTCCCTTGGTATCTCTAATTTTCCTGAAGATATATCTAGTCTTTTCAATTCTGTTGTTTTCCTCTATTTTTTCACATTGCTTGCTGAGGAAGACTTTCTTATCTCTCCTTGCTATGCTTTGGAACTTTGCATTCAAATGGGTATGTCATTTGAAATAGAATGTGGTCCACTGGAGAAGGGAATGGCAAACCACTACAGTGGAAGTTAAAATAGATTTAAGGGACTAGATCTGATAGGCAGAGTGCCTGATGAACTATGGATGGAGGTTCATGACATAGTACAGGAAACAGGGATCAAGACCAGGAAAAAGAAATGCAAAAAAGCAAAATGGCTGTCTAAAGAGGCCTTACAAATAGCTGTGAAAAGAAGGGAAGCGAAAAGCAAGGAGAAAGGGGAAGTGATAACCATTTGAATGAGATAGATTGGGTGGCTTAATGATAGAAATGTATTTTCTCACAGTTCTGGAGCCTAGAAGTCCAAGATTAGGGTTTTAGCCTGTGCCTCTCTCCACATCCCTCCTATGGTTGCCTTCTCAGTATGTCCTCAAGTGGCCTTTGCTCTGTACACGTTTCCCTAGTACCTTTTGTTCTCCTCGCAAGAAGACCAGTCTAATCGAATTAGGTCCTGCCCTTCGGACCTCATTTAACCTTAATTAGCACTCTAAAGGCCCTGTCTCTAAATGTAGTCACATTGGAGGTGGAGGCTTCCACACAGATTTAGGGGGACACAAGTCAGTCCATAATACAGGTTTTCAGAACTCTCTAGGTGGGTAAGCTCCAGATATTGAGAAGACACCCTTTATTGGTCTTCCCTTATATCTCAGTTCCTCATTGCTTTACTGGTGTTTCCTGGAATCATGTTCCAGATCAACTATTTGTGTTGTTCCAGTCCTTATTTCAGGACCTAAGTCTTTGACAGCCTGAATTCTGAGAGTGTTCTTCTATCAAATGTCAACCTAGATGTCCAATGACAGATGAATGGATAAAGAAGTTGTTGTACATATATACAATGTAATATTACTCAGCCATAAAAAAGAACATATTTGAGTCAGTTCTAATGAGGTGGATGAACCCAGAACCTATATACAGAGCAAAGTAAGTCAGAAAGAGGAAAACAAATTATATATATTAATGTATATATATGGAATCTAGAAAGAGTATTGATGGTCCTATTTTCAGGGAAGCAATGAGGACACAGACTTAGAAAACAGAGCTGTGGACACAGTGAGAGAAGAAAAGAGAGGGACAAATTGAAAGAGTAACAATGAAACATATCCATTACCATATTTAAAATACACTCTCACTGGGAATTTGCTGTATGACAAGGGAGCTCAAACCTGGTACTCTTTGCAAACCTAGAGGGCTAGAATAGGGTTGGAGGTGGGAGGGAGGTTCAAGAGAGAGAGGACATATGTATACCTATGGCTGATTCATGTTGATGTATGGCAGAAACGAATACAATACTGTAAAGCAATTAAATCCTCCAATTAAAAATAAATAATTTTATTAAAAAATAGAATAAAATACACATAAGGGACTTCCCTGGTGGTCCAGTGGTTAAGACTCTGCCCTCCAGTTCAGGGGGTGCAGGTTTAGCCTCTGGCCAGGGAGCTAAGATACTACACGCCTTGCTGCTAAAAGACAAAAACATAGAACAGAAGCAATATTGTAACAAATTCAATAAAGACTTTAAAAATGGTCCACATTAAAAAAAATAAAATAAATGCATAAATAAAATAAAAAGCATACAGTGCTTAAATCAACATAGTTAAATTAAGGTACAGAATTAAAAGTCAAGAGACAAATTGTAATTCCAACTTTGTAGCTAACTCACTTATAAAGTGCTAACAATCTTAAAATGTTGAGTAATTAACTCTCTTTAAGGCTGAGCACCGAAGAATTGATGCTTTTGAACTGTGGTGTTGGAGATGACTTTTGAGAGTCCCTTGGACTGCAAGATCCAACCAGTCCATCCTAAAGGAGATCAGTCCTGGGTGTTCGTTGGAAGGACTGATGTTGAAGCTGAAACTCCAATATTTTGGCCACCTCATGCGAAGAGTTGACTCATTGGAAAAGACGCTGATGCTGGGAAGGATTGAGGGCAGGAGGAGAGGAGGAAGACAGAGGATGAGATAGATGGCTGGCATCACCGACTCAATGGACATGGGTTTTGGTGGACTCCGGGAGTTGGTTATGGACAGGGAGGCCTGGCGTGCTGCATTTCATGGGGTCACAAAGATTCGGACACCACTGAGTGACTGAACTGATACTGAAGCTTCAGTTTCGTTATACAGTAAATGTATGTACCAATCTCAGCTATGACTGACTTCTTCAGGCAGTATGAAGATGTATATCGCTTACAACTCTCTGACTACAAGTAATAGGTTATTCCAGACAGCTTAAGCAACAAGAAGGATTTTATTAGAAGGTGATCAGACAGCCTACAGAATTGGAAACTGATGGGAACAAGCATTTTCCATGTCAGCAGACACTCCTTTACCCCCTGCCTATGGAAGGATGCTAGTACAGCAGGGGGTCATATGAAAGTAAAGCCGGGACCATGAACTCTACAGGGGAAATTATCTAAATATGTAAATAAATCAAATATGTTTCCAGTACAGTCTGTTGAGTATATATACTGTTGAGTTAGATCCTGTCTAATTTGACAAATACCTTCATCAATCAGGCTTGGAGGATTCTCACTTATGAAGTATGTGCCTCAGATTTGATGGAGTTTCCTTTCAAGCAAGCTGCTGACATTTGGGTTCACTTAGTGCAGAAAATCAAAAACAACCAGGGGAAATGGAAATGCACTATCCAAATAATTGCTGTTGAATATCATTCGCAATCTTGGCACATCCCTGGACCCATATTTTTGAAGGCAAGTAAGATATTAGTTAGCTTTTAATGACAAATGATTATCTGATCTTCATGGTGCAATCTGTCACAACATTAATTTTATATCTATTACAAGCCTAATGAATGACCTCTAAATTGGTTCTCATCCTGAAGCGACATATTTAATATCTGTAGTCCTGGGAGAGACAGTCTGATTGGAAAAAGGTTGAGTCACATGACATCCTTTGTCTGTATAAAGTCAGCAAAAGGAAAAAAATCTGAAAAAACAAAACTCCTAGTAATATTACAGTAAAAAGTCAGGGCAACTTAATTTGCAGTCTCACTGAGATCACATGCGTGCATATTCCATGGCTCAGTTGTTTCACACTTTTGAGACCCTATAGACTATAGCCCACCAGGTCCTCTGTCCATGGGATTTTCCAGGCAAGAATACTGGAGTGGATTGCCACTTCCTACTCCAGGGGATCTATAGGAAAAGAAACCTCTCACACCCATCACACATATGCCTTTCTGTCAGGAAGAGGGAGTGGGTGATTAGTGGATGGCTCAATATGACTAGTCTCCATTACAGAAGAAATGAAAAAAAAAAATCTTAAATACTACTGCTTTTTAAAGTATACAGTCATATACCAAAACAGAAGAAAGTGTTCTCCTTCTATTATATAGAATTATTATTAGGATCTGGAGAGTTTTGGCAAAGAAGTCTGAGCAGGGAGTCTGAAAAAGATATAAACTGGGGTCCTGATTCACCTCCTACATAATGAGGTCATCCAAAGAAATGCTGCCACATGCTCTAATCCTGTGAAAATTTTATGAAGGCGTATAGACAATATCCATCGTTTTTGGTGGGTATTTCTAGAGAACTTGACTTGGTAACTATGGTATTTAACTTTGCTAGCAGTGAGACGTGCTGTATTCTATCACTAGTTTAGCCACAACCTCGTCGTACGACTTGGCATCGCCCATATTTTCCAAAACCTCCACTTTCCTATCTCTAAAAAGAGGATTGGATTAGGTTTTTGCAGCTTCAATCTCATATTTCACAACGAAAAGCTCACTGAACAATAAGCAGCTCTACTCTAGAGTCAGAGAGTCAACATGCTGTAATAGGTTCCCACGGAGTTGAGGCCCTGGCTGGGGAGCCCAGGAGATCCAGAGGGAAGAGAGAGAGACAATAGCAGGCCATGACCACTGTTAAGAAATACCATGAACTCCCGTGGATAATACCTGGCTTTAAGAATCAAGTTCTGCTTCCACCACCAAAGCCCATTCAGTATTTCTAACAAGTTGTAATTGCCTAAGTGGAAGCCTATACCATAGGTAGGACTATAGCACTTTAGATTAAAAGCTAAAATGGACAAAGAACCACAGGGGAAGGTAAACCTCCAGCTCTATATTCACCATCTCTTAACAATAATAATCATGACAGTGCCTTCATTTGTCAGGAAGCCTCAGAAACAATTTTTTGTCCATAAAAGTATGTGTGGGTGAGAGAGGTGGGCAATTATTTATCACATGGTAGCCTTTTTAAACAATCTATCGATGATGTGTCTGAGACTTGGGTTTCTATGACACTGAGTCAGATAAAGGTAATAATGACAATGTCAGCTTGTGAAGACCTGCAGCCTCAGAGTGACAGCATTTAATAATTCCTTCTCAAGAGCTAAATATGGTTACAGCCTGATATGATTCAGGCTAGGCAAATCATGGACCTCAAGAGGAAATCCAGATTACTGGAGGAATTCTGTTTCAGAACAGCATCCAAGTAGCAGAATACAGGACTCGGGGTGATAGAAGAGGACAGACTTGAACCGGTTATTTAATTCATTCATCTGCATTAGGGCAGGATCACTCAGAAACCATTCCATGAATATGACTTTTAAACATAAGTTCCAGACATTTATATCTGACCAAGATGGAACAAAAGAGACCCAATTTGTTCTCCTGTATTAAACTACTAAATACAAACAAAATATATAAAACGATGGTTTCAAGACCCTGGACATCAGGCAGTGAGACAATAAATAAACAAAGTGAATCCCATGATTGTCCCAGATTACTGTATTGGGAGCGTTTTCAGGCTCTGGACACAGAGAGAAATCTGAGATCTACCTCAAACCCCCTGAGTTGAGGAAACAGCTGAGAATTTGGAAAAACCAAAGTAAACAGAATCTATAGAAAGTACCAGAAAGGAGAAAGTATTCAAAGAGGCCTAAGGAGTATCTTCCTCGGGTTTCAGCAGAATATTAATGAGTAGGTGAATGTGTGTGTATGCACGTATGTATAAACTACTCAAGGTCAGAGGGAAAAAACAAAAAAACAAAACACCTCTGATGGGATTAGAGGGATGAGTAACTGATTCTCAAACCAGGCTAGAAGTATAACTGGTTCCCACAAGCTGGGAATGAAAATTCATGGGAGAGTCATGGGGCACTGGGCTAAATATTAAGGAAGGACTTGCCTCATTAGTGAGGAAAAATTAATTCTAGATGAAGTACTGCTCTGTCCCACCTAATGAATAATAAAACCAAGAGCCTAAAAAATTCAAACTGTTTTCAAGTAACTAAACCACATACCATATTAAATCTCAAGAAATATGCATTACCCAACAAATTATGTATCCAATCAAGGATTACCAGAGATGCAAAGAAGCAGGAAAACATAACTCATTATAAGAAGAGTAATCAATCAGAATCAATCAAAACCAATAAAAAAATCACAAAAATTGGAATTAGTAAATAATGACATAAAGACAGTTGTTACAATTCTATTATATATGATCAGATTTAAGCAGAAATGCTGAAGATACAAAAAGGGCCTGATCAAACTTCTAGGGAAGAAAAATGCAATATCTCAGATGAAAAAACATACTGGAGGAATTAATAGCACCTAAGGCATTTCAAAAGAAAAGATTAATAAATTTGAATTCATAGCAATATAAACAGTTTCAAATGAAACATATGGGGAAAAACAATTAAAAAGAAGAAATGGATACTAGTGAACTATCAGTTCAGTTCAGTTCAGTTGCTCAGTCGTGTCTGACTTTGCATGGACTTCAGCATGCCAGACCTCCCTGTCCATTGCCAACTCCCAGAGTTTACTCAAACTCATGTCCATTGAGTCGGTGATGCCATCCAACCATCTCATCCTCTGTCGTCCCCTTCTCCTCCTGCCCTCAATCTTTCCCAGCATCAGGGTCTTTTCAAATGAGTCAGCTCTTCGCATCAGGTGGCCAAAGTATTGGAGTTTCAGCTTTAGCATCAGTCCTTCCAATGAATATTCAGGACTGATTTCCTTTAGGATGGACTGGTTGGATTTCCTTGCAGTTAACGGACTCTGAAGAGTCTTCTCTAATGCTACAGTTCAAACATCAATTCTTCTGCATTCACCTTTCCTTATAGTCCAACTCTCACATCCATACATGACTACTGGAAAAACCATAGCCTTGACTAGACAGACCTTTGTTGGCAAAATAATGTCTCTGCTTTTTGATATGCTGTCTAGGGTTGGTCATAACTTTTCTTCCAAGGAGTAACAGTCTTTTTATTTCATGACTGCAGTCACCATCTACAGTGATTTTGGAGCCCCAAAAGGTAAAGTCTATCATTTTTCCACTGCTTCCCCATCTACAGTGAACTATGTGAAACTCAAACTTCTTAATATATACATAATTGGAATATGTAAGAAAATACTGGCAGAAGAAGAAAAAATATCTGAAGAAATATTGACTGGAAAACATTTCCAAATTTGATAAAACACTGTAAAACCAAATATCCAAGAAGGTCAGTGAAACTCAAGTACAAGAAACATGAAGAATAATAAAACAATGCACATCATAACCAAATGCTCAAAACTAGATAAAAAGAAAATCTGAAAAGCAGCTGCAGAAAGGAAAAACACTATACACAGAGGATAACAAAGTTAACAGCAGATATCTTATTGGAAACAATGCAAGCAAGAAAACAATGAAACACCTTTAATGTATGGGTATAAAAAAATCCATCAACTTATAATTTTATTCCTTGGGAAATATCCTTCAAAACCAAAATGAACATTGGGGTACACGTGGCTCTTTCAATTCTGGTTTCCTCGGTGTATATGCCCAGCAGTGGGATTGCTGGGTCATATGGCAGGACTATTTGCAGCTTTTTAAGGAACCTCCACACTGTTTTCCATAGTGGCTGTACTAGTTTGCATTCCCATCAACAGTGTAAGAGAGTTCCCTTTTCTCCACATCCTCTCCAGCATTTATTGCTTGTAGATTTTTGGATTACAGCCATTCTGACTGGTGTAAAGTGGTACCTCATTGTGGTTTTGATTTGCATTTCTCTGATAATGAGTGATGTGAACATCTTTTCATGTGTTTGTTAGCCATTTTTATGTCTTCTTTGGAGAAATGTCTGTTAAGTTCTTTGGCCCACTTTTTGATTGGGTTGTTTATTTTTCTAGAATGGAGCTGCAGGAGTTGCTTGTATATTTTTGAGATTAATTGTTTGTCCGTTGCTTCATTGGCTATTATTTTCTCCCATTCTGAAGCAACCTAGATGCCCATCAACTGACGAATGGATAAGAAAGCTGTGGTACATATACACAATGGAATATTACTCAGCATTAAAAAAAAATTCATTTGAAGCAGTTCTACTCAGATGGACGAAACTGGAGCCCATTATCCAGAGTGAAGTAAGCCAGAAGCAAAAACAACAATACAGTATATTAACACATATATATGGAATTTAGAAAGATGGTAACGAGAACCCATCATGCGAGACAGCAAAAGGAACGCAGATGTATAGAATAGACTCGTGGACTTTGTGGATGAGGGTAAGGGTGGGATGATATGGGAAAATGGCATTGAAACATGTTAATTATCATATGTCTAATCAATCGCCAGCCCAGGATTGATGCTTGGGGCTGGTGCATCGAGATTTCCTGGGGGGAGGGAGGAGGGAGGGAGGAGGGAGGGGGGTTCTGGAGGGGGAGCATATGGAAACCCATGGTAATATCATGGCATTGTATGGCAAAAACAATAAAAGGGAAAAAAATAAAAATTAAAAATAAAAAAAAAACCAAAATGAAATAAGAAATGCATAAGCAGCAGACTCACATGAAAAGAAATGAAGAGAGTCCTCCAGGCACAAGGAACACAGAACCAGATGTAAATATAGATCAACACAAAATACAGAAGAGAACAGAAATGGCAAATACATAGGTAAACATATAAGATTTCTTATTTAAATCTCTTTAAAATACAAAGTTATGCATAAGTAAAAGTAATAACAAGCATTTATGGGATTATAATACTTAAAAAAGTAAAATATATGATCATAAGTTAGAGAAAGGATAAAAAAAGTATATACCACAATTAGGATTTTAAATTATACATGAAGTGATATATATCATAGGAACGTAGATTATGATAAAGATGTAAACTAAAAAGCTTAAAGCAGCCAGTAAATAATAAAACAGAGTTATAGATAACAAGTCAATAAGAAAGGTTAAATGAAATCATATATATTCAATTTACAAGAGGGAAGAAAAATAGAAAGTAAATAGGGCATTAGAAAACAACAATAAGATAGATTTAAACCTAATTATATCAATAACCACATTAAACATAAACTGTTAAAAAAACAATTAAACATACTATATTGTCAAAGTGAATAAAAATACAAGATTCAAAAGTATACTACACACACAGGAAGCACACTCTAAATGCAAAGGCACAAATAGATGAAAAGTATAAAGGTAAAATTGTATATTCCATAATAGCTAGTCAAAAGAAAACTTGATTAGTATCAGACAAAGGAAAATCCAGAGTAACAGATAGTTACAAAGACAAAGTAATTTCATGATGATAAACAGGTCAATTTATCAAAAATGCATAGCAATCTTAAAAGCTTTCTGACAGTAAAGTTTCAAATTCACTCAGCAAAACTTGAGAATTGAAAGGAAAACACACAAATTTATAACTACAGTTGGAGACTGTGATACTCTCTCTCAATAACTGACACATCAAGAAGTCAGAAAAATCATTCATGATATAAGCCTTTAATAAGACTCTCAAACTGCTACTACTTGATCTAAGCGGCATGTTCGGTACACTCCACTCAGCATCAACTGAGTACACATTCTTTGCAAGTGTACTCAAGTATTGAACAAGGACTTAAAACAAGACTCAATGAATTTTTTAAAATTGATATTTTTTCAAGTATACAAAGTATATGTTTTGACTAAAAAGTACTTTAAAATGTACCTTTCTATTGACCTGTGGATAATGGAACATTATAATAGATACTGTGTTATTTTGCCCATACCCACCTTGTAATATGGAGGCATTCATTTTTCAGATGCCAGTAGTGTTGCCTGATGTAGTCTTCCCCCAGGAATTGCCCTCAGCCAAAGGGAGTTGCTTCATCTAAGTGTACATCCCCTCCCCAAAGGATATCTCATGTCCAGTAACTAGCAAATGCAAGAATCATCTTAGTTTCAAACATTCCTATGGAACTGGCTGAAGTCTCTGTTTTAAGTGTATCATGTTCCTCATTACCTTATAGGTGATATTCTCAAGAATTCTCCCAATAAACCATATGAATGCAAATCTCTCTGTGTCTGTTTCCCAGGAACAGGACCTAAGGCAAATGTTTACTGCAGCATCATTTATTATTTCACTAAATTGAAAGCAGTCTAAGTGCCCATCAATAGTTAATTAGTTAGGTTAAATAAAATACTGTGCAACTATTAGGAGATGACAATGGTAGACCTCTTGAAATTTAAAGAAAGAAGAAAAGTTTGTAAGTAAGGAAGACAAAACAGGCAAAAACATGTAAACAATGACCACAGTGGTAACAAGGAAGACCAGCCTCATATCACGTTAGAGGGCTGAGACCAGAAATGCCAGAGCCAGGTAGAAAGGAGTGGGTCTAGTTCACTGATCAAGGTTCTAAGCTATAAAAACAATAGAAGGAGAGATGTTAATGTGAAGAGTGGAAAGAGTACTGGATTTGGGGGCATATGAAAGAATTCATGGGAAAGTTAGAAGTGGCAGCCTGGAAAGACAAATCTGGTCCGGGGATAGAAGTATGGAAGGCTGGAACTGGGGAATAGAAACTGAGTCAATATTTGAGTGCAAGAGGTAGCTGGAAGTGATGCTATGACTAGGAAATCCTCTGTGGACAGAGTGAAGGATGGAGTCTGAACAGGAGCACTGGGTCAGGGGTGGGGCTGTGGCCAAGCAACTTCAAAGCTCAAGGAGAAATAGAGCTGGGACTGCGAATAAGGAAAGGTGGCCCTTAAGAGAAGGCAAAAGGGGAGGCTGATGGCAGGTGTAAGTAGAGGTTGTAGATCAGATTGAGCACTGAAGACTAAAAGAAAGAAGTTACAGATTTCTGAGAGATGGGTGGAGGCTGAGGAGAGTGTGTTCCCCTCACGTTATAAACCAATAGACCCAGGGAGAGCCAATGATTGTATAAAGTGATGCCTAGACTCCTCTTGCAACTCCAATACTTTGGCCACCTGATGCGAAGAGCTGACTCATTGGAAAAGACCCTGATGGCTGGGAAAGACTGAGGGCAGGAGAAGCAGGGGACAACAGAGGATGAGATGGCTGGATGGCATCACCTACTCAATGGACATAGGTTTGGGTGGACTCCGGGAGTTGGTGATGGACAGGGAGGCCTCGCGTGCTACAGTTCACGGGGTCGCAAAGAGTCAGACACGACTGAGCAACTGAACTGAACTGAGATTCCTCTTACCTTGATACTGACCTTTAAATAAGCTTTCCCAAAGCAAAATGTTCTAAACTGCAAGAGTTGTGGGGTAGGCTTCTGTCATTACCTGTAATAGACTGCATTTTTCGAAGGTATCCACACAAATATCTCCCATCGACATAATCGTCTTACAAGGTGATCTTGACATTCCACCTTTAGGAATACCTCCTTGAATTTGGGCAGGCTTGTGACTACAGAGGAAGTGATGCTACATGATTTCTGAAGCTGGACTATGAAGGGTATTACAGCTTCTGTCTTCCTCACCCTTTGGAAACATGTACCTTGGGAATTCTAAGACAACAGGTAAGAAGTCTGACTTTCATGAGGCTTCTAGGCTGGAAAGCCATGGTGAGATTATGCAGTGATAAAGGGATAAAAGGGACCCAAGTATTCCAGCCCCCTGTTCCTTGTCTCATTCTAGCCCAGGCAACAGAGAAGAGAGTGAGCAAGCCTTTAGTTGCTTCCACCTCTCATAGTTTGAGCTTCCAGCTGATTCCAAGCGGAGCAGAGATGAGCAATTTTCACTGAGTCTTGCTCATATTATTGAATTGTGAGAAAAATAAATGTTGCCTTACGTTATTAAGTTTTGTGCTGGTGAATTAGGTAAGTGGAACACTATTCCATTTGCCACTTGTTTGGCAAAACAGCTGTGGACAAACTCAGTGATCTTTTTGGGGGTGATTGTGATGATCCGGATGATGGGATGGTCATTCTGGGACACCCTACTAATCACTGAGACTATGAGATTAACTGGGTTAAGAGGTTACCACATTTAACCATAAGTGCTTTTGAGATTCTACTCTGGTCATATCAGTCAAAAATTAAACAGGGAAAGAAGTAACCCTGGTGTGCAATATGGGAATAAAGGAGTTATTTGATCTGCTCCTGGATGCAATGGTACAGTTTTTAAATGTGTGCTATTTTAAAAATCAAGAAGTTGTTTTAAATAAGGCAAGGCCGAGAAGATTAAGATTTCAGTATATACTCAGAGTGTTGGGATCCCATGACTTTTCTTCTTGTGCAGTAATGTAACTAAGAAGGAATTCATTTGCTAACACACAAAAGGTCATTTACAGAGCAACTGAAAACACTTTTAAGCTAAACCTAAAACTAGTAAAAAGATATGTTACCTGACATTTCATTAATTAAAAATTTCTGGAAACCAAAACTTCTTACATGCCCCCAACTCAATTTTCAAGCCAGTAACCAGCACCCATTCTCACAATTAATAAGACGAATTTCATAGCATTAGAAATAGCCCTAATAAGGAGTTGTTAGGTATTATTATCGTTTTCAGGAGCAAAATAAATGAAACTCAGTCTAACGTGACCTTTGTTACAAATTTCAACAGGTGTATCCTAATACATTGAGGATAATTTGGAATGAAAGTGACATTGGGCTACACCAATTGTTTAGCAGGTAAAGAATCTGCCTGCAATGCAGGAGACATAGGAGATGCGGGTTGGATCCCTGGGTTGGGAAGATCCCCTGGAGGAGGAAATGAAAAATCCCATGGATAGAGGAGGCTGTTGGGTGAAAGTCCAGAGGAACGCAGAGTCGGACACAACTGAGTGACAAAGCACAGCACAGAATATCAAATTTCTGTAATCTACATTTGCAAGAATTATGGATCTTTTAGCTTGGAGCTAAGCAATGGATCATGAGAACACTTTATCTGAAAGACTTTTATGTGTAAATGAGAGCAAACATGATCTGTGATGTCCTGAGCACACTGCCAGGACAAAAAGGGGTGGTACAAGAAACTTTATTTCAGATTAATACTAAGAGCAATAATAATAATGAAATCTCTAATGAATACATCTACTCAATTAAGAAATGTACTCTGTGTTTCTAGTGTGTTCAAGTAAAAGCTATCAGAATCAAGAAGAAACTGGGACTTCCCTGGTGGTCCAGTGGTTGAGAATTTGCCTGCAACGCAGGGGCCATGGGTTTGATTCCTGGTCCAGGAACTAGGATACCACATGCTGCAGGGCAACCTAGCCCCTGGGCCACAACTACTGAGCCCATGCCCTAAAGCCTGTGCTCCACGGCAGGAGAAGCCACCACAGTGAGAGACGGCACACCTCAACTAGGAGAGCAGCAGAAAGCCCATGCACAGCAATGAGGAGTCAGCAGGGCCAAAAAAGAAATCAAGAAGAAACTAAATTAAAACTGCATCTTCAGTAGAAGTGAAGTGCCATAAGGGCAGAGATCATGAACAATCGCCCTGTCTTGCCCAAAGTCTTAACTGCAATGTTCCACAATGTGGCGGGCCCGTATCAGGCTCTCAGCAAATATACTTTGCATCAGTAAATAAATACATGATGCAGAGCTGTGCTCAATGACCCATTCTAAACAACAATACTTCCATCCTGTGTTCACCTTTATAAAACCTGAGGACAAAGCTCTTCGAGCAATTGATTTAACTTTTTCAACCACATGCTGATGTGATACACACAAGCTGATGAAGCAGAAGCTTTTCTTTGGATTCCAACTTGAGACATCTTTTGCTTGTATTTTAAAGCACCAATCTAGCCATCCAAAATGCTTTTGTTCCAAAAGAATAATAATCAAATTATAGTTCAACAGCTGTGTGCAATGCATATTTAAAAGAACAGTTTTTGTGAATTATTCCCATTTCCACTTTTCCATGCAGCTTGGTGCTTCTATATTGATGCTATCAAAACTACAGTTGAGAGGAGTTGAAAAGAAGAAGGAAGAAGCACAGTGAATACTCACTAATCTCTCAGAGGATGCTGATTAGACATGAGAGTATTTCTCTTTAGTGCTAAAAGGGTTTCCTAATTCTAGACTGAAAGACAGCAAACTTTTATTGCAAAGGTCTAAACAGTAGATAAATCTATGTGGCACTAGTAGTCAATCTTAAAGGAGATTAACCCAGAATACTCATTGGAATAACTGATGCTGAAGCTGAAGCTCCAATACTATGGCCATATGATGCAAAATGCTGACTCGTTGGAAAAGACTTTGATGCTAGGAAAAGTTGAAGGCAACAGGAGACAGGGACAGCAGAGGATAAGGTGGTTAAATAGCATCACCTACTCAATGGACATCTTCAGTCCGTGGGGTCACAAAGAGTTGGACATGACTTAGCAACTGAACAATTGAACAAGATAGTAAATATTAGGCTGTATAATTTCTGGTGAAACTCCTTACTTTAGGACAAAGTAGCCATAGACAGTGCTTATATGATGAAACATGGCTGTCTTCCAATAAAATTTTATTTACAAAACAGGTGGCAGACAGAATTTGGCTTGTGGGCAAGAGTTTGGTGATCCTTGTTTTAGATGATGTGTTTTGCTTGTTTACTGCTGTGGGTTTTATATAGGGCCATGAAATATATTGTCTCCTTGGAGCCTCAACTGGCAGTTTGACATAGCAGGTGTTCTGAACTCAATTTTAGAAATTCAAGTGTTAAGGTGCAGAAAGCTGAAGCCACTTGAACTGGATCATAAAACAGTCATCTTTTTGTGTGTCAGAACCAGAACTTTGGTCCCTATACACCTATTCTGCCAGCTGGTAAACGAAAATATCCTGTTATCTTTGTATCTACTCATGAGGAAGTATTTGGTCACGTACATAACGTGATTCAAAGGATAGACATATACCTCCCACACTGGCATGAACTTGTGCTCAGATTTTCGCAATAGAAATTTATTCCTCTGACTAAGAATATAGTCTACTTTAAAATTTCCTTTAGATAGTGTATTTTTCAGGGCAATGTCAGAGAAGGAGACCAACACTCAAGAGTGGCTGAAGCAAAACAAAAAGAATGGGAATTTACTTGTTGACATAATTAGAAAGCTTAGGGATACACTGGCATCAGACATGGCTGGACTCAGGGTGCAGTCTTACTTTCCACCTCTGTTTGTGCTGCTGTCCTCCAGGTCAGTGCTGCCTTCACTACACGCTCTCTCCATGTAGTGTCCTACAATATTTCCAAGTTTAGACCCTCAGAGCTCCATGCTAGTGGAAAAGGAAGTCTCTCTTCCTCAGCAGTATCAGCTTGCGCTTAGGCTTCTCCGTCATTGACTTAAATTGGGTCACATGTCCATCGCTAAGAAATCAACCAGTCCAATCAACCCTAGTGAAAGCCGTGTGCCCAACTGCCTTATGTATGACTCACTGGTCCCTGCAGAGAGAGAATCAACCTCATTCCGATCATACAGACTGAAAGTGTGGGTGGTTTGGCTCCAGAAAGGAAAGTTGGATTTTCTATTGCCAGAGGAAAGAGGAATGGATTTTGGCAGCAAACAGAACAGATGTTCGCTAGGGAAGGACAAAACATAAACTCTATATTAATCAGTATCCATTTACTGAGAAATATTCTCAGCAGATATTAGTCATTCAATTATTTTGCATGCCTTGAAATAAATTAATGTTGAGGAGTGACTTGGCAAAACCAGTCTAGCACTTGGGCATAGAAACAAATCATGATGATTAGATTCTTATCTTCCATGGCTCTGTGCATAAAAACTTGTGCTATTTTGGTTATCAAGTTGAGATTCCTAAAGAATGCTACCCCAAGTTTATGCACAACCCACTTTTCTCTTACCCTTCTATACTACAAAAGATAGAAATGCTAAATTTTTTGATTTCCTGCTGTTACTTGGATATAAGAATGGCCCTGTCACACAGAGGTAAACAATGAGATTGGGAAAATGTTTCTGGAAAGGGATCTATTTTCTGTGCATAAAGACAGAGATCTGCTAGAAATAGGCCTTTAATTCCTTTTTCCTGGAAAGTGGAAATGAGGCCTAGAGATAAAGCAGCCATCTTATAACCATGATATGACAAAGGATCACAAAACTACTATAGCAGCCCTGGACTGCCTACCTCCTAACTGCTTACAGCACTCTAATTACTTAAAGCCAATCAAGTGGGGTTTTCTATTTTCTTGTAGCTGAATATATTCAAGCCTGATTTAATTCTCAAACTGATTTAATGTTGCTTAGGGATGCTGAGAGACTGGGACCAGAGTCCCAAAACAGCAGTTTCTACATTCTAGAAATTAACAGATCATTCATAATTTTGGACATTTTGGCTTATTGTGTTAGAAGGATATTACTAGCATATTTTGATTATCTCCTTCTACAAAGTTTAGAGAGACCCCTGTGAACTCTAACAGCCATATGGACCAAGACCTGAAACGAAGTAACCTGATTCTCTGGTTTTATTTACACGGCATTTACTCAGACATTTTCCTCAGCAAGTAACACTGTAAAATTGCAATACTCTATCCCCAAACAATCTGTTGACTCCCTCCCCCTGCAAATTTTGCCTAAGAAATACTCAAAAAAAGCTGGGAGGCAAAAGAGATAAACATTTTAATCTTCCTTAAGTTTCTGAAAATATGGAAAGATTTGAATCCAGAGAACAAAACAGAAATAAAAATTCCAAGACAATATAGATAAAGATTTGAATAGAGAAAGATCTGATAGAATACCTGATGAACTATGGATGGAGGTTCATGACATTCATTGTATAGGAGACAGGAATCAAGACCATCCCTAAGAAAAACAAATGCAAAAAAGCAAGGCCTCTGAGGAGGCCTTACAAATAGCTGTGAAAAGACAGGAAGCAAAAAGCAAAGGAGAAAAGGAAAGATATACCCATTTGAATGCAGAGTTCCAAAGAATAGCAAGGAGATAAGAAAGCCTTCCTCAGCGATCAATGCCAAGAAATGGAGGAAAACAACAGCATGGGAAAGACTAGAGATCTCTTCAAGAAAATTAGAGATACCAAGGGACCATTTCATGCAAAGATGGGCTCAATAAAGGACAAAAAGGGTAGGGACCTAACAGAAGCAGAAGCTATTAAGAAGAGGTGGCAAGAATACACGGAAGAACTGTACAAAAAATATCTTCATGCTCCAGATAATCACGATGGTGTGATCACTCACCTAGAGCCAGACATCCTGG
Source organism: Antilocapra americana (assembly GCA_007570785.1). Taxonomy (NCBI): domain Eukaryota; kingdom Metazoa; phylum Chordata; class Mammalia; order Artiodactyla; family Antilocapridae; genus Antilocapra; species Antilocapra americana. The sequence continues at coordinate 3,811,535 of ML661892.1, read as the reverse complement.
AATGTGAAGTCAAATGGGACTTAGGAAGCATCACTACAAACAAAGCTAGTGGAGGTGACAGAATCCCAATTGAGCTAGTCCAAATCCTGAAAGATGACACTGTCAAAGTGCTGCACTCAATATGCCAAGCAGTGGCCACAGGACTGGAAAAGGTCTGTTTTCATTTCAATCCCTAAGAAAGGCAATGCCAAAGAATGCTCAAACTACTGCACAGTGTACTCATCTCACACGCTAGTAAAATAATGCTTAAAATTCTCCAAGCCAGGCTTCAGCAATACCTGAACCGTGAAGTTCCAGATGTTCAAGCTGCTTTTAGAAAAGGCAGAGGAATCAGAGATCAAATTGCCAACATCTGATGGATTGTCGAAAAAGCAAGAGAGTTCCAGAAAAACATCTATTTCTGCTTTATCGACTATACCAAAGCCTTTGACTGTGTCAAACACAACAAACTGTGGAAAATTCTGAAAGCAATGGGAATACCAAACAACCTGATCTGCCTCTTGAGAAACCTGTATGCAGGTCAGGAAGCAGCAGTTAGAATTGGACATGGAACAACAGACTGGTTCCAAATAGGAAAAGGAGTACGTCAAGGCTGTATATTGTCACCGTACTTATTTAACTTATATGCAGAGTACATCATGAGAAATGCTGGGCTGGATGAAGCACAAACTGGAATCAAGATTGCCGAGAGAAATATCAATAACCTCAGATATGCAGATGACACCACCCTTATGGCAGAAAATAAAGAAGAACTAAAGAGCCTCTTTATGAAAGTGAAAGAGGAGAGTGAAAAAGTTGGCTTAAAACTCAACATTCAGAAAACTAAGATCATGGCATCCGGTCCCATCACTTCATGGCAGATAGATGGGGAAACAGTGGAAATAGTGGCTGACTTTATTTTTCTGGGCTCCAAAATCACTGCAGATGGTGACTGCAGCCATGAAATAAAAAGACACTTACTCCTTGGAAGAAAGTTATGACCAACCTGGACAGCATATTAAAAAGCAGAGACATTACTTTGCCAACAAAGGTCTGTCAAGTCAAGGCTATGGTTTTTCCAGTGGTCATATATGGATGTGAGAGTTGGATTATAAAAAAAAGCTGATCTGTTTGTGTCCTCTTTGATTTCTTTCATCAGTGTTTTATAGTTTTCTATATACAAGTCTTTTGTTTCTTTAGGTAGAAATACTCCTAAGTATTTTATTCTTTTTGTTTCGATGGTGAATGGAATTGTTTCCATAATTTCTTTTTCTGTTTTTTCATTGTTAGTGTATAGAAATGCCAGGGATTTCTGTGTGTTGATTTTGTATCCTGAAACTTTGCTATATTCACTGATTAGCTCTAGTAATTTTCTCGTAGAGTCTTTAGGGTTTTCAATATAGAGGATCATGTCATCTGCAAACAGAGAGAGTTTTACTTCTTCTTTTCCAATCTGGATTCCTTTGATTTCTTTATCTGCTCTGACTGCTGTGGCCAAGCCTTCCAAAACTATGTTGAAAAGTAGTGGTGAGAGTGGGCACCCTTGTCTTGTTCCTGACTTCAGGGGGAATGCTGTGTTCGTGGATTGGAAGAATCAATATAGTGAAAATGAGTATACTACCCAAAGCAATCTATAGATTCAATGCAATTCCTATCAAGCTACCAGAGGTCTTTTTCAGAGAATTAGAACAAATAGTTTCACAATTTGTATGGAAATACAAAAAACCTCATATAGCCAAAGCAATCTTGAGAAAGAAGATTGGAACTGGAGGAATCAACCTACCTGACTTTAAGCTATACTACAAATCCACAGTCATTAAGACAGTATGGTACTGGCACAAAGACAGAAATATAGATCAATGGAACAAAATAGATAGCCCAGAGATAAATCCATGCATCTATGGACACCTTATCTTTGACAAAGGAGGCAAGAATATACAATTGAGAAAAGACAACCTCTTTAACAAGTGGTGCTGGGAAAACTGGACAGCCACTTGTAAAAGAATGAAACTAGAACACTTTCTAACACCATACACAAAGATAAATTCAAAATGAATCAAAGATCTAAGCATAAGACCAGAAACTATAAAACTCCTAGAGGATAACATTGGGAAAACACTTTGACATAAATCAAAGCAGGATCCTACCTGACCCACCTCCCAGAATACTGGAAATAAAAGCACGAATAAACAAATGGGACCTACTTAAAATTAAAAGCTTCTGCACTGCAAAGGAAACTATAAGCAAGGTGAAAAGACAGCCTTCAGAATGGGAGAAAATAATAGCCAATGAAGCAACGGACAAACAATTAATCTCAAAAATATACAAGCAACTCCTACAGCTCCATTCTAGGAAAATAAACAACCCAATCAAAAAGTGGGCCAAAGAACTTAACAGACGTTTCTCCAAAGAAGACATAAAAATGGCTAACAAACACATGAAAAGATGCTCAACATCACTCATTATCAGAGAAACGCAAATCAAAACCACAATGAGATATCACTTCACACCACTCAGAATGGCTGCAATCCAAAAATCCACAAGTAATAAATGCTGGAGAGGATGTGGAGAAAAGGGAACTCTCTTACACTGTTGGTGGGATTGCAAACTAGTACAGCCTCTATGGAAAACAGTGTGGAGGTTTCTTAAAAAACTGCAAATAGTCCTGCCATATGACCCAGCAATCCCACTGTTGGGCATGTACACTGAGGAAACCAGAATTGAAAGAGCCACGTGTACCCCAATGTTCATCGCTGCTTTGTTTACAATAGCTAAGACATGGAAGCAACCTAGATGCCCATCAACTAACGAATGGATAAGAAAGCTGTGGTACATATACACAATGGAATATTACTCAGCATTAAGGAAAAATTCATTTGAATCAGTTCTACTCAGATGGACGAAACTGGAGCCCATTATCCAGAGTGAAGTAAGCCAGAAGCAAAGACAACAATACAGTATATTAACGCATATATGTGGAATTTAGAAAGACGGTAACGAGAACCCAGCATGCGAGACAGCAAAAGGAACGCAGATGTATAGAATAGACTCGGGGCCTCTGTGGATGAGGGAAAGGGTGGGATGATAAAGGAGAATGGCATTGAAACAAGTTAATTATCATATGTCTAAGCAATAGCCGGCCCAAGATTGATGCTTGGGACTGGTGTAATGAGATTTCCCGGGGGGAGGGAGGAGGGAGGGGGGTTCTGGAGGGGGAGCATATGTAAACCCATGGTGATATCATGTCATTGTTTGGCAAAACTAATAAATAAATAAATAAATAAATAGGATGTTAAAAAAAAAAAAGCTGAGCACTGAAGAATTAATGCTTTTGAACTGTGTTGGAGAAGACTCTTGAGAGTCCCTTGGACTGCAAGGAGATCCAACAAGTCCATCCTAAAGGAGATCAGGCCTGGGTGTTCATTGGAAGAACTGATGTTGAAGCTGAAACTCCAATACTTTGGCTACCTGATGCAAAGAGATGACTCATTGGAAAAGACCCTGACGCTGGGAAAGATTGCAGGCAGGAGGAGAATGGGACGACAGAGGATGAGATGGCTGGATGGCATCACCTACTCGAATGACCTGGGTTTAGGTGGACTCAGGGAGTTGGTGATGGACAGGGAGGCCTGGTGTGCTGCAGTTCATGGGATCGCAAAGAGTCGGACACAACTGAGCGACTGAATTGAACTGAACCACAATTTCTTTAGTAGGTTTAGAGGACAACAGAACATCTCTCTTTACATTGAAAGCAAACAAACAAACAAAAAAGTACAAGTTTTCACTTTAATTATAAATTACCATTTATCACAAGGGAAGAAAAAGACCAAAATGTGCTCCTTCTTCCTAGGGCAATAGTCCACCAAATGTCTTTTCAGTTCATTTCATTAATTTTCACTCCCATCAACAGTGCAAAAGACAACTCATTCCCCTATATGTATCATCACGAACAATTTAACATATAATAAAATGTTACTGAATATTTTCAAACACTCTCACTTCTCATAGTGAGAATGCAGTCTGTAAAAAAAAAAAGAACATTAAAGTGTCGATGACAAAAATATTATTTTATGACTATAATAATTATTTTAGTGAATATTCTATCTTATCAACACCTCCACTATTCATCTTCCAAATAATTATTAAGAATCTATGTGCAACTCTTGCACATTTAGTGCAGCATTATTCGCAACAGCCAATACATGAAAATAATCTAAATGTTAATGAATGATCAAGTAAATAAGTACATATACACACTTTTATACACATATGTACAATGAGGAAACTCTGCCATTTGTAATCACATAGAATAACCTGGAGACATTGCACTAAGTGAAATAAGTCAGGCACAGGAAGACAAACAGTGCATGATCTCACTTATACATGGAATCAAAAACAATCAAACTCACAGAAATAGAGTAGAATAGTGATTTCTGGGAGCTAGGGCAAAGGGGAAATTAGTGATGTTAGCCAAAGAGTACACAGTTTCAGTTATGCAAGATAAATCCTGGGGAATCTAGTGAATAGCACTGTGACCATTGTTAACAATACTGTATCATTGAGTATGAGGGCATGAGTTGCCATGCCCTCCTCCAGGATCAAACCCTGGTATCACTTGTCTTCTGCACTGGCAGCTGGGTTATTTACCACTAGCCCTACCTGAGAAGCCTGACAAGGACATACCACATAGCACAGGAAATGCTACTCAATATTCTGTGATAACCTGTATGAGAAAAGAATCTTAAAAAGAATGAATATATGTATATATATGCACATATAACTGAATCACTTTGCTGTACATGTGAAACTAATATGGCACTGTAAATCAAATATAAGCCAATAAAATTAAAATGAAAAAGGAATCAAAGTGTAAGGTGCTAGGAGAGATGGTGAGTCAGATGTGTTCCTGAGGCTCTACAAATTCACTTTCCTTTTGTCCATCACCGTGTATCTGGTCAAATTGCATCATGTTTTTAGCATCAGTTTTTTCAGCCATAAGATGAGAAGAAATGTTGAGGCTACCACTATCTTTCTCATGGTACATATGCTATAATTCTTGATTATATACTCTTTAAACAAGTTAAGTGTTAAGGAAATATGTGTGTGTGTGTGTGTGTGAGAGAGAGAGAGAGAGAGAGTGAGAAGATCAAGTTGCTGCATATAGAACAAAGTAGTGATTAAAAGTGTTTCCTTGGTCTCAGGCCAGCTACTTTACTAGAGATTCTATCAAGCAATTTAGTCTCTTTAGCCTCTTTTCCATCATCTCTAATATCGGGATAATAGAACCTACTTCATAGGGTAGGTTTTAGGATTAAACAAGATAATTCACAGAAAGCACTTCAGAACATAATCAGTGCTCAACAAATTAACTATTATATTGTTATATAACTGACAAATATGAAATAACATCAGTTATGGAGGACAGTTTATAGCTACCTCCTAAACTGTACCATTGATTATGTGTGCTGTCAAAAATGAGAAGACTCAAAGATCATACTTGTCTTAGTTTATTTCAAGGAGTAACTGCTCACTAAACATATTTTGAATGAGTGAGCGAATGAATGTTTTTTGGGATAATCTGTCTAAAAGCGTGCTGCACATAATTCTATTCTCCTGGGTGTCATCTGAAAGGAGCATTTGAGACAAAGACCTGCAAATAAGATATTTTTTGAGGCACATGGGAGTGAAGAGGCTAAGAGGAAAAGCCACTCAGAGGAAGGAGCGTTACCACCTTGGCCACCAGTGGAAGCAACTGATTACTGGATCAGCTCTTATAAGTAGCTTTCATAACCCTCACCTGAGAGAGAAAAGGGACAAACTTTACTTCCTTCCATCAACTGTCTCCCGACCAGACACAGTTAGTGCCAGACACTTATCAGCCTTAAACTTCTGGATTGCACATAGGTAGGTGGCAAGTAGGTTCCTGGGGATTCAGTAGTGTGAGAGACGAGGCTGTGTCAGCGGAAAGTGAGTCAAAGTCTGAGCAGAACTGTGTGTGGTCACCGTGGCTGGAGTGCAAGGTAAGTCCAAGAGGATGACAGAGGTCAGCTGGAGGTGCTCATTTCAACAAACAGAGGTCATGAAGAGAAGAGCAAGTCAGGGTGATGAGGGCACTTTCCAAACCACTTCATCAGAGGAATGGAGACTGTGGAATCAATAAGAGCTAGTGTGTAACCATTGCTGACTACTGCCATTCACCCATCTGTGTGTGTGTTCAGTCTCTCAGTCATGTCTGACTCTCTGCAGTCCCCTAGAATGTAGCCTGCCAGGCTCCCCTGTCCATGAAATTTTGCAGGCAAAAATACTGGAGTGGGTTGCCATTTCCTACTCCAGAGGATCTTCCCAACCCAGGGTATGAACCTATATCTTTTGCATCTCCTGTATTGGCAGGCAGGTTCTTTACCACTGTACCACCCATCTCCAAATGTAGAGCTGGAGAAGACTTTTGAGAATCCCTTGGGCATCAAGGAGATCAAACCAGTCAGTCTTAAAGAAAATCAACCCTGAATACTCACTGGAAGGACTGGAGCTCCAATATGTTGGCCACCTGATACAAAATTCTGACTCATTGGAAAAGACCCTGATTGTGGGAAAGACTGAAGCTGGAAGGAGAATAATGTGACAGAGGATGAGATGATTGGATAGCATAACTGTTTTAATGAACATAAACTTGGGCAAACTCCAGCAGATGGTGAGGGACAAAGAAGCCTGGCCTACTGCAGTCCATGGGGTTGTGAAGAGTCAGACATAGCTTGGCAGCTGAACACCACCACCACCACCCATCTAAGTGCTTTATATTCACCACCTGATCAAATCTTCCCAACAGGAGAGAGCCTGAACTTTCAGAGTCTATTGATGAGAGTTATTGATGAAAGGCTGGAAGTAGATGCCTGTCCATAAGGTAGGTGAGACTTGGGATTGTATAACTTGTTAACCCTCCAGAGCTGTGAGCCTCTCTGTTAGACTATAGCTTTCTAAACCAAAGAACACTCAGAGGTGAAGCATCACTCTTCCAGTGTTTGAAGCACTGTAATTCATAAGTGTATTTTAATTCATACTAACAGACGGCCCTTGTCTCTTATTAGTTCAATTTTCTAACGGTCCTCAGTTTAAGCATTATATGTTGACAACTCTAACCCTGCTCCTGAGTGCCACATCTCGACTTCATACATCAGATAATGAATAACATTTCAAGATAATGCCGTCATTGGTGGAGCCTGTTTCAACACATGGTGTGCAGACACACACATACACACACAACTGCACAACTGCCACTGGCTATTTGGAAAGCCACCTTACCCAATACTGTAGCTTATTGGAAATTATGACTACTAAATCCAATCTTCAAAAATATTGAGGAGATATTTGGATTATGTTATATCTAAAATTACAGTAAGATTAAAGTTTTATCAATTTTAGTTCTGGAGAATGAAATCATGATTACATCATGCATATGCATTGTTCATTGTTTGTCCACATACATTTTGAGGAGTACATTAGTTATAAAAGTAGGAGTCTACTTAAAAGTATTAGGTAAGTATGACATATCTTCAAGTGGTGCTTCCCTGGTGGCTCAGACAGTAAATAATCTGCCTGCAGTGCAGGAGACCTGGGTTTGATCCCTGGGTCAGGAAGATCCTCTGGAGAGGGGAATGGCAACTCACTCCAGTATTCTTGCCTGGAGAATTCCATCGACAGAGGAGTCTGGTGGGCTACAGTCCATCGGTCACAAAGAATCAGACACAACTGAGCAACACACTTACTTACTTACTTAGTACTTAAGAGTATCAGATAAGTATAAAATATCTTAAGTGGATTACAATAAAAGGCACTAATAACAAAAGATGTTTATAACATAGAAAATGGGTTAGCAAATACCATACATATCAAGTAGAAATTACATTCTAAAAATCTAAATTAATATAGTTTTTGAGCTTCTTAGCAGGCAATCATAAAAGAGATAACATAATATTCTCACAGCATGCAAAAAAGGTTTTTTTGTAAAGTAAAATAAAGCAAATTTTCATTTAATCTCATCACTTCCAAAACTCTATTTCCTTTTGTCTCATCCTAGCTTTAGAATAGAAATTACAGGCAAACATACAAGTTTAGATATTGCTGTATAAGATTGAAAGGGGTGTCTGTATGGTGTAAAATGAGGAGCATAAAAGACTCATATGACTAAATATATCTATCCTGTAAATGAACTGTAATACTAAAATTTCCATTAGTTGGAAAGACTAACAATAGTGTATTAAACTTGATTTTAAAACAAGTAAATCACCCTAATTAGAGTGTGGATTAGTTCACTGATGTCAAATAAGAGATCAGATTCTAGTCTTCTTGCCATACAGCTTCATCCTCAATCAAGTTCCAGTAAATATTTATATCTAAGTTGGATAAGGACATTGATTGCATTTGAATCAAATTTGCAGATGCTGCAAAGCTGGAAGAAGCAATAAACATTTTATACAATCATTTTAGAATCCTAAAAGTTCTCTATGTGTTATGATAAAAAGAAATTTAAGTTGAAATTTATTTGAGATAAATAGAGATTCCTAGGGAATTGACTAGTTAATAACTTAAGTGTCTCTCAAATCCTGAAATACCACTGTTTGATTTCAAAAGGGGTTGTGCGTGCATGCTTAGTTATGTCAAACTCTTTGTGACACCCAGGACTGCAGCCCGCCAGACTCCCCCATCCATGGGATTTTCCAGGCAAGAATACTGGAGAGGGTTGCCATTTTCTACTCTAAGGAATCTTCCCAACCTAGGGATTGAACCTGCATCTCTTAGGTCTCCTGCATTGGCAGGTGGATTCTTTACAACTGAGCCACCTTGGGAGCCCTCTGAATGGGGTTGTACTGTGATGTGCCAAGTCGCTTCAATCATGTCCAATTCTTTGTGACCCCTTGGATTATAGCCCACAAGGCTCCTCTGTCCATGGGATTTTCCAAACAAGAATACTGGGTGGGTTGCCATTTCCTCCTCCAGGGTATCTTCCAGACCCAGGGATCGAACCAGCATCTCTTATGTCTCCTGCATTGGCAGAAGGGTTCTTTAGCACTAATGCCACCTGGGAAGCCCCAAATGGGGTTGGGTATCCTCAAACACAATGGAGTTGTTGTCTAGGAGGTGTTATTCACTGACACTGCAAAATGGATGCTCTTTACCTTCCTCCCCACTACACGGCACAGCGGCCCTTAAGTATGACAAGTCCATCCACTCTCTCTGTCTCCACTACTATCACCTGGTACAGATCACCATCATCTCCTATGACACTGCAATAGCCCATGAAACACCTCTTCTCTCCAATATGATTACCCACTAAAATTTATCCTCCAAAGATAAGCCAGACTAAACTTCTCAAATGTAAAATAAACTTTCACTATATATGTAAAAAATGTTTGTATTATTTCTTCTTAAAACTCTTCCCATAGTTACCCAATATTAGATTTTTTAAAAAAAATCTTGATCATAACTCTTAAAGCCCCACAACATCAGGCCTCTCTGTTATCTCTTTGACCACTTCAGTTACCCCCTTCCCACACACAGAGTTCACTCTGATCCAGCCAGACTACCCTTCATTTTGCAAATATGTCATGCTGTATTCTAGGTCAAAGTTAGACTTTGCTGTTGTCTAGAACACACTCCTCTTAAATCTTTACATGATCAGCCTAACCTCATCATTTTTTTTTCTTTTTCTGTGTTATTTACAGCAACTATACTGGTTTTTGTATTTCACTTAATTTTCTATTGTGTCTTTATTTTCTCCCTCTTATTAGAATATAACGTCTATAAGAGCTAGTTATTTGTATGTAATTCTCTACTGACTCTCCAAAGTCTAAACAGAATAATGTCCCGAGTGGAATTTAATATGCATTTGCAGGAAGAGAGTGAGGGAAAAGGGAAGGGAGGGAGGGACAGAGGAAGGAAGGAAAGAAGAAAGGAAGAAAAGAAAGAAGGAAGAAGGCAGGAAAGAAGAAAGGGGGGGAGGAAAGGCAAATAGAAATTGCCTATAAAAAAAGCCTTTAGAACTGGCTCCATGCTTGATTCCATTAGAACAATAACTCTATGATATCAAATTTGTACTTAAAAAGTTGCACTCACCCTTCAAAAACAGAAGAGAATAGGGAATTGTGCTATTTATTATCTTCTATAGAACAGAACAGACATTGTCTTCAAATAAGGTGTTTTCCTCATGTAATTTGTCACTCATAGCTAAAGTCCAATTAATCAAGTTCCCAGTAATGAGACTTGAATTTTCACTGCAAGAGTAAAATTAAAGGTCATTATAAACTATCATGCAAAGAAGAAAAATCAGTAGTGTGCTATCTCTTTACCTCTCAATAAATAAATAAACAAATACGTAAGAAAATAATTTTCCTTATACCACTCAGGGGATCTAGTGTGTCAGATGGCAGTGAATTTCTGTCTAGGGTTTTACCTGTTTCTTTTTGTTAAGTTGTGGCAGCTTCAGTCCTATAATGAATCTACTTTCTGATGGAAGGCTAGGGATTAGTAGCAATAAAAAAAAAAGGAGAAGGATTTGACATTTTCATAGAGAAAATGTGGGAAGCACTTGTTCTCCCATTAAAAATGATATTTTAGTGGCTGGCTGCTCTGAGGGAGAATGTTCTGTACCTTGTCTGTGTCTTCTCGGGTTGAGGGGAAAGCAGCAGCTTAAAGTATAAATAACTGTATGAATTGTCTGCATTCTGCGTGGCTGTAATGTTCCTAGCCAACAAAAAGTCCTTACTTTACCAAGCCATGGTGATGATGCAGAAGAGGAAAGAAAGGCTTTGCTTGTTCAGGATATTACAGCTTTCACTGTGTCTCTAAGAAGGTTTTTGTCATCAAATTAGCCAAATCCTGTGTCCACTTGAATTTCTCATTTGCCTAGTATTCCTTTTCTTTGAATGAGAAACATCTGTGCTGACTTCTATTCCATGCTGTACACATTTTGAAATACAAGGGCTTTAAATGGATGGAGAATCAAGTATATCTTTCTTCTCCTATTCAGTGCCCTTGACTGTGCTCAATTATTTGCTAATTCAACAAATACTTACTAAGTGCTGAGGATATGGTATTGACAGAACTGATTCCCACCTATGTGAAGTTAATAGTCCATCAGGGATGCTAGATGTTGATCTAATAGTCAGTCCTGTAAGAAATACTATGAAAGGGGAAATACAGAGTGGTAGGTCATGATTTGGGGCTTCCCTGGGGACAGCTCAATGATAAAGAATCCACCAGCAACATAGGGGTTTGGATCTCTAGTCAGGAAGCTCCCCTGGAGAAGGAAATGGTAATTCCGTGTTCTTGCCTGGAAAATCCTATGAGCAGCGGGCTACAGTCCATGTGGTCACAAAGAGTCAGACATGACTTGGCAACTAAATAACAATATCATCATTTCATTCTCTCTAAGAAAGTGATATTTAAGCTGAAATCTGAAGGATGGGGACACACGATCCAGACTGAAAGAATAAAGAATATAGGCTGGGTTAAGGGCCAGGCTACAAGGTAAAGGAAGAAGTGATATAAGTCCTAGAGAAAAAGAAAAGGGTGGGGTGGAGAACACCCTCAAGCAACTGAAAGAAAAAGGTCAGGAGAGAGACTTGTGATGAAAAGATCATGCTAGGCCCTCTAGACTGAGCCTCTTGGAGAGCTTTATGCACTAAGGTAACTTGAACAGACTTGCTTTTTTATGAGAATGATTCCAACTACTCTGTAGAGAACTCCAAGGAAGGAGAAGGTCAGAGCCATAGTCCAGGTAGGAGAAGATGGGGGAGTGCGGAGGTGGACCGAGAGATGACCAGAAAGATGAGAGATGTAAGAAAACACTGACAACAGACCATCTAGGGGTGAGGGATGAGTCTGCTTCAGAGAACTAGGTGATGAATGGCCACTGATGTGAGATATAGAACCTAGAAGGTCACATCAGTCTTTTCAGTTCTCTAGCCAAGAATCCACTAGCTAAAGAGACAAGTTCAATTTTCTCAATCTATCCAAAAGAAACTTTTTCAGCACTACCAATATTTGGCTTCCCTGGTGATTCAGACATTAAAGAACCCACCTGCCAATGCAGGAGCCACAAGAGACCTAGGTTCAAGCCTGGGGTTGGGAAGAGCCCCAGGAGAAGGGAATGGCTGATTACTCTGGAGAATTCCATGGGCAGAGGAGCCTGACGAGCTACAGTCCATGTGGTCTTGAAGAGTCAGACACAACCTAACGGATAACACTTTTACTTTTTTTCAATTCCTGTGCACTTTACAATGACGAGCAGGGTCCCTGGTGTCTAGCCACTAGAAGCCAGAAGCAGCTCCACCTGCCCAAGTTGTGACAACCAAAAACGTCTCTGGAGGGCAACATCATCCCTCTTGAGGACTATAACCTGTTCTGATTCCTCCTTATTCTTCACGTCTTATCGTTCTTTCTCCAATGTACCCTACCCTAGACCATCACATTCTTGTCCTCACTACTTCCTACATGTGCCAAAAGACCACAGATGATTTGTTTAATAATGCTGTTTCTGGCACCAGAAACACAAACCTGGGTTATTCTAGCTCCATAGTTCACGAACTGTAAAATCTTAAATCACTTAACCACTTTTAGTTCTTCTTTTGTAAAATAACTCTCTTCCTCATGAGACTATTCAGAAGATTATCACAGTCAAATGAGAAATACAAAGCACCATGCATTTTAGGTTCTCAATTTATTTTAGTTACCAGAAAAATATACTCATTTCACCTTTCATGTCTCTTCCCATGACATAGCCAGGGCCTAAGATAACACTCATCTCTGCTAACCACCACCCAACTATTGAATTCAAATTTGATTTATCTCTCAGGATCCTAACTGACATTTCCTCCCCATGGAAGATTTCTACCAATTATTCTTATATATACTGATTACTGCCATTTTCAAACTCCAGCAGCAGTTAGAGCTCATACTGTGTAATTTAGAACTTATTCATATATTAACATATTTTCCATTTGTCTGTGCAATTCTTCAAACTTCCGAACAGTATACAAATTTCATGATGATAAGGGGAGGATATATTGTTATGGGCAACAACTGATGTTGAATGGATGCCAACAGATTGAAGCTACCTATAAGTGGGAGGAAAAGTCAATTTCTAATTATAGCTAAGTAGCCACAGGACCACCCTGTGCAAAAGCAGCTGGATGGATAAGATCATCTTATTCCTTCTGATCTTGTTCATGCACATGGATGCCAATCTGCATAAAATATAAATGAATTCCCAGCAAGAGTGAGCTTCTCTAAGAGACTGACCTTTCTCCTGTGTTTGACGAGAGGGAAGAGTTCCAGGAATTCAAGGTGAATAAATGGTGCTGCCACACACCTTCACAGGAAGCTCTGACTGTGAGCTAGGATCTCATTTGGCTTTGAACTCAGCATGAACTCAACTCTCAAATCTACTGTAGAAACTGACTTTGAAATTAACCATTTATTCTTTGACCTTGACTTTGCAAAGTCACCAAAGTGGACTCAAAAGAAATAGAAGTCTTGACCATTGGACCCATCTAAGTCATGAGGCAGAGAGTTAGGTAATGAGGCTTCTATTAGTACCTATATCAAGAAGCTTGCTGTATTTTTGCTATTAGACAAACTCTTGGTAGGTGTTCCATAATGTTTATGGAAATAGATTCTCCAGCTCCATGTCTTAAAAAGGCCTTTGTGTCTCCAGCTTCAGTTTTCCTATCTGCAATATGAAAAGCTGAATCAACACCAAGGGGTTTCAAACTAACTGTCTAGTATTTCATCGAGTTGTCCCAAAGTCCACTTGGGCCTGGTGATTGGTCAGAAGACATTAAGTGACCATGATTCTGAACTTGTCATTCTCATTTCAATCAGATAATCAGCTTTTTGTTGTTATTGTTGCTATTTTATAGTTTTGTGCTCTGCTTAAGTTTCATTTGAATTGAGGAGTCGGCTTCCTAAAATAAACAAAAACTTTCAAATCACTGACCTAGACAATCTCTAAGGTTCTTCCAACTGTGTGGTATGATCTATGATCTTCATTATGAATAAACAAGAGGAAATGAGAAGGGGAAAAAAAAGCACTGCTTTTCTGCTTTAAGGAGAGATTTAGGTTATATTCAGAAAAGAGTTTAACTGGAAAAAAATTAAGAGCTTGTGATAGAATAAGGAAATTAGGCAAATCTTTTCCCTAAATAATTCACAGTTTGGCTATCATTGTAAATAGACATTCTGGGGGAGCAAGATCAATTTCACTCAATCAACAACAGTATCACCACATTGAGTATAGCCCTGGATTGCGTACTGGACCCTTAGAGTAAAGAGCTGTGGCTCAGACAAGTTTCCCATCCTCAAAATGTTCACAATCCCATAGGGAGTTAAGGCATCTAAAATATTCAGCTGGGATAAACTTAAGAAATTGTCAATGCCATATAATTCATACACCCACACACCCACATAGACATACATACATATGCCTGCATGCTCAGTTGTGTCTGACTCTTTGTGACCCCATTTGCAGCCCGCCAGGCTCCTCTGTCCATGAAACTTTCCAGGCAAGAATACTAGAGTGGATTGCCATTACCTACTCCAGGGGATCTTCCCAACCCAGAGATCAAACTTGAATCTCTTGTGCCCTCTGTACTGGCAAGCAGATTCTTCACCACTGTGCCACGTGGGAAGCCTATATATATGGATAAAGCCTATATTTATATAGAGAAAGCCTATATGTAGAGAGATAGATATATATCTTCTTTATCCATTCATCTGTTCATGAACAGTGAGGCTGCTTCCAGGACTTGGCTACTGTAAGCAGTGCTGCCATGAACAATGAGGTGCATGTATCTTTTCAAATTATACTTTTCTCCAGATAGAATAAAATAAAAGCCATAGAAGACAGATGGAGAAAGTACAGAGGAGTGTTATGGGAGATCCAAGAAGAAGAAATTAATTTTGATGGGAAAGATCAGAAATTACTTAACTGAGGAAGTAACTTTTGCACTGAACCAGGAGGAATTTGGAAACAAAAGGTGGCAGAAAGGTCATTCTGGTTGAGAAAAGACAATGAACCAGTTCCCTGAAAAGAGAAATAGTAGGCTCTATCCAGAACACAGCAAGAAAAGATTTTTTTTGGCAGAGAAGTTGGTCCTCATTTGTGCTCTGCACCAAACAGTTCCAGTGCCATGTCGGGGTACCTTGCCCAACCCCTTAAAACTAGAAGAAGCCACCTGGTAGAGATTTAAGAAGAAGCAAGATTTGCTGCCTCCTTGGTGACTCAGATAGTAAAAAAAAAAATCTGCTTGCAGTGCAGGAGATCTGCATTCAATCCCTGGGTAAGGAAGATTCCCCTGGAGAAGGGAATGGTAACCCACTCCAGCATTCTTGCCTGGAGAATTCCATGGGCAAAGGAGCCTGGTAGGCTACAGTCCATGGGGTCGCAGACAGTCAGACTCGACTAAGCAACTAACACTTTCCCTTTTTTCAAGTCTTGCTCCATGGCATTTACCCTACCTGGGCAGCAATGGAGTGTGGAGTCAGAGCCTCCTTCAGACTGGTTCTCTGTCAAAGACACAGAGCCTAGGCCCTCAGCCAGCCCTTGACAGACACAAGCCATTACCGTTTTAAGGCACAGAAATGGAGTGGCTGATTGTTAGCATATTGTGGTAGACAGAATTTTCAGATAGTCTGCATGATTTCCACCCCATGGTATCCTCACTTTTGTGTAATCCTCTCCTCTTTAGTGATCTTCTTCTAACCAACTAAATATGGCAAAGGTGGTGACAAAGTATCTCTGTGATCACCTTATGTAACATCAGACTCCGTCTTAACAGATTCCACTCTGGCTGTGAAATATGTATACGATCATGGTCTGAAAAGACCATGTGACAAAGAATGGTGGGCCTTTAGGAGCTAAGAGTGACCTCTAGCTGACAGTCACAGGAAAGACAGGAATAGAACGCCTTCGCCCACGTACATCTGCAAGGAATTGAATTCTGCCAGCAACTAGGTAAACTTGGAAGATGCCCTCAAACTCCAGAAAGAACAGCAGTCTAGCCTGTACCTAGATGTTAGCCTGTGCAGAGGACACAAGTAAGCTGTGCCCAGATTCTTGACCCACAGAAAGTAGGAGCTAAGAAATGAACATAGCTTTCAACTCTGAGGTCTGCCATTGTTTGCTACACAATGACAACTACACAGTCTACACAGTAGACAACTAAGACACACAACAGAAACTAGCCTCTGCTCATCAGACAGAAATGGTGAAAATGAAGTCTATATTTCACGTGTCTCCTTCAGAAGGCCTCATATATTTAGCTACTGAATCACAGCTCTTTTGTGGACAATGAAATCTTCTGAAGGTCTTTGAGCAGAAGGAGAGCTTGGTTACAAGAGTACATTCAGAGGAGTAATTTGCAAGCATATGGATGGAAAGATGAATTTGAAAGAAAAATAGATTTGACATTTATGTGTTTTTAAGATACTGAGGAATTAAGTAAATACAGAATATTAAGCTCTCTTATCAAATCACTCAAATGTAGAAGGAAATCTGTTCAGAGGAGCAATGCTGGCAGTTTTTCCTATATCAAATAGGATGCTGTTTCTACCTGTAATTCTACTTCAGCATGATTAAAATACCTCAAGTCTGTCCCTGAAGTTAAAATGACAAATGTACCAAGTTGCACGCCTCCATCTTGTCACCAGGGGACTGTTCCATTTGTTAATAGGCTTTGCTTTTTGCCAGGAATTTCGTTTTGAGCCATGAGTGAATTGCCTTTCGTCTATACCAACATCGGAAACATACACAAACATGGTTTATGTTTTATTTACCACTGGCTCTGGCAGGAAGATGGGTTTAGGAGAGCTTAGATTCACTTTCCCAAGTCAGGTGGGCTGCAGTAGGAAACCGTACTGCAGTCTTTTATTTGCCATGCTATAAAGCTCACGGGGACAAAACTATTTGGCTTGTGAGAATCTCAATACAACCACTTTCAGAGAAGTAGTCAAACCAGCACAAGAGAATTTTTCTTTTGCAGGTGAAATTCCCTTTCAAAAACACATAACCAAAAAAGCTTTATAATCAAAAAAGCTGACCTTCAGTTTTTCCAGACTTTAAAGGTCAGCCTTTCCTTTAAAACACTGGAGTGGACAGATAGTCTAAAGCCCAGTATTCATTCTTCCTACTACATACTTCTTCTGTCAAGTCACCCTCAACCCCATTTACAGACTATATGATTTGGCTGAGATACCACCACTAATTTGAGAGTGACTTAGGTTGAAGTTCAAACTAGCTCCTTCCTTAGGCTCATTTGAACTGACTAAACAGTGCATCTCAGGCCTTTGAAGAAGGTATTAAAAAAGAAGCTCCTTCTCCTGGTCCTATTGAACAGAAAAGGATGTGAACCCAGAGCTGGTGTGCCATCTTGCCACTATATAGATTTGCAACGCTTGTTAACAGGAGGAAGATGGCAGCTGACCAGGCCCTGATGACAGTGCTGATGAACACAGCATCCTGATGAACACTGCTTTATCCAGCAGAACCTGAAATCAGTTAAACCCCGTGTTCAGCTATTCTTATTTATCTGAGTCAATAAAGGCCCTTTTACTATAGGCAACAGCCAACTGGATTTTCTTATACTTTGAACTAAACCATCATCCTGCAGATCTCCAGAAGTCCATTTCTTGACCGTAATCTTTCTTCTCACATTGCAAGGAATATCTGAGGAAGGCACACTGGACACTTCTCTCTCCTGCCATTGAACTGTGATTTTGCCCATAGTTGTTTCAGAATTGTGTGTATCAATTCTTCCCCTCCCAGAAGTAAATGCATACCGTCATTTGCTTCTGCTTTCCTCATAACTCTTTAATGTGCATACATTCCAACCCACAATTCTCCAAAGAGAGTAATCTAGGTGACAGACGCTTACAGCTGTTGATGGTGTGTTTCCCAAGGTCTGCCTCAGAACAGTCCATTCACAAACCACAGGTAGACAGTGCGCTAGAGTAAGACAGGTCTCAGACAAGTATTCCCTAGTTTCATTAAAAAGTTACAAAGTTACCAGATCATATTATGCTCTATTAGCAGAATTTCAATATAAAAAGAAAGCAACAAAAGCCTCATTAATTGGTACTTCACCATCATGGAACTAATCAGCTACACACAAAGAGGAAGTAATCTAAAAGAATTTATCTATTGATCCATATATCTATCTATCTTTATCTCGCCTCCCTCCACATGCATGCATGTATACGTGTGTATTAATGGTGGGAAGAGACACTAGAGAGAAAGGCTATTAGTTGTCTATCCAAAAACCCTTGCCACTCCTTCCTTGCTGACTGAGAGCCCCTCCATACACACACACACACACACACACACACACACACACACACACACACACA